>BSYO01000014.1:4941626-5208131 GCA_033239525.1 Nepenthes gracilis | reverse complement strand
TCAGAGCTCCACAGAGTTCAATCCATGCCCTCAAAGCACAACCGAATCCAAAATTACGGATCAAAGCCAGGAGCATTAAACCACCCAACGCCATTAGGCGAGTCAACCACAAGGGGCACCATGGGATCAGCCACAGGCAATACTACACCACCTTCTACAGGAGCCAGTATTCAAACAGCATCAGACTCCTTAAGATGCTCTACGATTTGCAAAAAAAGCAGCAAAGCACCCAACAATTCATAGCATAAAAGTCATTATCACCAATATAGGATCCCAGCTCATGAGCATCAAGTAAGGAGAGTAATGTCAAATACACTATGGTTTCAGCCTCCAGCCTGCCCGAAACAAGCCAAGAAGGATATAGTGCCCTTCAAGGAGGGCAATCAGCCGATCAGAATCAGCAAAGAAATTGAAATCCGACCAACCCGGCCAGCTTCAATAAGAAAATCAACATATACAAGGGAGCCAAGAGAGAACTTGGAGAAACCATGGAAAACAATTCAATCAATCAATAGGAGCCCGGACCAGAGTCCAAGCCAGATTCTGCATTTATTACATTCGATAAACAGACATCAAGGGGCCAAGCTATTCGGAGAATTTTTTTTTTTGTAAGTATTTTGGATTAATGGGAGAAAAATAGTACAAAAAATATGTTTATCTCCAAGTATTTTGACTTGAAGATAAAACATAATACACTAGGGCATACCCCGAGCGGACAGTACATCTGAATATACAAAATTGTCTCTAGGAGGACAACGTTTACCGAAAACGACAAAATATGACATTTCCATCGTAAACAAGATTGAACACAGCATGCATAAGCTGACACACATAAACGGCTTCTCACAGTGGCATGGCAAGGCACTTTGCACAATGCACCAGCTCCGAGACCATCAGCACCATCTTCGGCTGTTGAAACATAGCAGCAACAACACAAAAGAAAACTTGACTCCAAGGCTCCAAAAAACCAATGCAATTTGCAACAGTCACGATGGACTTCCCAGAGGGCAGCAATTCAGCAGCACTATTAAACAGGGAGAAGTCCATGGACAAGGAAGGCAACTCCTACCTGTGCAGCCAATTCCATACAGCCAATTCAAGCAAAAGAACACAAGATTCATCGCGGCATTTAGCGGGAGAGAGGAAATCGAGAGCCCATCGACATGGACAATTACGCTTTTCCACCTCCACGCAACCGAATAGCAGGCAGCCCAACGCTCACCAAAGATATGGTTCCAACGGCAAAAGTGGCATCAGCCACTTCATACAGAAACAACACTCCAAACCAGCACCCATTTGCATCAGGATCATCCCTAGCCATGCATCCGCAGAACAGAGGAAATCCACCCAACCACAAGGCAATTGCAGAACTGCCTACATGGATTGAGCAGCAGAGCCTTTCAGGCTCATAGCAAACCATTGGGCATCAACACAGCCCACAACACTATCATCAAATGCCAGGAATTTCCTCGCTTCTGGCATTAGCAAGCAGGAGGAAACCCCCACCGCAGCAGGATCAATTGTACCCAATAATGCCATGCCACTTGAAAAAAAAACCTGGCAGCAAGCAATGCATAACAGAAGATCATCACACATCGGCCAATGGGATCAGCCAACGAAGGATCATCATCCATTGCGCCCAAGCAGGATTGTTGCAAAGCAACAGCAGCACCAAACTGGCAGTATTAGCCAGACAACAGCAATCCAACGGAGAAGCCCTGGGATTTTTGGGTTTTTTCCTTCTCTGAGATTTAGGTGGCAGCCACGATTCACCCTCCAGGTCCATCGCCTCATGGACGCTTAAAAATTTCTCAGAAGAGTAGACAATAGCCCGCCCTACAGAAATTTCAGTAGAAGACGTAGAGGAGCTTGTAGAACCCGGACCAGTATGCATGGGCGAACCCAATCCATACTTTTTTGTTATACGTTGGATTGAGGGAGCGGTACAATCGCTATCTGTATCATTTTCTGGGATCGACCTTTTGGGGGTCGCATCAGGAGGGCATCCCAAACGACCGGAGGCATTTGACATGCAAATTGAACGCCCAGGGGCTATAGACAATATAAAGGGAGTTGGTATCTTATCAGCCACTATATCAACGGGGGAGTGAAGGTGTATCATGTTGGACTCATCCACCGTATCAATAGCAGTCCCTCGGCCCTCATCGAATTGCACCCTACAGGGCAACATGCCAACTCCATCAGCCACAAAATCCACTGGGTCAGGACTTGGTCCAGGGCCCCCAGTTAGAGGACAATTTGGTCCAACAAGAGACCGCATCAAAACAAAATCTGGCAACATAGTAGAGCAGGGAACCAAAATGGGGGCAGAAGCCGAAAGGTCCAGCTTCTCGGAAGCAGTTAGAACATCCTTCACAGGGGAAACCAAACCGGGCATCAATCCATTCAGTTCCACAGAATTCGTATTATCATCATTAGGCTCCAAGCCAGAGGAGCCAGCTGACTGAGATTCACACGGCTGGGACAGACCATCAGGGCCAAAGGACCCAAATGGCATCAGGCTGTTTTCCAGCCTACAAGAAGCAGAATTAGAGCGTCTTAGCGAGGGGCTGCGGCCTCCCCTAGGCCGAGAGCCCGGCAATCCCACCTCCACAACAGTAGCTCCCTCCCCCCCCCAATTTCAGAGGAATTTAAGAAAATCTTGGAGGGGAGCACCGCATCGGCAATAATTTTGACACACACACGAGCAGTATGTAAACGGTTCAGCTGGGCAGTGTAAGAATCAAGGAGGAGTGGTTTACCCACTGCACTACTAATCCAACTGAGCCCAAGAGGGGTCCAGTAATCGGCTGGAACATTTTTCAAATTAATCCAAACAGGGAAAGAATTCAGCTGTTCACGAACCATAGGCATACCCGGGAGCCAACGCTTGAGATAAAGGGGGTTACCTCGAAAGGTCCACGGGGCTCTGGCCATAACCCCAGCTAAGTTCTCATTGGAGGAGAAACGGAAGAGAAAGAGCCCGTTGGCACCTTCTGCAACATGACAAAGTCCAAACCTCTGCCAAATCCGACGAGCAATGTTGGCCACGACATGGAAATGAAGACCCTTACCAGAGAAACATCCAAGGAGAGTCGATTTCCAGGCCAGCCGGCTCTGTTGAAGCACTTCGGGGGGGAGATGCGAGCAACATCACAGTCAACGAACTGAGGAGGGAAGAATTTCAGCGCATGAGCAGGAGAGCAACTGTAGTTTTCGACGTTTTCAGACTCGGGAAGACAGGACGAGACCGGACCAGAAGCCGGGCAAGAAACCGCCGAGGATCCCTCCGCAGGCGGAGAACCGGAAGGAAGAGGAAAAGCAACCGCACACGATCGAAGATCTGGTGAAGAGGACGGGTATAACAGATCTTTGTGAGAGTTGGGAGAAGGGGGAGGTACAGAAGGCACGCTCAGTGGGTCGGCCATGGTCGGCAGAAGCGCCTTCGGAGATCCTATCCTACCCTTGTTGGATATTTCGTTGGAGATCCTATCCATTTTAATGCTGTTAGCTATATCACCAAGAAAATATGGAAGCGATTCGAACTACAACATGTGGCTGGAACGAATCGGGTTTCTTTTTTCTTCCGCTTCTCCTCAAGCTCAATGCTAGAAAAATGCCTGGCCAATGGCCCGTGGATGATTGCTGGCCATCCGTTCTTTCTTAAAAAATGGTAGCCCGGAATGATTTTATCCCGTGAGGATCACAAATCCTTCCCTACCTGGATCACCATGTCTGGGATCCCAGTTGAATACTGGACCCCGTTGGGATTAAGCTGGATCGCGAGTGCGGTTGGCAAGCCTCTCTTTTTAGACCCTGTCACTGAAAAACTCGAATGATTGGGTTTCGCGAGGGTTTGTGTTGAATTGGGGGTCAATGCCCCTCGGCTGGAATCTGTAAAGGTTCATGCTAGAGGCTGCGCCGAACATCCGACTGATCATCTTTGCGAAATCTTTTTTTTTTGGTAAGTAAGTATTTTGGATTATCGGGAGAAAAAAATTACAAAAGTTATATTTTATCTCCAAGTATTTTGACTTGGATTTAAAACATAAAATGTTAGGGCATACCCCGAGCAACCGGTACATCAGATAATACCAAAATAGCCTCTAAGAGAACAACGATCAAAATGTAATATGAAGTTACACAAGAGCAGACACTAAATCGACAACATTGCAAGATCAACTTGCAGTTCAGCCGCAAACATCACCTGGCCAAATCTAGCGGTGCATCCGGGCCCCGCTTCAGCAAAGGATCACATTCTGCACCAAGATCAACTTCAAAAAAAAACGGTCAAAATAGAATTCAACCACATCAGCGATGGCTCCCACCATGCCTCCAAATATTCCAAAGAAAGAAGAATTCACTTCCAACATCAGCCAACAAACGAGATCACATCAGCACACCAACCGGGCCAGTGCATTAGCAGTACCCAAAGACTTGGCTCAACACACTCGCGATGCATCGGATCGACAGGGGCGGCAACCGCGGCCTCGCCATACATCATCATTGGAAAAAACCCAGATCAAGATCGGCTAAATTCATACTGCAAGTAGATCCAACAAACCATTCCGAGGCCACCACGATCAAATCACGAAGGACCTAACCAGGTAACCCAAAATGCACTTCGGCCAGACCAATGCGACTCTAACCGGGCAGGTGGCAAGCACTATCAAAGTTAGCCCTTTTGGCTAGCCTACGTCGACGAGCCTTAGCCCTTTTCCACTCTTTATGTTGCAACTCCTCCATTTCCCGAAGGGAGGGCAAATAAGTAGTGCCCGGCTTCTTTTGGGGACCGTGACCAGCCACATCCCCGACAGGAGACACAACAGGAGGATTGTAATCCTCAGGAACAGGCCGGACAGCGGAGTCAATTTGGTTCAAACAATATGTCCGAGTAATCCGAGAGATAGATTCAGGCGTAAAATCAGGATCAATCTCGGCTGACGGACCAGGAGCAACAATAACAGGTGAGGAAACATGGGCCAACACCACATCATCTCCTGCCGCCACCGGGAGAGCGACAACAGCAGAGAGCGGGTCACAACAGGGCTTCTCTGCAGAAGGCACCTCATAAATCTCGTCGGGGACACCAGCAGCAAGCAAAGGCGCTGACGTCTGTATGTTGGATTCGGATAATGAATTATTCTCATCCAATGCACATTGCAAAGCCCCATACACACCATCCGGAGCCACAAAATCAACATTAGAGATGCCAGGGCCATCAGAATAATCAGCAGCGTGATGTCCATCACCCAATCCAGAGACGGCAGATCTGCTACCAACTTCACAACAATCCAGCATTCAGCCCCTCACTCGATCTGACTGAGCCGACATGGGTGAGAAAACCACCACACCCTTAGAAAAATCAGATTCTTGGACTGATTGCTCAGCGCGGTCAAAATCCATCTCCACTAATTCCTGATCCTTAGAGGCATAGGCCACCTCCTTCAAATTAGCTGTAGCATCATCAGAACTAGAATTGGGCAAAGAGGATGGGCCAGACTCGAGCCTCAGTGATGAGACAGTCTCAGTTTGGATAGAAACCATCGGTCTCGAGGGGGAAAACCCAACATCAGCCGCACTGCCACCATCATCTTTGCGAAATCGAATTTGAGTACCAGAATAGGCCGGTGCGCAGGGCCACTCCTGAAAAGAGTAGGAATAAGAATCACCCATGCAAAACTTCTTGGGTTCCTAAGCAGGAGGCCAATTCTAGGGGTGTCATTCCCTTCCCTGCTCCTCCTAAGAGGTCTCCCCAATCAAAATCTCCGGCCGCGGTGGCCCCTCTGACCATTGATATAGACCATAAGGCCATAACGACTTCTAACTCGTTTATGGCCTTACAGGCGGAAAATTTAAATGACCTGTCAGAAAGCCTTATCCAGATAGACTCTGCGATGCCCATTGGATGTGAACATGAACCCCCTCCCAGTCACAATTTCTCTGTTCCTGTTTCGGATCCCGCCGTGTTCCAGGCCGATCCGAGTATGACTAATGGCCCTGTCGCTGACGACTCTTCTAACCGGCTTTCTGAGTCGTCTACCCCTCCTGGGCCTGGGAGTCCCTTCAGGTGCTCGGTGCCTCCCAATACTGTTAATATGAGGCTTGAAAGGGCCTCCTTCGATCCAGGTTTGTCTGGTGCTATTAATCATCTTCCACATTTCACACCAGATGCACCGATGGTCACTAACCGTAGCGATCCATTATCTGGATTTTCTGGTTGCTTGGAAAGCGTTGGTACTTCTTCCAAAAATGGGGAGCGTGCTTCTTCTCGGAAAAATAAAAAATCTCGAGGGATTAAAAATCATCCCCCCTCACCCTTAACTCATGACTAGCATTGCCTGTTGGAACGTGAGGGGTCTTAATGGGATTGTAAAAGCCCATGAAGTCTGCAACCTCATTAGCTCCCATAGGTGTAGCATTGCTGGCTTGGTAGAAACCAAGGTCGCGGAAAGAAACTTCCGAGTGTTTCCACTAGAATCAGACCTAACTGGTCTTGGTTTATGAACTACTCTGCGTCTCCGAGTGGTCGGATGTGGGTTGGCTGGTACCCCACTTTGGTTTCGTGCATCATCCTCGCCTCGGAGGAACAGTGCGTTCATCTTGAGGTATTGTTCCTCGAGGAGAATACCCGCTGTCTTTTGTCCTTTATCTCGTGGCGCTAACTCGAAATTTCCCGTAGGCTCCTATGGGATAACCTCCGGGCGATGTCTAACCATCCGGGCGATCTCCCGTGGGCTGCCCTTGGGGATTTCAACGCCATTAGGTCCCCAAACGAAGCCATGGGTGGCATCTGGCACAATAAAAGCTCATTTGATCTGGATTATTGTCTTAGAGATTGTGATCTTGATGACGTATGCCATGAAGGCATACACTATACCTGGAATGATGGCCGCGACTCTTCCACTCGTATATTTAGAAAGCTTGATCGAGTTGTCGCGAATGGGCATTGGTTCGACAAATTCTGTCAGGCTAAAGCCCTTTTTCCCCCTGCCCGCCTTTCTGACCACTCGCCCTGTATTCTTCTCCCTTCTGGTTTTTCCCCCAGAAAAAGCGGGATGTTCCGGTTCAATAATTTTCTCACCAAATCTCCTAAATTTCATCCTTTGGTTGCAGATGCTTGGTCGGACGTTACCAATGGCTATCCTATGTTCAGGCTAGTGTCTCGTCTTAAGATGGTGAAGAAGGCTCTGAAAAAGCTTAATGTCCACGAGGGTGATGTCCACGAGGAGGTTGTCCGCCTGAAGAAAAAGCTTGAGGATATCCAGGGTCAAACTCCTTCTAACTTGGTGTGTCATCTCGAGGAACGCAGATGTAAGGATGCTTACCATGATGCACTGGCCAAGGAAGCCTACCATAGTATGAAGGATGCTTACTCAGCAAAAAGCTAAGATAAGGTGGCTCAAAGAAGGTGATCATTGTAACAAATTCTTTTTTAAGACGGTGAATGGAAACAGCAATGGAACCGGATTATCTCTCTCCTTGATCACGATGGGAATCCTACCAATGGTATCGAAAATGTCCAAAATCTGATTGTGGATCACTTTAGTAAGGCTCTTGGGACTGGACGGACGTATGGGTCGGCTGATGCGGATCGGCTTCGCCCTTACATCCTTCATACTATGCCTGAATCGCTTATGGACCATCTTGTGGGACCGGTAAGTGATGATGAGATCCGCAAGGTGATCTTCTCTATAGGTGACTATAGGGCCCCGGGTCCTGATGGATTCAGTTCCCTTTTTTTCAGGGAATCGTGGGACATCGTGGGTCCATCTGTTTGTGAAGCCATCCGTGACTTTTCCAATCATGGTTTACTTCTCAAACAAATGAACACTACGATCATTAGCCTGATCCCCAAGGTCCAGTCTCCTCGGCTGGTCTCTGATTACTGTCCCATTTCCTGCTGTAATGTCATCTACAAAGTTATCTCGAAGATCATTGCTAATCGGTTAAAGATGACGTTACCTTATCTGGTTGATAAGTGCCAAATGGCTTTTGTGGCGGGTCGCCAAATCAGTGACAACATTCTCCTGGCCCAAGAACTCCTCCATAAGTACCATCTGGGTCATAACCCTCCTCGGTGTACTATAAAAATTGACCTTATGAAAGCCTATGACTCTGTTCATTGGGATTTCATCATCTCTATCCGGACCATCATGAATTTCCCGCCCAAAATGATAAACTGGATTAGGCAATGTATTACCACCCCCTCGTACTCTGTTAATATTAATGGGGAAGCGGTTGGATTTTTCAAAGGGGGGAACGGTCTTCGCCAAGGTGACCCAATTTCTCCCTACCTTTTTGTGCTGGCGATGGAGGTGTTGATTGGTATCATTGACCCGATTTCATCCCCTCCGGCTGATGTCCCAAAGACCAATTCAGCTCGCTGTTTTTACCTCTGCTGATGCAATCATGATTTCTACTTGCCGAAGTTGCTAATGGTGCTACTTCCCTAGGGATGCTGATGCGTATTGGTTGCCGTTTGTTTTCGGGGTAAACTGCCGCTGATGGGAACTGCTATCAGCTGATGGATGCTGTGGGTTAACTAATTCTTGCTGTTGCTGAAGGATGCCGCTCTTGATGCCAACGCTGCTTTGCCTTTACTGAGGCTGTTCCTTGCTGTCCATAATACCCTGCTGTTGTTATTAGCATGCTGGTCCCAGTGGTGTAATTCTTGGATGCTGTTTTCTCTACTGTTGCTGTTGAAGGCGGCCGCAATGTGGTGTTGAAAAGGCCCACGGATGGTATGAAGATCCCTTTGGCAGAAATGCTGAAGCTGGTGGAGACTTGTTTTCTTATGTAGCCAGTTTCAGCAACAGATGTTGGAATGGTGCAGAATCCGGTTGCTGTGTTGGAAGGCATCTGTCCCTGCTTCTTCATATT
This sequence comes from Nepenthes gracilis, assembly GCA_033239525.1. Lineage (NCBI taxonomy): Eukaryota > Viridiplantae > Streptophyta > Magnoliopsida > Caryophyllales > Nepenthaceae > Nepenthes > Nepenthes gracilis. The sequence goes on along the minus strand of BSYO01000014.1, from coordinate 5,199,248 downwards.
CTCCTCCTATGCGGTTTGCATGGAATTGATAAGCTGGAGGCTGCTTTCTGTTTTGGCTGCTGGAGCAGTACTGAGCCTGCTGAAGTTATTCCTTACTGATGTTATCAGTCGATGTTGATTTGATTTGACCTGGATGTGGATGCTAGATATCCTGGATCCATTTTGGTGTCTTAGATGTATGGATGCTGGCAGATCTGGCAAAGTTGCTGTAGCTCCCATAGCTGTGTGGATTTTTGAACCTGGATTGGCGAATTTCTTTGTTGCTGCTAGTTCATTACAGCGTCGGCTGTCTTGGGTTGCAGGGGGTTGGACCCGCTGTATTGTGCTGTAATACTTTTCATTTTCTATAGGTTCTGTAGAACGTTGGCCTCCTAGAGGTTTGTTATGTACCTCCGGATGTACTTGTTGCTCGGAGTATGCCCCAGCGGGTTATGTTTTACTCCCAAGTCAAAATACTTGGTGATAAAACATCGATTTTGTAATTTTTTCTCCCATTAATCCAAAATACTTGCTTACCAAAAAAAAAATTGACCTCAAGGGCCGCAGGAACAATAATTTCAAATTTCATTGGAAGTGTGATGCGACTCACACTGTCATGCTGGCCTTTGCTGATAATCTTCTCCTCTTCTCTCATGCTGACGTATGCTCCATCCAGATTCTCAAGGATTGCCTTGAGGAATTTCATTGGCTTTCTGGCCTGTCGGCGAACATAAATAAGAGCGAGATCTTCTTATGCTCTAAAGACCCTGCCCTTATTCAGAATATCGTTGATGTTTTGGGTTTTAAAGTGGGCTCTCTCCCCATCAGATACCTTGGCGTCCCTCTGATATTTACCAGGCTGTCGATTCGAGATTGTATGACCCTCACTGAGAAAATTACCCGGCGCATTAAATCATGGAAGAATTGGTGGCTCTCCTTCGGCGGCCGACTACAATTGATTGCCTCTATTCTATCATCTGTCCACCTCTATTGGACTTTGATCTTCATCTTACCCAAATCCATTCTCAAGCAAATCAACTGCATCTTAAGGCGGTTCCTTTGGAATGGATCTTCGGAGGGAAAGGCTATTGCAAAAGTGGCACAGGCGATATCCACTACCCAAGAACGAAGGAGGATTGGGTCTCAGAATTTGCGGGCTCAAAATAAAGCCCTCATCTGCAAACTCTTTTGGCGCATCATGTCTAAAGATCCCGATTCGGCTTGGTCTTCCCGGATCCACAAGACTAGAATCAAGGACCGTTGTATTTGGACTCTCAAAGTCCCGACTCTGCTCCCCGGAGCCGGAAGAAGATCATGAATCTTCGTCCTTTTTTTTTGGTAAGTAAGTGTGTATTTTGGATTTATGGGAGAAAAAAATTACAAAAAAATAATGTTATAACTCCAAGTTTCTTGACTTGGAATTAGAACATAAAACGCTAGGGCATACCCCGAGCGACTGGTACATCAGAAAGAACCACAAAAAAACCTCTAAGTGGAGCGATCTAACGGAAGATAGAAAATGAACACTGTCATTTTACATAAGCAGAATCAAAAGCAGTTACTCCCAAGACGACTGGATCAACAGCATCCGATCGCCCCGCAGCAACTTGCTACTGCAACACAATGCTACCCACAACCTAAATGCACCCCAATATTTCCAACATCATGAAGCAATAGGCAGCTGCATCACGCCCACCGCCCCAACGCCATCAAAAACTGCAACAGCAGCAAAACTGAATTGTTTAGCAGGCATATCTGCAGGCAATTAGCTTCTGAACACAGCAAAACTGACTGCTTTCGAACACAGCATCAATCAGCAGGCAAATCAAACGACAGGAGAAGCGCGCCAACCGATAGTCAAACAAGCACTATCTCAGGTTTCAATCAGCTGTAAGCTTCCACATCGGTGCACCAAATCAGTGGCAGATCTTTAGCAGCCAAACTAATTGAACTTCAAAGCTTAGGACAGCAACTACCGGGCCTCAACACATTTGCAAAATCAAGCAGCAACCGGGCAGCAAACCGAGGAAAGCACCGTGAGAGAGCAATCAAATCAGTACCTTCATTTGCTTCAGTGCAATATAAGCAGCCGCACCTACCTAGAAGCATAACAGCCGAGTTCAGGGCCAGCAGCATTTACAGCCCCAAAACAGGACAGCATTCTAGCATTCCAGCTAACAGAGAGTTTTGCACTTCTGCACAACCGCAGTAGAATATATGGATCACATTATAAAATGTAAGGAAAACAGAAAACATTCAGAATAGCAACATCCAGCACAGACTTAGAGCAGCCACATCATTACAGAGCATCACAATGTATACAATCAGCACCAGCACCGCAGCACAGACAGCACATTAAGCAACCAAATAGTGACACAGAATAGTGGACAACAAAGAATGAGCCAACAAAACCTGAGGCAGAAACCATGGGCATCATCATCATACCCTTGCAACATATCTCCCCAGAACCAATCCATGCTTCATCTTTAGGAAGCAAACAGGTCAGCTCAGAATGTTTCTGTAACACATCCCACACCACAACACCTATGGCAGCCAAAACCAGCACAACATCAAACTTCAGCATCACAGCCCCTCAGAATGATGAACATGCTAGGTTCCATGGGCACCAATGCTCCCAGCACCAGCATGAGTGTGCATGTAGGCCAACTCTACCAAAACCATCAATACTGTCTTCATCCCCCAGCCAAGCATTAGAAAGCAGATGCCAATCATCTGCAACAAGAGACCTTACTCATTCATTCATTATCAGCCCAACATCCAGCATAAGAATGGCCGCAGAGGAGAAACAAATATCAGCAGCAACCATTCTCAAGCCCAGCACTCCACAGGGAGTATGCCACGGAAGCAACAAAGAGGAGGCACAATCTACCGACCCCAGCCACAAAAATCCGAGCAACAGCAGTAGTAGCATTAATGCAGCAACCCCAGTATAACCATATACACCCGAGCATCAACAGCAGCAACTTTAATGTATTATGAGATACATCATTACATTCACTCACAAACCCAGCTCCTTAACCATGCCAGCCAACCTTCCAAGCCAAATAGCCCAATAGCAGAGTTCAGTAGACGAAATGCAGCACCCATAAATTCATCTGCCTCTGGCTGAGACTACATCAGATCAGAAAAACCCGGGGCATCCACATGCCCATCGGCTTGAACTGCCAAGCAGCATACTGGATGGTGCCAGTAGCATCCTTCAGCACCCTGGTTTTAAATCAATACATTCCAAAAACGCCATGAATTGCAGCACCCATGAAACAGCATCATACCCCGCACCATACCACCAATATCATTCCGCCCCAGCATCACCAGCTCAATCCCCAAACAGCATTAGCAGAAACCAAACAACTGCTGCCACTATACTCATTTAGCTGTTCACTGACAGCAGCAAACTCCAGCACACCAAGACTCCACCATTACCATAAAGAATCAGCACTTATCCAAATTTGTGACATAAGCACCAAATTCCTAAATTCTGGGCAGATAAGTTGCAACATCATCTGCAAGGAAGTCAACATCTAGAAGCCAGCACCAACCCACTTCATCAGCCAACCATCAGCCAAACAGCCCCAACAAATGGGCCAGACCGCCCAACAGGTTGCAACAGCAATCACAACCCCAGCACAGCCAGGAGTGCCAAGCATAAAACACACACTCACACACTTTTTTTTTTTGGGAGGGGGAGGGGAGACAGAGTTGGGGGATGGGACAGTACAGGATCCAAGCAACAACCCACCCAAATTCGATAACACAATGCATATTATTATGAATGGACAAACAAGCCAAAACCGGGAACCAAATCCCAAAGGGCCCATCCGAACCAATCGACAATAGTTGCAGACACAACACGATAGGAAGGCAATAACCGCCAAAGATCAATCAGAAGGCAAGGGGGCAGCTTCATCAACAATTCAAACTCAACCCCGCATTTTTCCATTTTTCATTTATTTTTTTATTTTTTATTATTTTTTATTTTTTTTATTTTTTTATTTTTATATACCCCACCGCATCCGAGTCGATCTGGAGACACCCCTGTCAGGCACCAAGATGGTCATTAATTTCAGTCTCACAACATTGACCACCTAAGAGAAAATTTGGGAAATGTCCTGGGGGGATGATTTTTGGAATATACGGTTATTTCACTCCCTCCATATAAAATAAACCGTGGCGGCCAGAGATAATCGTTTAGAGACAGCCAGAAGGTTTTTCCCTTTCCAGATAGAAGCAACCCAAGATATGTTTTGATTCCATTTAGGATGGAGCCAATGGATACCGGAGTGTCTTCGAACATTATCCCATAAGGCTCTGGAGAATTGGCAAAAAAAGAACAGATGACCAAGATCTTCATTTCCTGTGTTGCAGAGTGAGCAGCGGGGAGACAAGTTTGGGATATAATGGACGCGGTCAATGGTATTCAATCTGCCCTTTATGGCAAGCCAAAGGGTAAAGGCGTTGGATGGGATATGGGATGGACCCCACACCAAAAGAGCCCAATTAACCTTAGGTTTGGGAGGATGGAGGAGATGGTATGAAGACTTAGCCGTGAATTTTCTCATGGCATTCCCAATCCACCTCAAAGAGTCTTTTTGATTGCTACGGGGTGGATTTTTTGGCATATTCATGGCCAGGTGGGATATCTCAGTGTCAAAAGGGTTAGGCCAAGGCCATCCATTATTCCTGATTATTGCATCAACCTTAACATCCTGGTGCAGACCCGAAACAAGGCGGGTACGATCAGTACTCACCTCACTCAGGGGGCCGAGGGGGTGCCAATTGTCGTGCCGAGAGGAAGGTATCGAACCATCCCCAATGTCCTTGTGACAGTAGGCGCGCATGAAAGGCCTCGGTTCCATAATCTTGCGCCACTCCAAGGGGCATGCCGGGATTTTCGGGGTCCAAATGCACCGGTATTTGATTCTGTTCTTATAAATCCAAGAGGACCAGGCCGAATTCGGGTCTTTAGTTAAGAGACGCCAAAGAAGCTTACAATTGAGAGCCTTATTTTGATCCAATAGGTTCTTGATACCCAGCCCACCTTCCGACTTGGGGAAGCAAATGTCGTGCCATGCTACTTTAGCACTAACTCTGCCTTCTGAAGAACCATTCCAAAGGAAACGGCGTAAAATACCATCAATTGCTTTAAGGATGGTTTTGGGCAAAATAAAAAGAGAGGCCCAGTAGAGGTGTATAGAGGAAAGGATGGAGGCAACGAGTTGCAGTCACCCACCAAAGGAGAGCCATCTACTTTTCCATGAAGTGATCCTCTTAGTGATTCTATTAGTGAGAGATTTGCAATCAGAAACCGAGAGATTTGCAAACCGAAGATTTGCAATCTTCGTCCTTTCATGTGTGCTCACACTACTAAGATCATTGGTGATGGCAAGGATACCTTTGTCTGGCATGACCACTGGGATCCTACCGGCCCCCTCAGTAGGGTCAGCACTGACCGCATTCGTACTATCACTGGGTTATCTGAGGACGCCAAGGTTTCTCAGATAATCAGAAATGACCAATGGGCTTGGCCTAACCCTTATGATCAGGAGGTTTCTAGTCTCGCCGAAAATATGCCCAACTATCCACCCAACATCGGGCGAAAAGACTCCCTGAAATGGGTTGGTAGCCACAACGGTGTCTTTACGGCTAAGACTGCCTACCTCCTTATTCACCCCCCCAAGCTGAAACTGTGTTGGACCAAGTTAGTATGGGGCCCATTCCATATTCCTACCCACGCCTTTACCCTTTGGTTGGCAATCAAAGGCAGGCTTAATACATCTGACCGGGTTCGCGGTGTCCCAAACCTATCCCTCACTTGCTCTCTTTGTGACTCGGATGCTGAAAACCATGACCATCTTTTCTTCTCCTGTCCGTTTTCCAATTCCGTGTGGACCACCATCCAACGGAATGCCGATATTTATTGGCCATACCCAAACTGGTCTCAAAACGTCAATTGGGCTGCCTACATCTGGAAAGGCAAGAATCTAAATGCTTTGTCTAGACGCCCTGTCTGTTCGCTGCTATAATGTGGTGCGATTGTGTAGCAGTCTCTTGGATTGCTATTGTCTGGTTAATACTGCCAGTTTGTTGCTGTTGTTGCTTTGCAACAGTTCTGTTTGGACTGCATTGGATGATGATCCTTCGTTGGCTGATCCTTTTGGCCGATTTGTGATGATCTCCTGTTATGCATTGCCTACTGCCAGGAGTGGCTAAATGGCAACTGCAACTGCTGCTTGCAATTGAGGTAGTGGGTGCAGGCGGCTTTGTTGTGGTTTGTCTTAGCAGGGCCTTGTTGTGGTGGTGCTCTGCTGCCGTTGCCTAGTGCAATTTTCTTTCCTTCGAGCTAATGTTGGTCTGAATCTGATTGTATGATCTGGGCTAATGTTGGTCCTGCTGAGGTGGGCTGCTGGTGCATTGTCTGCTATGGGGCTTCAGTGAGGCGCTGCTGGCCGTTGCTGATTTGGTGGAGCACATTCCCATCCAGGCTTGAAGCTGTTTGGTTGAGATGTGTTGCGCTGAACCCCTGGTGGTTGATATGTACTGCTGTTGGCTGATGCTGATGGGTGAATGGAAGCAACTGTTGGTGCCCATGGTCCTGTTATTATGCTGGTCTTTCGCAATTGCTATCTCCAGCTTATTGTTGACGCAGCTATCGGTTTGGCTCGATGCGATTCTTGAATCTTTGTCTTTGTCCGAATGTCCTTAATCGGATGGTGAGCTACTTATCTCGGCTAATCGCTTTTGGATTGTGTTCCCGCTGTTGATCAAAGTGTTGGATAGCAGTTGGTTCTTTGCATCATCCAGCTCCCTGTCAAGGTGTGATTCTTTGGAATCAAGGATTTTGATGTAGGTCCTATGTTGGTCCAATGATTTGGATGCATGAAAGCTGGTGGGAAACCGGGCTGTTGGATGCCGACGAGGCATCCAATGATTTTGATGTAGGTCCCCTTCTCAAGGCAGGTTCTTGATCAGCCGGGCCGATGATGGTGGATGCTTGCGAATGGTCAGGGTGCCTCTTTTTGCCACTGGTGCCATATCTTTGGTCTTGATGCTTACTTGGCCTCGCTTGAAGGTGGAATGGCTGATTTCCGTGTCCTTGCTCATCTTTGATGGATGCCGATCTGATGGGAGCCCCTGAAAGTGCGATTCTTCCTGATTTCCTGCTGGCGTTGGAGCGATGTTGCGTGTTGCTTCCAACTACTGAAATACTTGGGGTGCATTTAGTTTTTTATTATGTAAAATGACTCTGTTCATTTTTGGTCTATTAGATTGTTCCTCCTAGAGGTTTTTGAGTTATACTCTGATGTACTAGGTGCTCGGGGTATGCCCTAGTATTTTATGTTCTAACTCCAATGTCAAAAAACTTGGAGTTATAACATAGGTTTTGTAAATTTCTTTTCTCCCTTTAATCCAAAATACACACTTACCAAAAAAAATGTCTAGACGCCTCTCTCTTGCGGCAACTGTTTATTACATTTGGAGAGAACGTAACAACCGTATCTTTGAGAAATCCTTACCTCAGGACATTTCCCATATATGCTCTCAGATATCAAACGCTGTTCGGGACAAATTGAAGGCCTCATTGCCTCGTGCTGGTCGCCCCAACCAATCGTTGGCTAGGCGTTGGAATTTATAAAAATAAAAATAAAAATAAATAAATAAAAAATCATACATATATTTCTATATATTTTTGTTTTTCTTTCCTTCCCTTTCCTCGCGTCTTCTGTTTTCTTGGTCTTTCTTTTCTTCCCCTATTTAGGTGTAGCTCATTTTTTTTTCTTTCCTTTTTGCTGATTTACTCATTATTGGTTTTTTTCTCTGCGTCGGAGTTTGTCTACTTCCCTTTGCTCTTGAGGGTTGTTCGTTGGTGCTTTGGCCCTTTCCTTTGTTGAACCTTGTTTCTTCTGGTTTATCTCCTCTACTTGGAAAAAAAATAGAAAAAAGAACAAAAGAAAGGAGAAAAAAAAAGATAGAAAAAAGGAAAAAAAGAAAAAAAAAAGAGAAGAATTTTGTTTCTGGGTGCCTTTCCCTTAAAAAAAAAAAATCCATTTTGAAGTAGTTGTTTTCTTGTTCCTTTCTCCATTGATGTTGCATCCGGTTATTTTTGTTTGATCCCCCTTTATAGCTGGGGGCATCGGACCTCACTACCCTTTGGTTGTTCTTTGTTGGTTTGTCGTTGGAGGTGGTCTGATTTCAAGTGTTGTAGCCCGTTGGAACTGGTTGGTTTATGCTGGCTGCGCTGATGTTTCTGTTGTAGATGGTTGTGTTCAATTGACTTAATCCTGGGTTCTGAAGCTGCCGACTTTTACCTCCAGCCGGGTGATGTGTTGGTTGCTTGCTGAAGGAATACATGATGCTGTTGTTGATCTCTACTGGGTGACTATAGTGGAGGATGGGCAGCTATGATGGTGTATGATGCCATTGCCGGGTTGTGTTGCTCCGTTTGCTTGGAATCTCAATGACTGTTGTTGGCGGCCTGCTTGTTTCTGTTCGGTTTTAATGCTGCTGATCGACTGTGTGGTTGATCTTATGTGGCTGGTGTGTCCAGGATGTTTTATGTGGTGATGGGTGGCTACGCGATTTTCTGATGCTGGTGTTGTGGGCTGATGCAGCCGAAGCGGTTACTTTTGTTGCTGTTTTCCCTTCTGTTATGCTAGATTTTTCTGTGATCTTTGCTGGTGCTGGTTTTGGCAAAGCCCTGCTGAAGCTGCTGGGTTGATGGTCTATTTTCTGCGTTGTGGAAGTGCTGGAAATTTTCTGCTGGCCGTGCTGTCATCTCCTTGGAGATCTGAAATCACTGGCCATGGTGTTTATCTTGGTGGACTCCGTTGCGGATTCCATTTGTTCTAAGGGCTATGGCGTTTTGGATTTTGGCTGATGGCTTAGTCGGTTCATTGCTGAATGTTTCGTTGCATATGATTAAGGTGCACCTGGTTGATCAAATGTGCTCCCCTGCCGTGTGGTCATTTTGTACTTATCTTGTTGATTTCTCCATATGAAGTGACCCCTGAGATTTGGCTTTGGTCCCTGCCAGTTATTACTGCGGGTGCAAAGCTTTGTGAGTCCATTGTTTATTCTGATGTGGAGGTACCTGGGTTGATGAACTGTGGTGAATGCTTTCCTGCTGGTATGTGAGTATTCTGATCTGCTTGGCAGTTTTAGCCGAAGCGTGCTGGTTCTGGTGCGATTGTTTAGGCGTGGTAGGTAGGTTGGCATGGTTCTTGAAGCTGGGATTGGTGGGAATGTAATGCAGTGTGTTATGTTGCATTAATGGTGATACGATTATTGCTCCGGTGTCTGTGGCCTTGCTGGGGTCTGTAGCATTAATGCTGCTACCGATGTTGCTCGAGTGTCTATGCCCATGCTGAGGTTGGCTGTGCTGCTGAAGGCTGATGTTGCTGCCTTCTTTAAGTGATGCTGTAGGGTGTGCGCTGGCCTGTCGGGGGAACTGGATATATAGGGTCGCATTAAGGTGGCCGGTAGGTCTTGGTCTGCGCGGCTGTAGGTTTCATGAGTGCACTGCGGTTGGCAATTGCTGCTGGTTTTTTTGCTGGTTTTGCAGCGATCCTCTTGGTTTGTGGCTGCTGCTTTTGTGCAGGCCCCTTTTTTGTGGTTGCTGGTTCTGAAATCCTGTCCTGTCGGATGATCCCTTTAGGTTCTCGCGTCAAACGGTCGTTGGAATCTTGCATTGTTGAAGAAGCATTTGGCTGATTCTCCGATGGCTGGAATGGTGATTCGTTTGCTGTATGCTCATGTCGGATTGGTAGCTGCGGTTGTTGTGTTTGGCCATATATTAGTCTGGTCCCATATTTTGTGGATTATGTTAATCGCTTGTCCTCCTAGAGGAGTTGTTTTATTTTTATTCCTTTTCTGATGTATTAGATGCTCGGGCAATGCCCTAGCAGTTTATGTTTTTACTCCAAGTCAAAATATTTGGAGTAAAAACATGGATTCGCCTCCGTCGATCATGGCCGACCACCTCGAGCCCTCCTCCGGCCTCTCTCCGGATGCCTTTTCCCCTGTCCCCTCATCATCTCCAAAGGCTTCAGTGCCATCGGCACCATCTCCTTCCATCCCAGTAGGAAAGATTTCGGGCGTCTTGAAACCTAAGGGCTCCGATTTCGAACCTAATGGCAAGGTCAGTTGCTCATCTAGCTGGGCTGAAGTTGTGCGCAAAGACAGTCGTCCGGAGCGTATGGAGCTGACTTTCTTCCCGTCGGTGGCCGATGGTGGTTCTCCGTCCATTATCTCCCCTCCGGCAGAAGTCATCGAACAAGGCCAGAGTTTCTGGCGCTTCTCCTTATTTGGCTACTTCTGTGACTCCCCCCCTCACTTCTTGGCGGTCAAAGCCATTGCAAACAAGCTTTGGGGCAGATTCGGTCTCACTCACACGGCCGGCAATGAAGACGGGTATTTCTTCTTCCGTTTCTCTTCGCAGGAGATGTTGAATAAATGTCTCCAGGCTGGCCAGGGGACCATGGCTGGGAAAGCTATTTTCCTCAAATGCTGGAAGCCGGGGATGTCTCTTCTCAAGGATGAACAAAAACGATTTCCAGTTTGGATTAAGCTACACAATCTGCCGAAGACAATTTCGCTCTGACAAAGGCGATTTTCAAAATTCGAATTCGAATTTTGATTCTGCTCGGCGTCGTCCTCGACGCGTCTGACTTGGGTGCTAGGCGCTCCTGCCTGCCCGGCTGGCCTCCGGTTGCTTGCCCGCCCCCTCCCGTCACCCGGCTTCTATGTGCCGGGTCTTGTCGGCCTCGGCGACCTCGAAGAATTCGGTGTTGCCTGCGATTTTGATTGCCCACGCGTTTTGACCATCTTTTCGCCTTCTGGGAGGCGAAGGCTCCTCCTAGGTTGGAGAGTTCGTGGCTGGTTGGGTGATGCTTGACCGAAGCTGAAAATGTACCGGCCGTGGAATCTGCTGGATGCCTATGAACTTTCGGTTACGTGGCTCAGGGAGCTGATTCCGTTGGCGTCCCGGTAGGTCTCGCTCTCGTTCGGCTTCACCGTGCCTCGGAGTCTTGGCCGTTGGATTGGCTTTCCTCTGCCAATGTGATTCACCATTGTTGGTTGGGTTTGGGGTGCCCATGCTTTGCTCTGGGTGGAGCTTTACGGCTGAGGTTTTGTGATCCGATAGTGTTATCTTGGCTGCAATGGCTGGCCGTTGAGTCGAGCTCCCGCCGGTTGTTGTCTGTGTGGTTTGCCTTATGGGGTGAAATGCCTGTCATGCAATAGTGGCATCTGCGATTGGGTTCTCGTGGGCTGTTGCCTCTTCTCGTAGTAGTGATGCTGTCGAATGTACCCGGATGCTTTGCTCGATTGGCTGTGTTTCCCATTTGTTGATTGGGTAGGGGGTGCCCGTGGGCTTATGGTTTTGGGTCTTGTCGGCTGAGAAATCAGTAGCTGAATGTGGTTCTTTTTGGTGGCCTTTTGCTCTTTCTTGTTTGAGGTGATACCTTGCCGGGAGCTGATTAATTGTGGTGTCTCGTGGTAAAGTCCATTGGGTGATTGTCAGCTAATTCAGCCAGTATTGATGTTGTTCCCCATTTGCAACTTCATCTTTTGTATGGCTTGCTTGCAATGATTGGTATTTACCTCCTCCGGTTTTATTGATCCTTTGCTTTGACCAATTTGATTGAGGGACAAAAGGTATTTTCTTGTCTCGAGATCTTTCTTCTACAACTTTGCTTGCTGAATTTTCTACTGTGCCCCTCTGCATCAGGAGCAGCTGATTTTGCCTTGATGATGTCCTTGGATTGTTTGTGTCTGGCGATTTCAGCCAATTAGCTGAATTTGTTTCTTTGCATCAATTTCGAATCATATGATCTATGGATTGCTGCTTTGGTCTATCGATGCTATTGTCAGCGGTTGAATGGACTCGAGTCTTGAAGGATGTTCGGTTGCTGCACTTCTATTGCAATGGCTTGGTGATTGTGGCTCTTTGGATTAATGGCATTGGATGATGTTGGGTCATGGTGCTGTACCCGTATACTGGGCCATGATGCTTCTCTCGTAGAATTATGCAACTTATTTTGTTCTGGTTCGGTAGTGCTATTTGGTTGGTGCTGCTGCCTGTGCACTGTGATTGTGCTGATGTGTAATGCTGGTCCCTTGTGGTATGATGGCATGGTGGGAGCCAATGTTGATGTGTTTAGCTGGTTTTGGTACTGGAGTATTCTGCTCTCAAGTGCGTTGTGCTTCTGCGGGCCAATTTGTGTGGTTCAGCTGCTGTTGTAGTGCATTTTGCTTTGTTGGCTAGCTACAGTAGTGCGAGAATCGATGGCAATGTCTTGCTGGAGCTGCTGGAATGCTTTCTGGCTGGTGGTGTGGAGCCGTGGGACTTAAGGCGATGTCGGATGTTTTTGTCTTTCGTCTGGCTGGCCGTAGGCTGTTGGTGCTAAAATGCCATGTAGGCTGCCTGCTGGCTCTTTCATATTCTTGTGGCATTCGGATCTTGCACTGGAATGGCAGTTTATTTTGTCTAGGAATTACCATTGTGTGATGCTCTTGTGTCGTATGATCACCAGCAATTTTATCCTTTAGCTAGTATCATCAGTTGTATCTAAGTGCTCGGGGCATGCCCTAACTTTTTTGGTTTATCCCCAAGTCGGAAAAACACTTGGTGATAATTCCATACTTGTAAATTTTCTCCCATAAATCCAAATCACTTACTTACCAAAAAAAAAAAATACACAATCTGCCGATTGAGTATTGGACCCAGGCCGGCCTCAGCTGGGCTGCTAGTGTTGTGGGCGTTCCTATCCAGCTTGACTCCCGGACTGCCCGTATGGAGAATATCTCCTTCGCTAGAGTCTGTGTGGAGATGGTGGTTGACGGGCCTTTTCCCAAAAGCTTCACCATCAAAGCCAGCCACGATTCGTCCCCAGTTGTGGTTAATGTGGAGTATAGCTGGCGGCCTATTCGGTGCAGTCGATGCAGCCTGTTGGGGCATGAAGGAGTACAATGTCATCCCATGGATGCTAATGCTCCTTCTGGTAAGTCCCGATCCAAACCTTCCAGCTCTGCTCATTTGAATAAGACTCCTTTGGCCTCAACGCCCTGTCCTGGGAACGTGGGTGTTCCCCCACCCGATTTTGATGCCTAGAAAGTTACTGTGGGTCAAAGTGGTTGTAATTCCCACTACAATTCCACCAATTCTGTACCGGTGGAAAATGTCCAAAAGGTCTCCTCGCCATGCCCTGGACATGGGATTGATGTTAATGTCTCCACTTCTGTGGTTGATAAAGCCGTGAATCAAATGGATTCCCCCACGAATCCAACTGCTGACACATTTGAGCCCCAGAATTGTGAATGTAGCGTGAGTGGTTCACCTCCTGGGGCTGTGCTGGATTCTGTCACCCCTGGACTGCTGGCTATTCAGACTCTTGGTTCGGAATCCCAAGAATCTGATGACATTGGAATCCAAATGAGGCATTCGGCAAACTCTGGGTACTTAGATGGGCCTCCCCTTTTGGGTTCTGTTGACAGAAGCCAGATTGGGAGTGCTATCTCACAATCTTCAGCTGAGTGTGCGCATCAATTATGCCTACCGGATGACTCCAGATGTGTGGATGGCCTCCTGGTTTTGCAGATGGATGATTTGGATCTTAATTCCCCGGATTCCGAATCTCAACATCATAATATAGATTTAGATGAATTTATGCTTACCCCAAGCTCTGTCAAGAGGATTACTAAGCAATATTCCTCAATTTCCTCTTCGGTTGATGAATTGAGGGGCATGGAGGCTAATTGGAAGACTCCTATGTCTAGGAAAAAGAAGAAGGCTGCCTCCAAAAAGTCCAGAGGCGCCTCTGCCTCTTAGGACTTTGCTGCTGGAGTTTTTTTGTCTGGGTCTTGATCCTGGGACCTTGGAATTGATCTGGTGTCTTTTGGTGGATTCTTCCTGCCTCATAAGAATTGTGCTTAGAGGCTTTTTGGTACTTACCGGGCAAAATATATCCTGTCTCCTGGGAACTTCATCTGCCTCCACTGGTCTGTGCTATTGTTGGATGCTGCTGCATGCCAGAGGTGAATATTTTGGTATGTTGCCTGTGTTGCTGGGGCTCCAATTTTTTTTCTAAAATTGGAGGTTTGCAGCTGGTGAATAAACTTGACGGTTTAAGCCTGTGGGTGGCTATTCATTCTTTGCTTGTTGGGTTCTCGCCTTTTGTGCTTCAACCGATCATTTGGATGCCGCTGATTGCCATGGGTGAATTATTTGACCCCTGTTTTGGTAAGCTACCCTGCTGATGGGGCTCCAATTGTTCAGTAGTCGAAGGATGGCTATAAATTGGGCATCTGACGGCTGAGACTGGCTGGGAGGGAGCATAGTATCGTGGTAGTTGGTTCTTGCTGTGGACGAGCTGGAATTATGCTGTTCTTGGAATGGATGTCTTGCTGCCTGGTGCTGATCAGGCTTTGCTCCCATGTGTAACCACCTTATGGATGCTAATGGTGGCTGGACTGCTGATCTTGTGGTGATGGTTAGAACAGTTTTTGGTCGGCTGTTGGTGTGACCTGCTGCTGTTGCTGATTGGTTGTAATTAAGGAATGCATACCGGAAGCATTTCCTCTTTCCTGAATGCTGGCCAGGAGCGATTCTGGAGTGGGCTGTTGGGAGTGGCTGGTGCTGCTCCTGTATGCCCCATTACAATTGCTGATATTACTGTGTACCTGCCGCTTTGATCCACTAGTAGCCATGGTTCTGCTGCCATAATTGGTGTGCTGAAGCAGAGTGCTTTGGATCGGGGTGGTTGATGCTGTACTGCTCTGGATTGGGGGTGGATACTTGCGGCTATGAATTGGATGCATCTAATGGTGAGCTCGTGGTTTTGATGTATGGTTTGCTGGCAGATTTTGGGTGCTGCTCCTGATGATCTATGGGGTTGTTCCATGCTGCTCGAACTGGAATGCTATTGGGCTGAACTGCTGTTTGGTAGTTCGTGCCGTGTTGCTGTTGCTGGCTCATTATGAGTGATCTTTGGAGCACAACTTGGAATTTTGGAGGCTCTTTGAAATAATCTAGTAGCTGCTGATTTGCTTCTACTTTTGTAACCTTGGGAAGCATTTGGGTTGTGGGTAGCATGATTATGTAAAATGACAAAGGCTGAAGCTGGATCGGTTGTGTGGTTTCTTGAACCCGAAGTGGTGATTTTCTTTGTTGGCCGATGGTTCAGCTGCTTCACCTGGCTTGGGTTCGATGGGTTCGACCCGCTGTTTTGTGATGTAATATTTTTCATTTTCTATAGGTTACGTAGAACGTTGGCCTCCTAGAGGTCATTATGTAACTCTGTATGTACTTATCGCTCGGGGTATGCCCAATGGTTATGTTTACTCCCAAGTCAAAATACTTGGAGTTAAAACATCAATTTGTAATTTTTCTCCCATCAATCCAAAATACTTACCAAAAAAAAAGTAAAAACATGGATTCTGTAATATTTTTTCTCCCTATAATCCAAAATTCTTACTTACCAAAAAAAAAAAGCCACTGTTGTGGAGGTGGAATTGCCTGGTTCTCGGACTAGGGGAGGTCGCAGATCTTCTCTAGGTCGTTCTAAATCAGCTGCTTGCCTCCAGGGCAGTGGACTGACGTCAAGTGGGTCTTCTGGCTCTGATGAACCGACCCAGCCATGTGAGACCCAGGCGACTGTCTCTCCTGGATTGGATCCTAGTGATGTTGTTACAAATTCTTTGGACATGATTGCCTTGGTGCCTGGCTTGGATCTACCTAACTGGATGAGTCTACTGCTCTGTGGCTTCTCTCTTCGATTTCAAATTTCGTCTTCGAATTTGTCCGCGTCTTCTGCAACGCTACTCATCTGGCCGGGCGGCGCCGGAGCCGGCCAAGGCCGATCTCCTGGTTGCCTAGCCCGGCTGCCTCCCGTTTCTCCTCCTCTTCTCTTACTCCCGCGGCGGCACTGTTTTTTTTTTTTGGTAAGTAAGTATTTTGGATTAAAGGGAGAAAAATTACAGAATCTATATTTTATCTCCAAGTGTTTTGACTTGAAGTTAAAACATAAACGCTAGGCCATGCCCCGAGCAAGTGTTACATCAGAAAATATCTAAGATCTCTAAGAGGACAACTAATTACAGACACCACAGAATAAAAAACAGGCACAAGATCTTCAATCCCCATTCCAGCAGTTCACAGCAAGCCCGAAGCTACACGTCCAGCGCCTCAAGATCTTCAACACAGACGCAGCAAGTAGGCACGAAAGCAGTACAAATATACAAAGAGCAAGAAGGTCCAACAGCTTCCGAGGCCCGTAGATCCAACGGGGAAAACTGGTACAGCCAAGTAATATCAATCTATAGCGAAATAAACAGCTCTAGATTCAAAGTCACGCACGGCCGGTTTGAAGCAAGGCAGCTTACAATCCACTCCAAAATGCCACAGCAAAGTTCCACCACCAAGAACCCGAATTCTAAAGCAGCAAGAGAGAATCGTCATCAGAGGCAAAAACAGGGCTGCGACTTGATTTATCCACACAAATGGCCAGTATCAACCAGCCTCCAAAAAAGAGCATGATTTAACAAATTGCTCCCCTCCCATCGATTTCAGCAGCAGCCACCAAAGACAAATGATTGAAACCCGGCGCGAAAAAACATAGACTTCATCTAAAATAAGCAACGGGGACCAGATTTCATCACGGCGTTCAAGCCCGGCTTCGGTCTCTGCACAACCAACCTCTGAAACAGCAAAGAGGAAATCTGCCAACACCAACACGTTCCTGAGAGGCTACATCCCAAACCTCATCATCAACGAGGCTACCCCAACCGCAGCACCCAAAACCCTCAATACCTGCAAATGCCTCCAGCAGCAGCCGAAGGCATCGTGTCTTGAAACAAGAGGCGGCACTGTGACCTCTTAGGTTTTCGATGTCGTCCTTGCCGCTCAGGCCCCGAATCTTCTCGGTTCGTGCTTTTGGCAGTGCGCTTCTAATGGCTCTGACTACACTATGGGTGTTCCTCCGGCTCATCCGTCTCGTAGTGGATTGGGATTACCTGCCCTGTTTACTGGGGCTGAACGCCCCTGTTCCTGGGCATCGTGCGTTTGCCTCGTTTCTACTTACTGGCTGGAATTGGTTAGTCCTTTTGCCCTCCTGATTTGTTTCGGGAGGTGCTGTTTGACGCTATTGTCGACTTTTCTGCTTCTCAAAGAATCTAGCGCTGACGAAGGTATGTTCTTCTGCTGGCTTCTAAGGTTCGTACCTCCTTTGACTCTATGCCTTGACAAAGGGGACTTACCAAAAAAAAAAAAAAGCCTTGACAAAGGGGGCTCTCCCAATAGACCATCCAAACTCTCCTCTCCCCCTAAACTTGAATCAATAAATCCAAATCCCGTTTCCGTTAGGCCCTCTCCTGATCCTGATATTTCTGTTAAACAATGCCCACCTCCCAAGAATTACAACAAGCCGTAGAGAGAAGTTCTCCTCCTTCTCTCTTACTTTCGAATTTCAGATTTCAAATTTGAATTCATCCATGGCGCTCCTCCCGTCTCCGACGGCGGCGTTGTCGGCCCCAGCTGGCCCTTCGGTTGCGGCTCTCGACCCCTCCTCTCTGCCTTGCCTCCACAATGTTTCGGGTCCTCAGTCCTCTCCACCCGATTCCACTGTGCATGCGAGTTCTCCCTCTCCCCAACCTGTTTCGTCGTCTGGTGTGGAAAGCCCGTCAACTTCGGGCCTGGCCTCTGCGCCGGCTCCGTCCTTCTCCTCTGGGTCTGATTCCGCCATAAACCATGGGCGCCCTACTTCTCCGTCCCTGAAATTTTTTCCTCCACTGTCAGTTGCTGGTGAAGTCGCGCGAATTTCTCCACCCCCTGAAGTGATTCAACAGAGTCTACTCTCCTGGAAGTCGACCATGGTTGGATGCTTCTCTGGAAATGGCCTCAATTTCCATGCCGTGGCAAACATTGCTCGTCGAATTTGGAAGAGATTTGGCCTCTGTCATGTTGCGAAGGGTGCAAATGGAATCTTCCTCTTTCGATTCTCATCTGACGAACTCTCAAACGCGGTCCTGGCCAGATCCCCTTGGACGTTTAGAGGTATTCCTTTTTTTCTCAAGCGCTGGCACCCGGGAATGCCGTTGATTAAGGAACAATTGAAATCTTTTCCCGTTTGGATTCGATTGAGAAACGTTCCGGCAGAATATTGGACCCCTCTTAGGCTCAGTTGGATTAGTAGCGCGGTGGGCAGACCTCTCCACCTTGATGCATTCACTGCCAAAATGGATCGGTTGCAAGCTGCTAGGGTGTGTGTCGAAATCTCTCCCGATTCGGTGCTGCCGTCCAAGATTATTTTAGAGTGCTCTGCAAATGAAGGGGTTGATGCCACTGTTGTGGAGGTGGACTTGCCAGGTTCCTGGTCTAGGGGAAGACGAAGCACTGGCATAGACCACCAAAAATCTGATGATTCCTTCCACGGCAATGGCATGAAGTCAGGTGAAGTTTCAGAATCCCTGGACCTGAAGGGCGTGTTGCCCAACTTGGCTCATCCTAAGCCAGAGACGTCTTCTGCATCTGAGGCTTCTTTGAAGGATTGTTCGGATGTCTCCAATCCGCTATCCAGTCCTTCCGGCCATGTTGCTGTTCTGGGCACGGAGGTTGACCCCTCTATGTTCAACCAACCTTCGGTGCATGGACTGGGCCAAACTCTTTTGGAGGTGCTCTCTACATCTGTGGTCTCTGTATTAGACTCCTCGGGTGACCCCAAGTTGCCCTCTTGTACATCACCGAATCCAGTTTGCTCTCAGTTGAATAAGCTGCCTCATGCTCAGGCTTCTTATTCAGCATCCCCTGCTCCATGTATGCATCAAAATTCTGCTGCTGCAATCCTTGGTCTTGGGCTGGATCCGGATCATGTGAATTCTGTGGATATTGAAAATGCCAGGCTGCCTTGTAGGCTGGACTCCAATGAGGGACGGGTGGATGTCCCTGGCCCGGTGGGTGATCCCGTTTTGATAAACCATCCCCCTCCTGATGATGAGGAGACCAATCGGGTTTCAGCTCCTTTGGTATCGGATTCATTTTTGCTGTCCGTAGATCCCGGACGATCGGTTTGCCTTTCAAATGCAACCGGTAGGATGGGTGGCCCCCTATTGCTCTCCCCAATAGGTCGGGCCCCGAATCTCATACAGATAGTGAGTGTACTCCTATCTCTATACGTCGTATAACTAAAAAATATAGACTGGATTCTTTCAAGCATGTGGAATCCGAATTTTCTTCTGTTGAAATTTCAGTGGGTCGTGTTTACTCCACTAAGAAATTTTTGAGTGCCAATAAGGCGTTGGCCCTTGAGTGTGATTCTTGGACACCCTCAAAATCACGAAAAAAGAAAAAGCCCAAAAAACCTAAGGCTTCCCCGGGAGCCTCGGCCCTTTGAAGGCACCGCTTATGGTTTGGCCATTGGAACGGGGTTCCTCTTCTGGTGGCAAATGCTCCTCCATTAGTTCTTCTATCTTCTGTGTTCTGGTTGAGGATAATTGAAGAGGTTGGTGGTTGGATTTTGTTCTGCTTTGTTGTGGGCCGGTGTTATTTGGTTGAATGGATGCACTGGCTAGTGGCTTCACATGCGGCAAATTCTTGGAACAGTGGGCTTGGCTGATGCCTTCACCTTTGGCAGCAATCAGGTGGCAGGTTCAGATCAGCTATTGTTGCCTTTATTTTTTTTTGCTTTATGCTCATTAGATGGGATCTTGCTATGGTGTTATTGGCTGCTGTCATCCAATCTACTGATAGCCAGGCCTCATCATTTTCTTTGGCTGGATCAGAACAGATTTTGTTGCCTTTATTTTCGCATTATGCAAATTAGATGGGTTCTGGCTTTGGTGATATTGGATGTTCATCCAATTTACTGATTGCCGGCCCCTATCAACTGGTGCAGTTTGGAAGGAAGCTGCTGCTGTCTGCTGAAGTTACATTGCGCTTGGGTATTGAATCTGTTTTCCTCTGATTGGCTGGACTTGGGAGTGCCTTGCTGATGGTATGCTGCAACTCAGTTGCCTTTGCTGGTATACAGCTGACTCTGACGGCCCCTTTTGGCCCTGGCGCTGTTGGCCTGAATGCTGCTCTTGCTGCTAATCTTGTGTTATCCCTCTATTGGGTTGTGAAATTTGTATTTTGCTGTTCCATCTCCTCCCATTGGCTGGTTTAAATTCTGCTTGGGTGTGCGTGGCTCTGCCACTGATTTGGATGTGCTGGAGGTGCTGCCAGCATTCAGTGCTCCATGTTTTTCTCTATGTGGAAGTTTGCGAACCCTTGAATTAGTTTGCAGTGTTTGATGGAAGCGGGAGTGCTTCTCCTGCTGTTTTTCTCTGGATTGGCGGGAATCAATTGCTGCCATCCTGTAGGTGTTGAGCTCGGCAACAGTTGAATGTTGCTGTTTTGAATTGCTGGTAATCAGCTTGGTCTCTGGATTGCTGCTGGGCCTGATTGAAGGTTGTTGGCTTCATCTTGCTTCAATACTGAAGGTTCCATGATACAATATTCTGGAAATGCTGGATTTAAATATTGCCGACCCGCAGATGTTGTGGTGCTTACTACAACATTGAATTGCTGGTGGTCAGCATGGGCTCGGGCAATTCTGCATAGCTGATGACCTCGGCTTTTACGTGCTCATGGTGTGTAGGTGGGCTTTGGTGCTCATTCTGCCGGTGTGGCGGCTTTGCCCAGATTTCCTCTATTATTCGCAATGTCTGATTGGAGGTTACAGGGGTCATACTTTTCATATTTTTTTATGATTGATATGTCATAGCATGTATTGATCGTTGTCCTCCCAGAGGCTTTTTATTTTTATCTGATGTACCGTCTGCTCGGAGTATGCCCCAGCGTTTTATATTTTATTTCTAAGTCAAAATACTTGGAGATAAAACATAGCTACTGTAATTTTTTGTCCCATTAATCCAAAATTCTTACTTACCAAAAAAAAAAAAAAGGCTTCTAAGGTTCGTTCCCAGTGTGTTTTCCTCCTGTTGGACGGGTTGGGGATGCCGTCTTTGTTCAGGCTTGTATCTACTGGATGTGGTTCAAGAGCTGGCTGAGGACTATTTTGTTGCAAGAGATCCTTCGGTGTGATGGATTTCCTCCGCTCGCAGCCAGCCCGGTGTGGGCTGTAGGTTTCTCAGCGGCTGCGGTCGATGGCGACGGTGCCGTTTCTCATGGTGCTGGTAATGCAGTCAAGAATGATTATGTACCGTTGCATATTAGGGATGGGTTGCCGAATTCAATCTATCTGTACAGGGCCTTAATTTTGCCTCTTTTGTAATGCCGTCTTCATAGGTGTTGCTGTTTGGGATGGCTTTGCCTGCTGTGTCATTGTTCTGCAATGCTGCATGTGGCGGGATGTTAGGTGTTGTATCAAATTGATGGTCTTCAGTTTGTTCTGCTGTTGTTGAGGAGGCTAGGGGGTCTGCTGCTGATGCTGTTTTGCAGCAATTCTGTTGGGACAGCATAGGATGCTGATCCTTCGATGACTGATCCTTTTGGCTGGATTGTGAAGTTCATCTGTTCTGCACTGCCTGCTGCCAGGAGTGGCTAAAGTGCTGATGCATCTGCTGCTTGTTATGCAATTGGAGTAGTGGGTGCATGCGGCTATGTTGTGGTTTTCTTAGCGTGGCTGTGATTGGTGGTACTCTGCTGCCCGATGCCCATTGCTGTGTATTAGCCGGCTTGCAAATCTGTTGATGTTGGTCACTTCTTTGGATGGTACCTGCTCTTGCTGAAGTGCGGTCATTCCAGTAGATAGGGTGTTGTTTGTCTTGTGTGCTGAGCTTGGATCGCTGGTCCTTACTGGCGCTTTGTTGGTATCAGCTTACTCTCTGATTCCTCTGTTCTTTTTGAGGTGCCGCTGGATGTGGCCTTTGGTGCAGTAGTGATTTGGATCACTTGCTGCAAATGTTGATAATGGTTCTTTGAAGTAATCGGCCCAGCAGTTCTTTGTTGCATGATTTGAAGCGATTCTTCTTTGGTGCCATATGCTTTGGTCTTTGAGCTTACTTGGCCTGCGTGAAGGTGGAATGGCTGAAAGTCCAGGTCCCTGCTCATCTGATGGGAGCCCCTGGAATGTGCAGCTACTGCTTAATTTCTAGACCCCTTTGGGATACTGGACCCCTTTGGGATTAAGCTGGATCGCGAGTGCGGTTGGGAAACCACTTTTTCTAGACCCCGTCACTAAAAAACTTGAACGTTTGGGTTTTGCAAGGGTTTGTGTTGAGATGGGGGTCAATGCCCCTCGTCCGGTATCTCTTAAAGTTCAGGCTAGAGGCTGCGTCGATCACCCGGCTGATCATCTTTGTGAAATCAAAATTGAGTACCAGGTTAGGCCGGGTAGGAGGACCGTCCCGGAAAAGAATAAGAACAAGAATCACCCGTCTCAAAATTCCTGGGTTCCTAAGAAGGTGGTCCCTTCCCGGGATCCTATTCCCTCCCCTGGGTCCTCTAAAATGTCACCCCGCTGAAAATCTCCGCCAGTGGCGGAGCCCTTTCCCATTGTGTCTGAACATAAGGCCATTTCGACTTTTAACTCTTTCATGGCCTTACAGGAGGGGGTTCATGAACCTCCGCCCAGTCTTGCTAGCTCTGACCCTTCTTCGATGCACGTAGTGGACCAGGCCGATCCCACTCGGCATCATGGCCCCGCCGCCATCGTCCCATCTAGTCGGCTCCCTGACTCGTTTACCCATCCCGGTTCTGTGAGTCTCTCACGGTGTCTGGTGCCTCCCAGTTCCTCAAAAATGAGGACTGAAAGGTACTCCTCCGAACCAGGCCTGTCTGGTCCTAGTATCAACCATCCACCTATCGCACCAGTTGCTCCGCCGGCCACCATGCATGGTGATCCACCTTCTAGATCCCCTGGTAGTCTGACAAGTGGTAGTCCCCCTCCCAAAAATGGGGAGCGTCCTTCCTCTCGGAGAAATAAAAAATCTCGGGGGATTAAAAATCATCCCCCACCTTCTCCCTCTACTCATGACTAGCATTGCCTGTTGGAATGTGAGGGGCCTAAATGGGTTGGTAAATGCCCATGAAGTCTCCAACCTCATTAGCACCCATAGGTGTAGCATTGCAGGCTTGGTGGAAACCAAGGTTAGGGAAAGAAACTCTTTGACTATTTCCACCAGGATTAGACCTAATTGGACTTGGGTCATGAATTACTCTGCCTCCTCGAATGGTCGGATTTGGGTGGGCTGGGATCCCACTCTGGTTTCGTGCAACGTCCTCGCCTCGGAGGAACAGGTCATTCATCTTGAAGTCCTTTTCCTCGAGGAGAATACCCGTTGCCTGATATCTTTTATCTATGGTGCTAACTCTGAAATCTCTCGTAGATTCCTTTGGGATAGCATTCGGATGATGTCTAAATATCCTGGCAACCTCCCGTGGGCTGCCCTTGGGGACTTCAACGCTATCAGATCCCATACTGAGGCCTTGGGTGGTATCTGGCACAACAAAAGCTCGCTTGAGTTGGATCACTGCCTTAGAGACTGTGATCTTGATGACGTTTGCTATGAAGGTATGCACTATACCTGGAACGATGGCCGCGACTCTTCCCTTCGCATTTTCAGAAAGCTGGATCGTGTGGTCGCGAATGGGCATTGGTTCGATAATTTCAGACGGGCTAAGGCCCTTTTTCCCCCTGCTAGACTGTCTGATCATTCGCCTTGTATCCTTCTCACCTCGGGGTTATCCCCCAGAAAAGGTGGGATGTTCCGGTTCAACAATTTCCTCACAAAATCCCCTAATTTTCACTCTTTGGTTGCAGATGCTTGGTCGGATGGAACCAATGGTTATCCGATGTTCAGGCTTGTAGCTCGCCTCAAGCTGGTGAAAAAGGCTCTGAAAGAGCTTAATGTCCATGAAGGTGATGTCCATGAGGAAGTTGTTCGCCTGAGGATCAAGCTTGAGGAGATCCAGGGTCAAAATCCTCCTAACCTTGTGTGCCATCTCGAAGAACGCAGATGTAAGGATGCTTACCATAATGCGCTGGCCAAGGAAGCCGACCTTACTAAGCAAAAAGCTAAAATAAGGTGGCTCAAGGATGGTGATCAATGTAATAATTTCTTTTTTAAGACTGTTAATGGGAACAATAATAAGAATCGGATCATCTCGCTCCTTGATCATGATGGGACTCCTACCAATGGTATTGAAAATGTCCAAAAGCTAATTGTGGACCACTTTAGCATGGCTCTTGGGACCGGACGCACATACGGTTCTGTTAACGCGGATCGCCTACGCCCCTACATCATACACTCTGTGCCTGAATCACTCATGGACCTTCTTGCCGGCCCTGTAAGTGATAATGAGATCCGCAAGACCATCTTCTCCATTGGTGATTATAGAGCTCCGGGCCCTGATGGGTTCAGTGCACATTTCTTTAAAGAAGCGTGGGATATCGTGGGTTCATCTGTTTGTGAGGCCATCCGTGACTTTTTCGATCATGGTTTGCTCCTCAAACAAGTGAACTCTATGATCATTAGCCTGATCCCCAAGGTTAAGTCTCCTCGGCTGGTCTCTGACTACCGACCCATTTCCTGCTGTAATGTCATCTATAAAGTCATCTCGAAAATCATTGCCAATCGGTTAAAGATGACGTTACCTTATTTGGTCGATAAATGCTAGACGGCTTTTGTGGCGGGTCGCCAAATCAGTGACAATATTCTCCTGGCCCAAGAACTCCTCCACAAGTACCATCTGGGTCACGGCCCCCCTCGGTGTACTTTGAAAATTGACCTAATGAAAGCCTATGATTCTGTCCATTGGGATTTCATTCTATCTGTTCTGACCATCATGAATTTCCCGCCCAATATGATAAATTGGATCAGGCAATGTATTACCACCCCCTCGTACTCGGTAAATATTAATGGGAAAGCGGCTGGCTTCTTCAAAGGGGGTAAGGGTCTTCGCCAAGGCGATCCGATCTCTCCTTACCTTTTTGTGCTGGCTATGGAGGTGCTGAATGGTATCATTGACCTTAAGGCGCGCAGGAACGAAAATTTCACATTTCATTGGAAGTGCGATGCGACCCAGACTGTCATGCTGGCCTTTGCTGATGACCTCCTCCTATTCTCTCATGCTGACGTGAGCTCCATTCGTATTCTCAAGGATTGCCTCGAGGAATTCCATTGGCTGTCTGGTTTGTCGGCAAACATAAATAAGAGTGAGACCTTCCTTTGCTCTAATGACCCTGCTCTGATTCAGAATATTGTTGATGTTTTGGGCTTCAAATTGGGTTCTCTCCCCATCAGATACCTTGGCGTCCCTCTGATTTCCACCAGATTGTCAATCCGTGATTGCACGACCCTTACTGAGAAAATTACCCAACGCATTAAATCTTGGAAGAATAGGTGGCTCTCATTTGGCGGTCGCTTACAATTGGTGGCCTCGATTCTCTCATCTGTCCACCTTTACTGGGCTTCGATCTTCATCCTCCCCAAATCCATCCTTAATCAGATCGACCGCATCTTGAGGCGATTCCTTTGGAATGGATCCTCGGAAGGTAAGGTAAATGCAAAAGTGGCCTGGGCGGATATTTGCTACCCTAAGTGTGAAGGTGGCTTGGGTCTCAAGAACTTGCAAGCTCAAAATAAAGCCCTCATCTGTAAGCTTCTCTGGCGCATCCTGTCTAAAGATCCTGACTCGGCTTGGTCTTCTTGGGTCCACAAAACTAGGATCAAGGATCGATGTATTTGGACTCTCAAAGTCCCTGAATCTGCTCCCTGGAGCTGGAAGAAAATTATGAAGCTCCGTTCTGTCATGTGCGCTCACACTTCCAAGATCATTGGTGATGGCATGGACACTTTTGTCTGGCATGACCACTGGCATCCTCAAGGCCCCCTTAGTGGGTTTTGCACAGACCGCATTCGTACTGTCACGGATTATCTGGGGACGCCAGGGTTTCTCAGATTATCAGAGATGGCCATTGGGATTGGCCTAACCCTTATGATCAGGAGGGCTCTAGCATTGCTGAAAATATGCCCCATTATCTTCCCAATGCCGAGCGAAATGACTCCCTGAGATGGCTTGGATGCCATAATGGTATTTTCTCGACTTAGTCTGCCTACCTCCTTTTTCTCCCCCCAATCTAAAGCTCGGTTGGACCAATGTAGTTTGGGGTCCTTTCCATATCCCTGCCCATGCTTTTACCCTCTGGTTGGCAATCAAAGGAAGGCTTAATACTGCCGACCGTGTTCGCGGTGTCCCTAATCTATCTCTTACTTGCTCCCTGTGTGACTCGGATGCTGAAAACCACAACCATCTTTTCTTCTCCTGCCCGTTTTCTAATTCCGTTTGGACCACCATCCAACGGAAGGCCGGTATTCATTGGCCTTACCAAAGCTGGCCACAAAATGTCAGCTGGGCTGCCCTCATTTGGAAAGGAAAAAAATCTTTCTGCTTTGTCTAAACGTCTCTCTCTCATGCGGCTACTATCTATTATATTTGGAGAGAAACGAAACAACCGTATCTTTGAGAAATCTTTGCCTCAAAACATCTCCCACATTTGTTCTCAAATCTCAAACACTGTACGTGATAAGTTGAAGGCCTCGTTGCCTCGTGCTGGTCACCCTAACTGGTCGTTGGCTAGGCGGTGGAATTTACATTAAATAAAAAATAATAATAATAATAATAAAATAATAATAAAAAATAAAATAAAATAAAATAAACCCCTCTTATTTTTTTGTTGTTTTGATTTTTTGTTTGGTTTTTTTGGTTTCTTCTTCCCCTCCTCGCCTCTGGTTAGGCGTTGGTTTTTTTTTTAAAAATATATATATATATATATTTAAAAAAAAAACTTGCCTTTTCTGCCGCTGCTGGCCTTTTTGGCCTGGAGGGCTGTGTTTGGGGTCCAAAAAAAAAAAAAGAAAAGAAAAAAAAAAAATTATTATTATCCTGGCCCTATGCTTCTGCCGTGGGGTTCTGGCTCTATTATTTTCCCCATTTTGTGTATAACATGGAGTGCTGGTATTCCCTTCGTACATGATGTGGTGGCTGATGGTTCTGATTACTTCTGATGGTGGGATTTGGTTGGAGCTTCTGGTCTTGACTATTGTCTCCCCCTTGGATGAGACCTCGTGTGAATGCTGTGGGGCCCTGGGCTTGCAAACATTGATGATTGGTGCATCTTGAAGGCTTGAAATCCCTGTCCTGTGGAGCAGTTTCAGCTGGTTTCTATTTTTTTTCTGTGAAAATAATGGGCATGAGCCTGCTACTGGTCTTTTGCCTGCTGATGCCATCACGTTGCTGTTGTATTTAGTCCTCTTGCTGCTGGTGGCTACTGGACCATTGCACTGGTGCTATTTGTTGTGGGCGTTGGAATACATGAATTGTTGCTAGATTTGCTGCTGAAGCATGCTGGTGCACCGAATGTAGTATGCTACTGATGTGCTGCTGTTTGCTGCTGTTTATAATGTGCAGCTGTTGCGTGCTTGATGCTGCATTGTCCTCCTTGCTGCTGGAAGTCTAGGATGCTATGGGTTGCCGGCAGATCAGCTCTGCTGTTATTTTGATGCTGTGAGATGATCGCTGCTGCTTTCTTGGTATATGCCACTCTCGCCTGGTTCTCTGATTTCGGGTGGCCAGGCCCGATTGCTCGGAATGCTAAAATCCTTGTCTATGGACTGGCCAATGATGCTTTGTGTGTTTGCGCTTGCTGATGTATTGGAAGCTTTAAGTTGCTGCTGCTGTCATTATCTTCACGGTGGCCTGTGCTGAGGATGGACTGCTTGTGATGGTGTTTGTTGCCATTGCTGGGCTATTTTTCTAAATGAGCGGGCCGCTGACTTTGCAAAATGCTGATGCTTGTGTATTGGGCTCCTGAAGCCTGTCGATTTCTCCTGTTTTTGCGGAGAGAATGTACTGGAGTGTTGCTGCATGTGGTTGGATGCAGGATGGAGTTTCTTGCTGTGTTTGTTGGCTGTTTATTCTGAATTTGGCCTGCAACATCCACTGTTGGTGTGATCACTGAATGTGCTGTGGATGGCTCCTGCGGTCCTGGCCTTGATGATCATTTTCCTTGGCTGCTGAAGATCATTGCTTGAACTTTCTTCATCAGTGTTGCTGTGGTTGATTTGATACTGAACCTCAGCTTGCTTGTGCTCCCCTTTTAATCTATTGATGGATGGCAATGGATTCCTGTTGATGCCATTTGTTGATGTTGGGGGTACAGCATCGCTGGGGGTGTTCTCGGGTTTGATGGAATTGCTGGTACTCTGGGTTAAATCCTGATTTATCTGACCTGGGCTGGGATTTTGAAGTTGTTATCGATTATGCTGTCCGGTGCTACTGTGGGTGCTGATTCAGTTGGTGCCAGCTGCCTGTCTTCTCTTGGGGTTGCCAAATGTGTTGCTGAAACCTTGGCTCCAGTTTTCTGCACTGTTAATGCTGCTGCTGTTTCTCTCCTAGTCTTTGATCGCTGGATCAGTATCACACGCTCAATTGCTGCTCGCACCGGATCTGTTGTTGGCGGGTATTGCTGTACGGTAATTGCCCATTTAAATGTGACTAAATGATCCTGATGTTATTTTTGGATGCTGTGGCCCTGTGCATTTTGGCTTTGGTTGTTGGTAGTATGCTTTTGTAAATGACACATTCATTTTCTCTGTTTTCTTTTGATCGTTCCTCTTAGAGGCTTCTTGTGGATTTATCTGATGTACTCGTCGCTCGGGGTATGCCCTAGCGTTTTTTTGTTCTAACTCCAAGTCAAAAAACTTGGAGTTATTACATTATGCTTTGTAATTTACTTCTCCCATAAATCCAAAATACACACTTACTTACAAAAAAAAAAAGCTTAATTTCTTGCTGGCGCTGGAGTGGTGTTGCGTGTTGCTTCCAGTTGCTGGAATACTTGGGGTGCAGTTAGTTTTTGCTTATGTATAATGACTCTGTTCATTTTCGGTCTTTTAGATTGTTCCTCTTGGAGGTTCTTTTGAGATATTCTATGATGTACTAGTTGCTCGGGGTATGCCCTAGCTTTTTATGTTCTAACTCCAAGTCAAAAAACTTGGAGTTATAACATAGGTTTTGTAAATTTCTTTTCTCTCTTTAATTCAAAATACACACTTACTTACCAAAAAAAAAAAAAGTCTATATTGCTGTGAGGTTCTGAGGAGCCTGGATTGGATAAAAATATTGATGGAATTGCTGCTATGGCTCTGTCGTCCTCTTAATATGAGCTGATACCTCAACCTTCTATTGAGAACTGCTGCGCCAAGGAGCCCTCTGTGCTTTCTGTGTTAGATCCTTCGAATTTTGACCCCAATTCGGCTCCATGCCTTTCTAAGATGCCTGTTTGCGCTCAGTTGATCGAGCGGCATCATGCTCAGGCTACTTATTCAGTTTCTCCAGCTCCAGGTGAAAAATCTATTGCTGTGATTCATGGTTCTGGACTGGATACAGAATCAATGGAATTGGTGGCCGATGGAATCGCCTTGTTGCCATGTAGGTTGATCTCCGATGAGGACCGAGAGGCTGCTATTGGCACGGTGGTTGGTTCCACTGTGTTAAACCTTCCTTCTCCCGATGTTGATGTGGCTGATTTGGAATCAGCTCCTTTTTTGTTGTCTACAGCCCCTGGCCATTCGATATGCCTTTCGAATGACACTGGTCATATGGATGGCCCTCCTGTTGCTCTCCCCAAAAAGGCGGGCGCTGAAATTGATACAGATAGTGAGTCTACTCCTATCTCCATTCAACGTATTCAAAAAAAGTATGGCCTGAATTCGTTCAAGCATGTGGGCTCTGTATCTGCTAACCCCTGTGTATCTTCTGCTGAAATTTATGTGGGGCGGGCCATTGATTACTCTACAGAGAAATTTTTAAGCGTCACTGAGGCAATGGCACTGCAGTGTGAATCTTGGAAGCCCTCAAAATCTCGGAAAAAGAAAAAACCTAAAAAACTCAAGCCTTCTCCGGGTGCCTTGGCCCTATGATGCTGTCATTTTCCTTTCAGCTGAAAATAATTGCTGCCTTTGGTTTGGCATGGAGCGGAGGCTTCAGTTCTTTGTCTGGAGTTTTAGCAGGAGCTCTTTGTCTGGATTGCTCTTCTCCGGATCTTTTATGGCTCGTGTGCTTTGTCCGGAGTGCCTCTTGGCTATTTGTTGGACGGAGCGTTTCTGATGCCGGACTTGACATGTGAACCTCAAATTTCTTCTGTTGCTGATTTGCTTTCGTGGCTGGGCTTAGTTTTTTGACGTGGAACAGCTGCTGTGGCGATCTTCTGATGCATGGCAATTGGTGGTTCTGGCTTTCCGATCTCAATTGCTGATTGCCTCTCCCTATGCTGTGCTCATTCTGTAGATGGACTGGTGGTTTTCGTTTGCTGCTGGACTGCTGAACTGTTGGCAAATTTGCGTGATACATTTGATCATGTTGCTATTGTAGTATAGGGGCGTCTCCTTCGGTTCTAGAGAGAGGTGCTCTCGCCTCTCTCTAGGTTCAAATTTTGAAAATTGAATCTGCTGGCGCTCGGCCCTCCCGGCGTCTCCTTCGGTGACCCTCTTCTGGCCAGGCGGCGCCGGAGCCGGCCTCGGCCGGCCTCCTGGTTGCTCAGCCCGGCCGCTTCTCCTTCTCATCTCCTGCTAGTCCTGGCAAGTTCGCGTGGCTCTATTTTCTTCGCTCGTCCTGTGAGTTGCCTTAGGGCCTCGTCTCCTCTGGCCGGGTTGTGTCGTTGCCGGACGGTCTCCTGGCTGGGATTCTGGTGATTCTGGCTCATTCGCTCGCGAGGTTGTTTGTTACCTTGGTTAGCCCTTGTGCTTCTCGAGATGGGCTGGTTCCCTCTGCTGATTGTGGATGCTGGCTTAGTCCTGGATCCGGTTGGATGATCAGGATGCAGCTCCTATGCTGAATGATGATCCCACTGCTGTTTGAATGTTGAAGTCTGTCCTCTGCTGCTGTTGGAGTATTACAGCGTCCTGCTCTCGGGTTGCAAAGGATTCGATGCTGTTTGCTGCTGTTAGTGGGCTGTGCCGATGCCCATTGGTTTGTTGTGAGCTTGAAAGCCTTTCTTTGTTCAATCCACGTTGGCGCGCTTTGTTTTGCCGTGTGGTGATGCCCACTTATGCTTTGGGGACGGTGAGCTGAAGCATGTGCTGGTATTATTGATACCAAGGCTGTTCTTCTGGTTTGCTTGCTTGCCGTCTTGATAATGGGCAGTGTAGATGTTGCATGATGTTGTTTTTGTTGCAGATAGTGCAGCAACCGAAGAAGGCTGCTATCGGCTATTTCCTGTGGCTGGCCTTTTGGATTTTGCACAGGAATGGAAGTTTAATTTGTCTAGGAATTACTTTTGAGTAATTCTCTTGTGTTGTATGATTACCAATTTTGTCCTTTAGTTGGTTTCATAGGTTGTATCTAAATGCTCGGGCATGCCCTAGCTTTTTTGGTTTATCCCCAAGTCGAAAAAACACTTGGTGATAAATCATTACATGTAAATTTTTTCTCCCATAAATCCAAATCACTTACCAAAAAAAAGAAATTCCCGCCCAAAATGATAAACTGGATTAGACAATGTATTACCACCCCCTCGTACTCTGTTAATATTAATGGGGAAGCGGTTGGTTTCTTCAAAGGGGGTAAGGGTCTTCGTCAAGGTGATCCCATTCCTCCTTACCTCTTTGTTCTGGCAATGGAGGTATTGAATGGGATTATCGAATCCAAAGCTCATAGGAACGATAAGTTTACTTTTCACTGGAATTGTGAATCGACTCATACTGTCATGCTTGCCTTTGCCGACGACCTTCTCCTTTTCTCTCATGCTGATGTCTGCTCTATCCGGATCCTCAAGGATTGTCTTGAGGAATTCTCTTGGCTTTCTGGCCTATCGGCAAACACAAACAAGAGCGAGGTCTTCCTTTACTCTAAAGACCCATCCCTGAATCAGAATATTGCTAATGTCCTGTGGTTCAAAGTTGGCTCTCTCCCCATTAGATACCTCGGCATCCCCCTGATCTCCACTAGGCTGTCGATTCGGGACTGTCAGGCTCTCATTAAGAAAATTACTCGCCGCATCAAATCATGGAAGAACAGGTGGCTCTCCTTTGGGGGCTGTCTTCAATTGGTTGCCTCTATCCTCTCATCTATCCACCTCTATTGGGCTTCAATCTTCATTTTACCCAAATCTATTCTGAACCAGATCGACTGCATATTGAGGCGATTCCTCTGGAATGGCTCGATGGATGGGAAGGCCAACGCAAAAGTGGCTTGGGCCGACATCTGTTACCCTAAGAGTGAAGGAGGGTTGGGGCTCAAGAATTTGCAGGCTCAAAATAAAGCCCTCGTCTGTAAACTCTTTTGGCGTATCATGTCTAAAGACCCTGAAGCGGCTTGGTCTTTATGGATCCACAAGACTAGAATCAAGGACAGGTGCATCTGGACCCTCAAAATCCCTGGTTCGGCCCCTTGGAGCTGGAGGAAGATCATGAAACTTCGTTCTTTCATGTGCTTGCTACTATTAAGATCATTGGTAATGGCGTTGATACCTTTGTCTAGCACGCCACTGGCACCCTATTGGCCCCCTTAGTAGGGTCTGTACGGATCGCATTCGTTCGGTCACTGGATTATCTTGGGACGGCAAGGTGTCTCAAATAATCAGAAACGACCAATGGGCCTGGCCTAACCCTTTTGATCAGGAGGTTTCTAGTCTCGCCTCAAATATGCCCCATTATCTTCCCAACAATGAGCAAAAAGACTCCTTCAGATGGGTTGGTAGCCCTAATGGTGTTTTCTCGTCTAAGTCTGCCTACCTACTTTTTCACCCCCCAAGCCGAAACTGAGCTGGACCAACTTAGTCTGTGGCTCTTCCCATATTCCTACCCACGCCTTCACCCTTTGGTTGGCAATAAAAGGCCGGCTTATTACCTCTGACCGTGTTCACGGTGTTCCCAACCTATCCCCCACTTGCTCTCTTTGTGATTCAGACACTGAAAACCATGACCATCTTTTTTTCTCTTGCCCGTTCTCCTCCTCCGTGTGGACCTCTATCCAACGGATTGCTGGCATTCAGTGGCCATACTTACCAAAAAAAATGTTGAATGGGCTGCCCACAGGTGGAAAGGTAAGAATCTCGTTGCCCTTTCCAAGCGTCTTTCTCTTGCGGCCACCGTTTATTTTATTTGGAGAGAACGTAACAATCGTATTTTCGAGAAATCCTTCCACCAGAATGCTTCCCAGATCTGCTCCCAGATATCAAACGTTGTTCGGGACAAACTGAAGACCTCCTTGCCTGTTGATGGTCGCCCTAACCGTTCGCTGGTTAGACGATGGAATTTATAAAAAAAAAAAAGAAATTGTTTCTATTTTGCTGCACTTTTTTTGAATGGCTTTTGCAGCACTTTGGCATATGCTTGTGTGTCAGACTAGGAGTCTTTTCAGACTTCTTTTGCTGTAATCTGTTACTTGTAGTCCTCTTAGAGGTTTTTTTGGTATTTTCTTTGTACCGTCTGCTCGGGGTATGCCCTAGCTTCTAAATGTTTTAAATCCAAGTCAAGATACTTGGAGATAAAACATTAATTTTGTAATTTTTTTCTCCCTATAATCCAAAATTCTTACTTAACAAAAAAAAAAAATTCTATTTCGCTGCCGTTGTGGCTGCTGGCCTTCTTGTTGGCCTTGAGGGTTGTGCTGTTGGAGCATCTGCACCGTGGTGATCTTCTGATGGTGCCTTGCCGGGTGTGGCTCCTCGTTGCTCTTCCTGTCGGTTCTGAACCTACTAGTTGATGTTTCCCTTGTTGAGTTTTGATTTGTTCGGTTTCCGCTCCCTCCTTGGGAGCTTTGGTTGTATTCTTTTTCATAATAATAATAATAATAATAATAATAATAATAATAATAATAATAATAATAATGGATTTGGTTTGTCTGCTGCTGGCGCTCTGGTTGCTTCTGTTATGCAGGCTGCGTCATTTTGCTTGTCAATGGGTATTGAATGACGCCGGCCTTTACCTCTAGCAAGCTGAAGAGCTTGCTACTGCCTGGAGGATGCTGTGTAAAATGGAACAGAATCCAACAGGGTGGCATGTAGCTGGTTCTTGTGATGGGTAGGATATGCTGCTGCCGGCTGATGTTTTGATGATCTAGTCTGCTTACCTGCCTGACTGTGCATCGTATGCCCCTTATTTTGAGCTCTGTGAGGTTTGCGAGTTTGATGTATGTGGTGCAGAAACAGATGAAGGGGTGCTGTTGTTGGTGATCGCTATTCTTGATGGTTTGTAGTGATCCCCTGCTGGTCAGCTCTGATGTTAAATGGAGGGTGCAGGTCCTGTATCCTTGAGTTTGTCATGGTGTGCTGGAGTGCCATGTGTACATGTAGAGGTGGTAGGTGGCTTTGCGCGCTTTTGTGTTGGTTTTTAATCAGCTTTGCTGATGGAGGCATTACAGGATTTGTGGGAGCATGCTGGAGCACCCCTGCTGACTAAATGGGTTGGGGGTGCTCCAGCCAAATAGCATGCTCGCGGTTCTTGACTCCATTGGTTCTACGGATGCAGCTGGTGGAATTGGTTGTTTGCCGGCAGTTGCCATTTCATGGTGTTGCTTTTGCAGGCTGTCTGGAACACCGGTTGTCACCGGGTTGTGAACTGTAGTTGTTAGTTGTCTAATGTGGTGCGGAGCTTGGATCC
This sequence comes from Nepenthes gracilis, assembly GCA_033239525.1. Classification (NCBI taxonomy): domain Eukaryota; kingdom Viridiplantae; phylum Streptophyta; class Magnoliopsida; order Caryophyllales; family Nepenthaceae; genus Nepenthes; species Nepenthes gracilis. Next base: position 5,164,652 of record BSYO01000014.1, on the reverse strand, counting down.
TGTTTTTTGCTCTGGTTGAGGGAGGGGCTGCTAGCTAGATGCGGATGTTTTGGAGTTGTATTGAGGGTTCTGTCTGTATGTGTCTTTGCTGCATCCATATATTGAGGTGCTGGTGCTTGTTTGATGCTGATGCTGATGTCTGATTCGCTGGTTTGGTTGCCATTGTGGGAATGGGTGGTTATGATGCTGAATCATTTTCAGTTGGCCTGGATGTATTATCAAGATGCTGCAGGAGGCGTGGCTTTAATTTGTTTCCGTGCTGTTTTGAGGCGATCTTGATGCTGACGGGTGAGCACTAAATTTAGCTGGAATGCTGAGTGCTGATTGCTGAAGCCAGGTGTGAACTTCGAAGGCATATGGTTGCTGCGGGCGCCATCTGTTGGTGATGGGGGCATTGAAAATTTTGGGGCAGCTCTTGAGCTTGCCGGAATTGCTGCAGTTCAGGGTTAACACTTGCTTGTAATTGTTTGGGCTGGGATTGAGAAGCTGTTCTTGGCCGGCCGCGTGCTTTGTTGCCTCTCTTTTGTGGTTGCTGATGATGATATTGCTGAAATTTCAGATCTGGTTCTGCTCGGCTGCCGATATTGCCGGCTGTTTTTTCTCGTCTTTGATGGCTGGCCTGTTATTACCCGTTTGCTGTGTGTCGATTTGGCAGCGGTGGTCTTTGCGTTAGGTTTTTTTTAGGCTGGTCTCATATTTTGTTGACTATTTTAATCGTGTATCCTCCTTGTGATGTTTGTCTGTATTTTCTGATGTATATGTTGCTCGGGGTATGCCCCAGCGGTTTATTTTTTTATTCCAAGTCAAAATACTTAGCGTAAAAACATAGATTATGTAATTTTTTCTCTCTATAATCCAAAACACTTACTTACCAAAAAAAAAAGGACACGTTTCCATGGGAGTGGACCAATCCAGTCGATGGTTAATATGCTTCCTTGAGCAGGCGTTCCCATGGGTTCTAAGGGACGACAAATGAAGACATTGTGTATTTATGAAGCTACTTGATGCATCAATGAAACTTGCCTATCCAATATACACTTTTTTTTGATAAGTAAGTATTTTGGATTATAGGGAGAAAAAATTATAAAAAACTATGTTTTATCTCCAAGTATTTTGACTTGGATTTAAAACATAAAAAGTTAGGGCATACCCCGAGCAAACGGTATAACAGATAATACCAAAATAGCCTCTAAGAGGACTACGCTCAACAGGAAACAACATATGTAATATGAAATTAAACATAAGCAGACACACAAGCATCAACAGTGCAGGAGCATTTTGCGGTGCAACGCAAGCAACACCTGGGACTAGCACCTACACAATGCCATCCAGCAGCTACAAGAAACTGAAACCAGCTGCAGTACCATTTAACTGTCCATGCTTCAGAATCACCACGCAGCAGGGCACTAACCCACATGTATATCATCACAGCATCAGCAGCAAAATTTCCATCAGCAAATTCAAGAGTTCTGTCGAACTCTATGATTAACAAACCAATTGCAGCTGAAACAGCAAGCCCTCGATCGCACCAGGTCTAACAACACCAGCCGGTGTAAATTAGATGCAGAGAGGCATCACAGTCCAGCAAACAAAAACAGTGGCCACACCCCAACAGCATCCAATGCAACAACCGCATTTCACCCATCATCAAAGCTGGGCCAGTAGGTCTCCAACCACAGCCTCACAAAATTGGCAACAAGCTGCTACCAGCAACTTGCAAATCTGCATCTAAGCAGGAGCGCTTCACCAACCTCAGAAGACACTGCTATTCAGGGTCCTCCAGAGCCAGCACATCCATAGTCCACCAGATGCACTGCCACCAGCGCCAGGCTTCAAATACAACAATGCCACCAGCATCGAGATCACCAGCATACCAACAGCACAGCAGCAATCAGTTAGCTTCGCAGCCAACCGACGTCAGAAAGGAAAGTTCAACAGTATCTGGAACAGAGCCAGCTGAACTCCAAAGAGAACAACATACAACCAGCCGGTACCCACAGCAACCAGGGGATAGAATCTAATTCACCTCGCGTAGGCAAGGCCAGCATACTTTTTTTTTTTTTTGGTAAGTAAGAATTTTGGATTATAGGGAGAAAAAAATTACAAAATTAATGTTTTATCTCCAAGTATCTTGACTTGGATTTAAAACATTTAGAAGCTAGGGCATACCCCGAGCAGACGGTACAAAGAAAATACCAAAAAAACGTCTAAGAGGACTACAAGTAACAGATTATAGCAAAAGAAGTCTGAAAAGACTCCTAGTCTGACACACAAAAATATGCCAAAGTGCTGCAAAAGCCATTCAAAAAAAGTGCAGCAACCGGTCCATAAACTGAGCCAGCAGACACCATGAGGAGCGAGCCAGCAGACACCAATGCCACACAGCTCATCTCCATTCAACTGCCAAAGCTTCAGCACATCAGCAATCAAAATTGCTACACGGGGCACAGCATTAAAACAGCATAAGCCGCAGCCCAGTCAACACAACCTGGCTGTAAGTCGACCAACTTGGCACCAGAATGTATTACAACTTCTCAGCTTCAGCCACGACAGCTCCAACAGCGAGCAGCCGCAAGGCCAGCATACAGGCAGGAACAAACCGAAACTGAGTCTAAACCCAGTTCCACCTAATGCCTAACGGCAAGGAGAAATCCCCTGCAACAGGGGGAGCAAAAGACTAAAAGGTCCAGGACCAGTTCAACCAAAAACCAAAACCAGTGTATAGTCGGCCTCCTCCCCAACCCACACATCGACAGTGGCTCAAAGGAACACGGCACCAGACCGATTATTCAGACAATGTTCCAGCTAAAGCCAGAAGCCAACCCAGCAACACAAAGAATACCCTTGGGGTATCACCGCATTCACACACAGCGATTGCGCCATAATCGGTCCAACCAAACACCAATCAGATGATTGTGCCAGGACCAACAGAAGAGTCCAGGACTCCATCTTCAGCCCAGCAAATCAGCAAACATTGAAAACAGAGGTAATCACCTCACAATAGCAACTTTGACTGCTGCAAACAACTCACCGCATCAGAAGGATTTTCAGCGTCCGAACATGGCCATTCCCACTACTTCCGCACTCCAGCCCATACTTCCATACCCGATTAAAGACAAGCTCCCCCAACCCATCAGACCGGAAGGAACGTACAGGCAGAGAGGCTTCAGAGACCGGGCTCAGATGTTCGTCAACGTCAAACCCAACGAGCAGCGAAGAGCAATTACAACGGAGAGGACCCAACATCCCACAGCCGGAGGAAGCAGATGGAAATCCAAACCACATCCAGCGAGGAAGCAGAAACGGGCAAACGCGCGGAGCCCTGGAACAGGGCCGGTCATCGCCAGAGAACAGGGTGGGAGATTCAAGCCACTCTGAGACGGATGATCCGGAGGAACACCCAAGAGTAGCCAGAGCCATTGAAATTGCACTTCCAAAGCACGAACCGAGAGATTTAGAGCCGGAATGGCAAGGATGACACCGAAACCTAAGAGGTCTCAGTGCCGCCGCGTGAGTAAAAGAAGAGGAGGAGAAACGGGAGACGGCCGGGCTAGGCAACCGGGAGACCGGCCGTGGCCGACTCCGGCGCCGCCCGGCCAGATGAGAAGCGTCGCAGGAGACGCGGCCAGATGAAGGCTCACCACCTCAGAGCTGATAGATGGATGGGCATTTTGGTGTCCTTTTTTGAACTCAAGCCTTTTTTTTTTTGGTAAGTTTTTTGAACTCAAGCCACACCGGCCATAGAGAGAACCAGCTCCGGATTCCGGCAAAACAAGTAAAAAAGCTTACCGGATTCAATCAACGGAGCTACAGGCACAAAGGCAACTCCAGCAAAAAAGCTAACAAAGAAGCACTCCGGAATCCCGGCCTCCAAAGAAACCGGATTCCGGAGTTCTCAAAGCTCCGGCAAAAGAAGCAAACAAAAGAACACTCCGGATTCCGGAGTTCACCAAAGCACTCCGGAAACCGGATTCCACAAAAGCCATGGAATTTTTTTTTTTTGAACTCAAGCCACACCGGCCTTAGAGAGAACCAGCTCCAGATTCAATCAACGGAGCTACAGGCACAAAGGCAACTCCAGCAAAAAAGCTAACAAAGAAGCACTCCGGAATCCGGGCATCCAAAGAAACCGGATTCCGGAGTTCTCAAAAGCTCCGGCAAAAGAAGCAAACAAAATAACACTCCGAATTCCGGAGTTTACCAAAGTGCTCCGGAAACCGGATTCCACAAAAGCAAAGGAATTTTGTTTTTTTTTTAACGGGCAGAAAAAATGCACAGAAGGAAACGCTCCGGATCCGGAGTCCTCAAGAGCAACTCCGGAATCCGAAGTCACAAAAGCCAGGGCGAAAAGAGAACACTCCGGAATCCGGAGTCCTAAAAAGCCAGGACCAATCGATTTATCCGTCACTATGCACGGGTATGCATCTGAGTGACTTTGCGAGCTGCCTCCTTTGGCCTCCTGGTGGGTTTCGCTCTATGCACGGGTTCTGGTGCCTGAATCTGTCTTGGGCCGCTGGCTTGATGATCCTTAGCCAATGTGTTTCCCTCCTGTTGGTTGGGTTGGGGGTTGCCGTACTGCTCAGACTGGGGCTTTCTGGCTATGGTCTGTTGAGCCGACAGTGGTATAGTTTTGGCTGCTAATGGCCCTCTGTTGCGGTGAGTTCCTGCCGGTTGTTGCCATTGTGGGGAGCGTCCTTTGGTTGGGCACTGCTGTGTGTGAATGGCTTATTCTTTAGCCTGCTGTTCTTTAGCTTCGGGTGTGGCTGTCTGAAGCTTGAATTGGCTCTTGTGTTGCTCTCTGGTTCTATCGCAGATGACTGTCTGTGATGCTTGCTCTGTTGCTCGTATGTCTGTGGGGTTCATTCCAGTTGGACGGGAAGGGGGACCGTGCAGCTCTGGATTTGAAACTCTATGCTGGGGTGCTGAAGAGTTGGCGTGGCCTTGGTTGGATGCTGGTGAACCTTCTGGGGCGGTGGATTAGGCTTGGCCTGTCTATTTGCCATTTTCTATCCGTTATTGGCAGTGGATTCTGTAGTGGTGCTGCTGCAGTTGGTTTTATGTGCCAAATATTGTATTTGGCGGCTGCTGTTGCTGGAGTGCTTCTGTGCCTCTGTTATGTGCAACTCCTTTCTGTGATGTGAAGAATGGCTTTGCATGTGTCTGAATTCATCCTGCTGGTCGGGGCTGTAATGGATCTAACCTGCTAAGCTGGTTCTATAACTACTGGAAGGGGCCGGCTCTTCTGAAATTTAATTACTGCTGCTGAATGCAATTCATTGATGCTGATGAACCGGGATCTGATGGGCTTCAGCAGATTATAATGCTGGTGCCTATGGTTATGGTTTCTTTGCTCTCTGTGTAGAATGCTGAGTGCAGATTGCTGGTGAAGAGTATAATGCTGAACTGCTGCAGTAGGCCTTAGCTCAGACTTTTCGCTCCTGAGGGGATGCTAACGTTGGTTTGGCTGCAGTTGCCTCAATGACAGGGTGGTGTTGCTGCAGCAGGCTGGGTTTTGGATTGCTGAGTTCCATACTGAACTGGAAGCGTTTGCTTGAATTGCTGCTGGTTCCTTTGCTGTGTTTGCCTTTTTTGCAGTAGTTGGTTTGAATTTCCTTCCTGCGCTGGTGTGGCCGAGGAGTTTGAAGCTGGTTTCAATGGAATTCCTTTGAAGAAAGGAATTTCCATGTCACATGCTGGTGATTGGTGCCCCTGCTGCTAATTGAAGCCAACTCTTGGATTGGCGCTTGAAAGCCACATTGCCTGCTGAATTTCTGAGTAGTTAAATTGGCTGTTGATTTAGCCGAAGCTTCGGCCGGAGTTGCCGATCCAGTGATGGCTTCCTATTTCTGATGTGTGGCCTTTTTGCTGAAATGGTGGAGCGGCGATTCATCATGCGTAGTAGAATTGTTATTCTAAAATGGATAGACCTAATGTTTGGCCGATTTTGTTGAGTGTTTTCCCCCTAGGGGACTATGCTCTTGTATCATCATTTTGATGTCTTATGCTGTACTTAGCAGCTCGGGGGATGCCCTAGCGTATTATGCTTTATCTCCCTGTTAAAATACTTGGAGATAAAGTATAAATTTTATAAATTTTTTCTTTCGTTAATCCAATATACTTACTTACCAAAAAAAAGATTTATCCATCACTAACTGCTCCGGATTCAGGCCACTCCGGTGGGGCCAGTCACTTAAAAAAGCTTACCCTTAACACAGTTTTTGCCAATTTTTGTTGATACCATCATCTCCTTCCCTCTCGTTGACGTTTTTGAATCCTAGCCACGCCACCAGCCCTCTCCGCCGGCACCAATGGCTCCAGAAGCCACCCACCCACCTCGTCTCTTTGAATCGGTCCTTCTTCTCCCTCTCTTGCTCACCCTCGAAGTTTTTTGGCCCCTTCCTCTCCCACCATTCCACGTCCGGCAACCCCGTGGCCGCTGAAATTCATGTCCTCGGCCACCTATTCCCACTTCTCTCCCTCTTCTCCCGACCTCTCCGACTCCCTGCCTCCAGCCGACTGTCGTCTTTGCTCTCCGAGTGGTAGCCCTCTGTCTGGATGTGGGATGTGCTCTGAATCTATTTCCCATTCTTCCATCCGGCCTGATCCCCTCATTCTGGGAGTCGAGGGTTGCAATCTTCGTTCGGCTTCTTCCCCGCCCGTCCACTGCACTCCAGATGGGGCTTTCCTTGCCTCGGTTAGAAAAGGTGCCCGTTATGCCCAAACCCAGGTGAAGGGTTCCTTCCATGTCGAAGAAACTCCCAATGGAGGCCCGGCTTCGCCGGTTGGTGGCTGTGGGTCCCCGTGCTGCTGTGAGCACTCCAGTTGCTCGGCCGAAACTCATCTCACGATGGCTGTTCATCCTTCGGAGATGCCAGCCATTGAATCTGATCATGGAAGCCGTTTGGATTCTGAGGAAAATTCTTCCATGCTGGTTTCTGACCAGTTAATTCCTCTTGATGCTGAACATTGCGATCCACTAAGATTGCCTGCTGCGCCCTCTCTGTGTCAAGATGTCCAAGAGACTAAATCTGGAAGTGGCCCTGGTCTTTCAGATCGCTTGGGTTCTGCATCGCCTTGCGCCTCTTGGGCGTCGATTGTTGACAATCGGGCTGATGGAGGTAAGTCCTCGATTAAATTCTTCCCTCCTACTCCCTCCGATATGGCTAATCTAATTTTTCCCCCCCTCCCGAAGTTATCCAACAGAGTGAAGACATGTGGGGCTCCACTCTCGTGGGATATTTTAACGGCAACCCGGTACATTTTAATGCTGTTAATAGCATAACTAGGAAAATTTGGAGGAGGTTTGAGCTTCAACATGTTGTCGGGAACGAGTCGGGATTCTTTTTTTTCCGATTCTCCTCGAATGCAATGCTCAAGAATTGTTTTAATAGCGCCCCGTGGTCAATCGCTGGCCATACCATTTTCCTTAAAAGATGGAAGTCGGGAATGGTTTTATCCCGTGAAGAGCATAAATCATTTCCAGTCTGGATCACCATGTCGGGGATCCCGGTAGAGTATTGGACCTCTCTGGGTTTATGCTGGATTGCGAGTGCTGTTGGGAAACCAATCCGGCTTGACCCGGTCACGGAGAAATTAGAGCGGTTGGGATTTGCTAGAGTTTGTGTCCAAATGGGGGCCGAAGCTCCCCGTCCGGCATCGGTGAAGATCCACACAAATGGCTCTGGAGACCATTTGGATGACAATCTTAGGGAGATTAAGATTGAATACCAACATAAGCCGGCACGTAAGGAGGTCCCTCTGAAAATTGGGAATAAAGGTCCGCCAATTAAAAAAGCATGGGTCCCTAAGAAGGTGGATCATGCCAAAGCCCATTCCAAAGGGTCTCCCAGAAAGAAAGATGACATACACCTTGGACGATCTAATCAGAAGGATGCTCATTCTGATAATCCTTTCTGTGTTCTCCAGGAGCCTCTCCTGAAGAACCCACGGCTTGCGATGGTCACATCCCGCCGATTCACCGGTCAGAGGACACTACGGATCACTCTCATAGTGTCCCTGCACCCACCCTCCCCCCAGATAATCAACATGCCCTCCCAACTAGTGGCCCTGAGGTGGTGAGACCTCATGATGGGTTTGAGCCCCAATCTAGGTTTTCCCTGACCCCCGATCCGGTAAGGCCACACGTTGGATCCGAAAGCTACAATGTTGAGGCCTCGGCCTGTGACTTTGTTGTTCAGCGACCGGAGATGAACAATGGCCATGGGGATGAATCAGGCCAATCATCACTTGAGTGCCATCATGATCCACTGAGTCCGGGCTCTCTTTCGGACAGATATGACTCCATTGGCTTTGAAATGGTGGCTAAGAGCAGGAGTCGTAAATCCTCTAAGAGGACGAGAAAAGTCCAGGGGCCTAAAAAGAAGAACCCCCTTACACCGGTTTCCAATGATTAACATAGCTTGCTGGAATGTGAGAGGACTCAATGGGGTTGTGAAAGCCTACGAAGTCCGCAATCTCATTTCGACTCACGCTTGTTCCATTATCGGCTTGATTGAAACCAAAGTTGCAGAGAATAAAGCGGCCTCTATCTCTGATAGGATTAATCCTCATTGGACGTGGTCCATGAACTACTCCACCTCATCTGTTGGGAGAATCTGGGTTGGATGGGACCCTAAGAAGGTGGATGTTAAAATTATCTCCAAGGACGACAAGGTTATCCATACCAACGTGTCTTTCCTTGAAGATAACGTTCATTGCCTCCTGTCCTTTGTGTACGGTGCAAACTTAGAGGTTTCAAGAAAGCTCCACTGGCTAAGCCTTAAGAGGCATTCGGGCCTCTCGAGTGATATTCCTTGGGTGGTCCTGGGCGACTTTAATGCTATTCGCTCGGCGACTGAGGCCCTTGGAGGATCCTGGCACTATAAAAGTTCCACTGACATTAATGAATGTTTTAGGGACTGTGACCATGAAGATGTCAGTCATGAAGGTCAGTTTTTCACCTGGAATGATGGTCGCGATTCCACTACTCGTATCTTCAGGAAATTAGATAGAGTCGTAGCGAATGGTCCTTGGTTCGATCTCTTTAGAAGATCGAAAGCAGTTTTTCCACTAGCCAGGTTATCTGATCACTCCCCATGCATTCTTCTTCCTGCTAGTTGGAATACCCGTAAACGGGGGCCGTTTAGATTTAATAATTTTCTCACCAAGTCCCCAAATTTCCTTCCTTTGGTCAAGGAAGCGTGGGATTCGGTAAGCGCGGGCACCCCGATGTTCAAGTTGGTGTCATCTTTCAAAAAGGTGAAGAACGCGCTCAAAAATCTTAACAGTCAGAATGGAGATGTTCATGAAGAGGTGTTACGTACTCGTAAATGCCTGGAAGATGTCCAATCTATGACCATCCCCCACACTGGGAATTGTGACATAGAACGACATTGCAAGGCTGCATATTATTCAGCTATGGCTAAGGAGGCTAACTTTCTCCGCCAAAAAGCTAAGATCAAATGGATCAAAGAGGGAGACCAATGCACCAAATTCTTTTTCAAAACTGTTAATGGGAACATTAACCGGAATAGGATTATCTCCCTCCTTGATGAGTCTGGTAACCCTACTAAAGGACTGGAGGAGCTTAATCACCTAATTGAAAGCCATTTCAAAAATGCTCTGGGATCTGGTCGATCCCATGGGACGACGGAGACAAATCGGCTCCATCCTTATATTCTTAACACTGTCTTGGAGTCCCAAACTAGCCCTCTTGTCAGGCCGGTTAGTGATGAGGAAATTCGCTCATCGATTTTCTGCATAGGTGATGACAGAGCTCCTGGTCTTGACGGTTTTACATCGAAATTCTTTAAGGACTCCTGGGAGATTACTGGTCATACTGTTTCTGAAGCAATCCATGATTTCTTCAATCATGGAAAGCTTCTTAAACAGCTGAACACCACTTTGACTAGCCTTATCCCTAAGGTTCAGTCTCCGCGATCGGTATCAGATTTTCGCCCAATCTCCTGTTGCAATGTTATTTACAAAGTCATATCCAAAATTCTTGCGAACAGAATCAAGACCACTCTTCCCTTCCTGGTCGACAGATGCCAAACGGCCTTTGTGGCAGGGCGGCATATTAGTGATAATATCCTTCTAGCCCAGGAGCTCCTGCATAAGTACCATCTTGGATCAGATCCTCCTAGATGTACTATGAAGGTTGACCTTATGAAAGCTTATGACTCGGTCTATTGGGATTTAATTATCAATATTCTGACCCTCATGAAGTTTCCCCCACAAATGGTCAATTGGATCGGCCAGTGCATCACCACTCCGATGTATTCACTCAACATAAATAGGGAAGTGGTTGGATTCTTCAAAGGTGGTAAAGGTCTTCGCCAAGGGGATCCGCTTTCTCCATATTTATTTGTTCTTGTTATGGAGGTTCTCAATGGCATTATTGAGGTCAAGGCAAGGCGGGATGATCAGTTTAAATTTCACTGAAAATGCGCCAAAACACAGACTGTAATGCTTGCCTTTGCTGATGACCTCCTCCTCTTCTCCCAGGCCGATACCCAGTCCACCCAGATCCTCAAAGAATGCCTTGACAAATTTCATGCCATCTCTGGCCTAACTGCTAATCCGAAGAAAAGTGAAATCTTCATCTGTTCTAAGGACGCTTTCCTTCATCAGGAAATAGCTGCTATCATGGGATTTAGAATGGGCAAACTTCCAATAAGATACCTGGGGGTCCCTCTGATCACCTCTAGGCTCTCGGTTTCTAATTGTAAATCTCTCATTGACAGAATCACTAAGAGGACTAAATCCTGGAAATGTAGATGGCTTTCCTTCGGTGGGCGATTGTAACTCGTTGCCTCCATACTCTCGTCTATTCAACTTTATTGGGCCTCTATTTTTATTTTACCCAAAACCATCCTGAAAGCAATTGAGTGCATTCTTCAACGTTTCCTTCAGAATGGTGCTTCCGAAGGAAGAGTCTGTGCTAAAGTAGCATGGCATGATATATGCTTCCCCAAGTCGGAAGGTGGGCTGGGTATAAAGAACTTGCTGGATCAAAACAAGTTTTTTTTTTGGCAAGTAAGTATTTTGGATTAATGGAAGAAAAATATTACAAAAACTATGTTTTTACTCCAAGTATTTTGACTTAGAGTAAAAACATAACCCGCTGGGGCATACCCCGAGCATCTAATACAACAGGAAATCGTAATCAGAGTACAAAAGAAAATCCTCTAGGAGGACAAACGATCAGCATAAATTACAAAATAAGGGTCCTAACTAACTGTGGTTCATCAAACAAAATATAAAATCTTCATGCATCCACAGTAACACCAAAAGGAATCGGCAACGAAATACCAACTCCAACATGCATCAGAGGGAATTGGCAGCTCACAAGCCAGCACACCGCAGGGCGGAGACGGCATTGACATTCCCCGGCAAAAGATCAGCAGACCACACCAAGAAAGATCCATACAAAACTCCCCAGCTCACGCATAATGGATTGACCCGCACTGCCCAATCCAGTCACCAAATGAAGAACTGAGAAGCATGAAAGCCAGCACCAGTGAGCAGATAGTGCCACAACGATTTTCACAAACTCAGCAACCATGGGGAGGCAGCCAGTCCGACATCTGCACCCACCACATAGGAGCAAAGCATATCATCCCCTACAACACCAAAACAAGGCATCCATCTAGGCAAAAGAGAGCCAGCTTCAACCCCGCAAGGAATTGGCCAAAAGTCTGTTGAACGCAGAGAAGACAATCCGGCCATCAGATGGCTAAAACGGCACATGAGGCTCATCACAGTCACCGAATCAGATTCATCATAACCCTCTTCAACAAAACTCCATAGTAGTGAAAGCACTAAGCCGTAGCTCAGCCAAGACAAAAGGTCATAATCAATCACCAACTTCAATCAGCAGAATGCAAGAACAATAGTCAGCGGCAAGACCTACAGTAACCAGAAAATCTGAGATTCAATGTTCAGATGCAGAAACAGCGGGGCCACTGTAAATATCAGAATTAACAACAGACAGCCAGCAATCAAGGGCAACTGCATGGCCCTTTAATACAAAGCCAACAGCAAACCTTCAACAGGTCAGCATCAGCAAATAAACTTCGTCAATCACCTAAACCCCAACGCCATCATCCTCCCCAGATATCCCAAAGACTAGCTACCAAAGCAGGACTATGATAACAGCCCAGCTTCAACCCCATTCTAGATAAGGCAGCAGCCCAACCCTCTTCCAGTATCAGCAAAAGGTTCCAGCAGCACCATCAGCTACATGGTTTAACACCTGCACAGCCATACAAACCCAGCAATTCATAACCACACGCGGGACAGAAGAGTATCATGGATTATCACACAAACGGACAGCCAACCAATGGAAAAAGCCGGGGCCAGTGAACACCCGGTTGCATCAAGAAACAACATTAGTTGGCATCCGCAACGCTTCTCATTTCCAAAAACCAATGCCGTCACAAACCCTTTACATCTGTAAAGAGCAAACAGACCAGCTCTTTAAGATATAGCAATTCGTCCCTCACCCCTCCACCAATGATGGGCAGGGCCAGCAGTTCCGGCTACAACCCATAACCAGCACCTGCATAAAGACCCATCAACTGGATCAAAACAAGGCTCTCAATTGTAAGCTTCTTTGGCACCTCTTAACAAAAGATTCGAATTCGGCCTGGTCTGCATGGATTTATAAGAACAGAATCAAAGATCAGTGCATCTGGACCTTGAAAATCCCGACATCTGCCCCTTGGAGCTGGCGCAAGATTATGAAACTGAGGCCCTTCATGCGTGCCTACTCTGTCAAGGACATAGGGGATGGTTCTGATACCTTCCTCTGGCATGATAACTGGCACCCTCTTGGCCCCCTGAGTGAGGTGAGTACTGATCGTACCCGCCTTGTTTCGGGTTTGAATTGGGACACTAAGGTTGATGCAATAATCAGGAATAACATTTGGTCTTGGCCTAACCCTTTTGACACTGAAGTTTCCCACCTTGCAATGAACATGTCGAAAAATCCTCCTCACAGCAATCAAAAAGACTCTTTGAGGTGGATTGGGAATGTCAAGGGCATTTTCACGACTAAATCTGCATACCGTCTCATCCATCCTCCCAAACCTAAGGTCTACTGGACTCAGTTGGTATGGGGTCCTTCCCATATCCCTTCCCACGCCTTTACTTTCTGACTCGCCGTTAAGAATAGACTGAATACTCTTGACCGCCTCCACTATATCCCAAATCTGTCTCCTCAATGCACTCTCTGTAATGCTGAAAATGAAGACCTTGGTCATCTTTTCTTTTCTTGCCATTTCTTAAGAGCAGTACGGGATATTGTCCGAAGACACTCCGGTATTCATTGGCCCCATCCCGATTGGAATCAGAACATATCTTGGGCTGCTTCTATTTGGAAAGGGAAAAGCCTTATGGCTGTCTCTAAAAGATTATCCCTGGCCGCCACGATTTACTTCTTATGGAGGGAGCGTAATAACCGAATTTTCCAAAAATCATTCCCCCAAGACATCTCCCAAATCTTCTCTTCAGTGGTCACTGTTGTGAGACTCAAACTTTTGACCATCACGGCGCATGAAAGGGGAGTCTCCAGGACAACTCGGATGCGGTGGGAAATCTAAAAAGAAAAAAAAAGGGGGGGTCTTTGAATTGAGTGGCTGTTGAAGCTGCCTCTTGGCAACCTGTTGTCCTTGGGTGGTTTGGGCCTTTAGCTCGTGCGGAGGCGAAGATATCTGACGATTGGGTTGGATGGCTCTATTGGAGCTTGGTTCCCGGTTGTGGTTTGTTGGCTCATTCATATTATTTTGTATTGTGCGTTAGCTCTTGGTCGGTGCTATTTCCTGATTGTTGTATTGTCCCCTCCCTCTTTCTGCCTCCCCTCCCCCTCCCAAAAAAAAAAAAAAAAAAAGATGTTGTGTGCGTGTGTGATCTGTTAAAGCCTGGAGTACTGGGTGCTGAATCTGTTTGAGATCAGATTTTATGTGGATGCGCTTGGCTGATTGATTCAGATGCTGTATGGGGGCTGAAGCCTGGAGTGCTGGCGGCTGAATCTGATTGTGATCAGATCTCTGAGTAATGGGGCTGAGATCGGTTGATTATTACTGATGCTGATTGGGGTTTATGTGGATGCTGCTGGGGCAAGCTGACATTGGTGAAGTGATGCGGGGTTAGTTGCTGCTGTTTATATGCTTTCTCCTGCTGATTAGGATTTCTTGAAGTAATTTGCAGAGTATACTGAACCATGACTTTCTTTCTTGAATATGATGTTGGAAAAATGGGTGTTGATGACTGCTCTGGAGCCTTCGGGTTAGTTGCTCGGTGTTCAAGTTGATGTGCTACCGGAAATATCTGAGCCAATGTTGTCTCTGCCTGAGTTTGATGGGTCTGTGCAAGGGCTGCTCTTGAATGATTGACTCAGGACTGATGCAGCAGATGACTTGGATCGGATAATTATTGCTGTTGGCTGGGGGTTGTACTGCCTGTGTGTTGGCTTATTGTAGTAGGCCACCGTTCTGAGATGCAGTTGGACTGTGTATTATGCAGATTTTAACCACGATACTGATACTAAGGCTTCGCTAATTGTGCACTGTTGTTTGCTGATCTGCATGTTCTCTGTGTTTTTGAAATGTGAAGCACAATTTTTTCCGAGGATGTGTAATTGTGAGTCTTGGAATGCTGGAATTTCTATTTGCTGGAATGCTGGATCGCGGTTCTGTTTGGTGAGTCTTGGAAGGTATGGATTCCTGAGGGCCTTGAACACGGCTGATAGGTTGAATGTGCTTTTGGGTGGATGCAAATGCTTCTGGGAGTATATGAAGTTGCTGTCCTGCTTGCTCTCTTATGATGGCATGCTGTCCGAAGCTTGATGCTGGTAGCTGGTTAGAGATGGCATTGCTGATACAGGCTATCAACTCTGATTTGGCCTGTGGAGATGCGCTGCAGTTGGTTGTTGATGATACTGTTCTGGTGTGCGGTTGCTGCATGCAGATTCACCTTGGTTCGGTTGCTGCTGCGGCATTGTGCTGTGAAATTGGATTGTGTCTTTACACCACATCGAATTTGATGTTAGTTCTGCTGGTTTGTCCCGGTGCTCCTAATGCTGGACGCCTAAAGCTGCTGATGCATCCAGTCCCCTGCAGCTCAATGCTGATGCAGGCGCCACCTTTGGATGCTGGTGCAATATGCTGGTGTAAGTTGGCCCAGTTGCAGATGTGTCTGCACACAGCTGGATCTGATTCCATCTTGCTGCTTTTGGTTTGTTGGTGGGTCTGGATTCCGGCCCTACTCTTGCTGGGCTCTATTTTTGCTGCTGCTGCTGGTGTATTCTGCCGGCGTTGGATTGCCAAGCCGGGACTGGTAAATTGTGCCAACCATCTGCTGCTACCCTGACAATCTTTCCAAGGAATACTGGTTTTGAGCATGGTGGATGCTGTTGTTCGGATCTCCATTGCTGCCGTTCTTTTGCCGGATGTTGAGCTGATCATGAATGTATGACTGAGGTTGATGCAGCAGAAGAATTGGTTCGGATATTTAGTGCTGTTGGCTGGGGATGATGCTGTGCTGGGTTTGCCTGATTCTGCTGATGGGGTGTTGGATGGTATGCAGGACTGATGCTCCTGGCTACTGCTATCTATTCTTGCCTGTTTGTAGGCCAGGTGCTGCTGTCCAATTTTCCGAGATGCTGCTTGGTTGTGAACTGGGATGCAGGAGCCGCGTTGATGATGCTGAATTTTTGCACTTTGATGCAC
Source organism: Nepenthes gracilis (assembly GCA_033239525.1). Lineage (NCBI taxonomy): Eukaryota > Viridiplantae > Streptophyta > Magnoliopsida > Caryophyllales > Nepenthaceae > Nepenthes > Nepenthes gracilis. The sequence goes on along the minus strand of BSYO01000014.1, from coordinate 5,148,921 downwards.
TGTGTTGTTGGCATTGAACATGGCTGGAATGCTGATTATGCTTCGGGGTGGATGTGGCTGCTTCTGTATGCCTTGAAGCAAATGATGAAGCTGATATGCCTGCTCTCTCATGATGACATGCTGTCCGGTGGGGCTGTACAGGTTCACGGCTTCATTTTGGGCAGTGTCGAGGTAGCAGTTGACGATTTGCTTCATTCTGATGCCGTGTGGTTCCGGTGCTCCTAACGCTGGAAGTGTAAAAGCTGCTGATGCATCCTATTGCCTGCAGTTCAATGCTGATGCAGTAAATGCATTCTGACTGTGCTGTGTTTGGACGATGGCCTGCTGCTGGCGGCTTTAAATTACGGCTCCTTGATGCAGGTTGTTGGTGCCATATGCTGCTGTAAGTTGGCCCTGCTGCTGTTGTGTTTGGACACAGCTGGATCTGCTATTCCATCTTGCTGCTGCTGTTCAAGGCTGGCGCCGATTTGCTTGCTGATAGATACTGTGATTGGGTACTTGGCGGGTTTGGACCTCGGTCCTTTCTTGCTGGGCGTCACTTCTGCTGCTGCTGCTGGTGTCTTCTGCAGGCGTTGGATCGTGGGTGGAATGCAGCTGCCCTTTGCTGCTAGTTGATGGAAAACTAGGAGTGCACTTTAATTGGTGGTTGATGGTTTTGTGTTATGACAAGGCTCACTTTTTGTATGCTGTTAATATTTTCCTCTTAGAGGTTTTTTTTGAGTTATTCTCTAATGTACCTGTTGCTGGGGTATGCCCTAACGTTGTATGTTTTAACTCTAAGTCAAAATACTTGAAATTATAATATAGTGTTCGCAAATTTTTTCTCCCGATTAATCCAAAATACACACTTACTTGCCAAAAAAAAGAAATAAAACGCTCCGGATGACGGTAACTGTCAGGGATCAAAGTCTGCATTTAGGACCGCAAGGGAGATGCTCCATCTTATCAGAATCGATCTGTGTCTACGGGCAGCCGCAACATGAGAGAACTCCAGCTTGGCCCAAACAGCAGCAGTAATCTGGTGGGCCAGCTGGGCTTCATTGCACGTGGTATTCGTTGCCCCCTAGGTTTTTAGAAGGGGCTCTAATAGCATTAAAGTACCCTAGTGCAGCCCAGGGTTTGCTGGAAATCAGGTGGTGGATAGCGCACAGCTCTGTCTAGAGAGATCTTCTGTCGATTTCCACGTTAGAGGCATAAATTAAGGAAATAAAACAGGAGTGATTATTAATTTTGTTAAGGATTTTGCAGTGGATGATTTGAGCAGTTTTTGTCAAAACGCTTAAATCAATAAGATTAGCATCCCAACAAATCCAAATGCGACCAGAAGGAGTGGCAGAATAATTCCACTCCCACTTCCAGGAGGGCATCAGAAGCTTGGAAATATGAGCAAGTTTATTTTCTCTAACCCGCGTTTCCACAAGACCAACAATAGCGCACTATGTGGATAAGATACGTTGCTTGACATCATGGATTTTGGGAGCCCCATTCAGCCCCCGAACGTTCCGGCAAATAATGCTAACCATGGGACTTGAGGGTAGGGGAATGCCTTCTTTTAGGCCCTTGGGTTTTTTCAAAATTGATTTAGGCTGGAATTTGGGCAGAATCTCTTCTGTAACAGGATGAAAAACCCAAAATACAACCTGTATGATCATCCATTTCAAACATACAACTATCAATTATCCACAAATCTTCCTACAACAAGTATACACAGGATCACATGTGCCATCCATGGCATAAATCTATAAAAATGTTAGCTACATTAACAGTTCAATAACGAGATGCCGTCTAGGACCCAGTAAGTATATCCAAAAGTTTAGAGTAGAAGTAAACTAATAACCTGCAGAAGCATAGCATTTTCTTTTTACAGTTTCGTTGCCGATGCTTGGAAGGACGACATTGCTGGCACTCCCATGTTCCGGCTGGTGCCTCGGCTTAAGAAGGTGAAATTGGCCCTGAAAAAGCTAAATGTTCACGAGGGCGATTTCCACGAGGATGTCATCCGTCCGCGGAACAATCTTGAGGTTATCCAGGGCCAGGTTCCGTCATACGCTGACTGTTATCACAAGGAGCGCAGCTGTAGGGAAGCTTATCGCGCTACGCTGGCCAAGGAAGTCGACCTTATCAAGCAAAAAGCTAAGATAAGGTGTCTCAAAGAGGGAGACGAATGCAATAAATTTTTCTTCAGAACTGTAAATGGTTTTTTTTTTTTGTAAGTAAGTGTGTATTTTGGATTTAAGGAAGAAAATAAATTTACAAAAACTATGTTATAACTCTAAATTTTTTGACTTGGAGTTAGAACATAAAAAGTTAGGGTATACCCCGAGCAGCTAGTACATCAACGGATATTTCAAGAAAACCTCTAAGGGGAATAATCTAAAAGATCGAAAATGATCAAAGTCATTATACATAAGCAATTAGTCCCCTGTCCGGTTTGGGTTCTCTCTAATTTTCGAATTTCAAATTCGAGCTTGCCGTCCGTTCGGCTCTCGCGGCCCCGTCGCCGGCCATGGCAGGTCCTCTGGGGTCTCCCCTCGTTCCGTCCTCGGATCCCGACTCCCACTGTTCCTCCGGCCCTTCTCTGCCATCGAAGGAGCTGAACGCTGCGTTTGAATTTCCGCCTCTCCTCGTAAACTCCCTTGCCACTCCTACTGGCCCAGATGCTGGGTTCCTTACTAAGCTTAAGGGTTTGGATGCTGGCCCTTGCAATCCGTCGGCGTCGGATGGCCCTCCTTATCCTCTTTCGGTCGGCTCTGAAGCGCAATGCAGTGGCTCGCCACGGTTGGATGATGAGGTTAAGTCGCCTGCGAAAATTTTGCAGTAGAGGTATCCTCTAATTCCACCGTCCAGCCTGCATTTATTTCTGATAACACAAAATCTTGGGCACAAGTTGCTCTGGATGAGGGTCTCCGTTCCTTTGGCTCCCTCAAATTCTTCCCTCCTCAGGCTGGATCTGTCTTCGACAGTCCTTTACCTCCTCCTGCTGAGGTTGTGCAACAAGGCTCAGATTTTTGGGGCGCAACTTTAGTGGGCTTCTTCCCTGGAAATCCTCTTCACTTCTCGGCGGTTAACTCCATATCTAGGAGAATCTGGGCTCGATTCGGTTTGCGGCACGTAGCTGTTAATGGAGATGGATTCTTCTTTTTCCAATTTGAATCTGTGTCTCAACTTGAGGCTTGTTTGGCTCGTGGTCCTTGGGCCTTCAAGAAATCCCCTATTGTTCTCACTCGATGGCATCCGGGATTGACCGTAGATAGGGATTCCCTCTCGTCCTTCCCTGTTTGGATTTCGCTGACAAACGTTCCAATTGAATATTGGACTCCATTGGGCTTGAGTTGGATTGCTAGTAGGATTGGCAAACCAATCCTGTGTGATCCCTATACAGCCATGATGAATCGGGTTCAAGTGGCCAGAATCTGTGTTGAGATGAAAAAGGATGATCCTCAACCTGCAAAAATCATGATTCTCTCGGGCGCTGCCTCTTCTGCTAAGCTGATGGAAGTTAAAGTTGCATATCATTCTGTCCCCAGCAGTCTAAAGTCCATGCCTAAGGCCCCGGGTCCTGCTGTTGGTGAGGGTGGGTGCTCCATAAAACCCAATTCTGATCAGGTTTTGGTTGGCTATGAATCTCCTGATGCGGGGATCTCAGGTGTGAGGGCTGTTTCCTCTCCTGTGTGCGGGGGGATTGCTATGGAGGATGGGGTTTTGAACCAGCAGACCTGCAGCCCTGCCACTGTCGTTAATGCTTGTGGTTTGGCATCTAAGATGCCTTCTCAAATAATTGATTCAGATCCTTCTCAGGCACCCTGTGATGTGCACTCTGCTGCAGCTGGGTCTACTCCTGACGAGGTTGGGGCTCCCTCTGGATCCACGATAGTTGTGACTGCTCCTGGTGACACTAATGCTGTCCAATCAGTATTGGTTGTAGGGGCTCCGTTTGTGGCTGACCTTGCTGCTGAGTCTCCTCATCGACCTCCTATTAGTACTGGGGTCGATGGAGGTGCGAATTCAGTCGAGAGTGGTCTCATTTCGGGCGTCAACGGTTCTACTCCGGAGTCTATCGCGCGAATCACCCGCAAATACTCTCTGGTAGATGCCGTTGAAGGTCTATTGAACAAGCATCCAATTGAATTCCAAGAAGTTGGTTCTATTCCTCTGTCGGGCTGCCCTGTAAAGGGCTCTGAGGCTTCAGGGGTTGAAACAGTGATGATCTGTGACCCGGGCCGTGGATTGGAGCTCACTCTGCCATGTGCGGGTCCTTATGCTGGGGACCCTGTGACTGATGATTTTGGTATCCTGTCCAGCCCTGATCATCACCTGCCATGTTGCTCTATGGCTTCCGGTGCACCAGTGGGACCTTCTTCAGAGGATGTGGTTGCGTTGCAGGGCTCATCGCCTTGTGTTCCATGTCCTGGGGTTCCTGCGGGTCTTGCTATTCGATCTGTTCCGGATCCGGCCCCTGTTACTGGAAGCTCGTATTTGAATTCTGAGCCTTTAGTGACTGTTTCCATGGATCCTGGTTGTGGTGGTGGTCCAGCAATGTCCAGTGCGAAGCCAGTTGCCGGCGGTGTGGATCAGGATGATTACCAACGGTATATGGATGAGCTATTTGCTCGACAGGCTATTAATGGATGGGAACGTGTGGCTGCTAATCGTCGTCGGCGTAAATCTGCCTCCAAGAAAGGCCGGCGTTCCCTTTCCTAAAATTTGCTGCAGCTGTGTTGCTTTGTTTAATGGCAGCTGTGGCTGTTGGGTCATGGCTCTCTACCAGTCCAATGGGCCTTGTGGCTTATTTATAGTACTTGCTAGTTGGATTCTGCTGCCTGCTCCAGCAGTGCATTTGGCTGATTATGCTGCAGTCGTGATATTGGCTGCTGATCTGATGGAGTTAGTCCAGTGATACTGTGTTACAGGATGTGGAGGCTGCCCCTCTGGCCCAGTTGGTGCGCTGATTTGCATCCTCTTCGATCCTGTTTGCTGATTTTACTGCTGTTGTTGCAGCTGGAATATTGTGAGGCAGGCTTGTTGTGTTCAGTTGTCTGGGCAGAGGCCTGTTTGCCTTTTGCTGTAGCTGAAACAAGTTCCATGACCCTGATGCACCGCAAATGGTGTTGTCGATGAATTGGGATGCTATTCTGTTGGGTTTTCAAACGTTGATATTTGGCTGGATTCGGTTGCAGATTGCCGTTCTGGTGCTCTGCGAGTCTGTAGAGCCATGTGCTGATGCCTGCTGATGTACTACTTAACTGTTGGCCTGCTGTAGCTGCTGATGGTTAAGTGGAGTTTGCTGTTGTTGGGCTCGGTTGCACCGCAAGAATGGGGCTGATCAGCAAGTTGATCTTGCTTTGATGTAGAGTGGCTGTTTGTTGTTCTGATACACTGCTGCTGCTGAATTGACAGAGTTGTGAAGTTTGCTTTAGGGGTTTGACCCCCTTCCGTATGGTGTTGGGACTATGCGGGGCCAATTTGTAATGCTGGCCTTCTGGGTGCTGGCTTTACTCTGATGCAGGTTTCTGCTACCTGCTCACCTGCAATGCACTTTGGGTTGCCAGTTTATGGCCTTCCTGTGATATGACTGTGGTGGCTTTTGCTGGTTATTTGCAGTCGGGTGGATGTACTATGGTTTGTTGATATAAGTACTGGCCTATGATAATGCTTTTGGGGATCCCTATATACCGGTCGGTGTGCTGATGTGCACTCTTGTTGCTTCTGTGCTGCTGAATTGGGAGCTGATATTGCAGCTGGGATATTCGAAGGCTTGGTGGTGCCAGAGATGTTATGGGCATACTGGTTCTTCCTTTTCTGCTGCTGATCGAAGAGGAATGCAGTGAAGAGCTGCTGAGGTGTTTCCGGCTGCTGTTGGTTCCTGCTGCTGTATTCATTTGCATGCTTGATTCCAGTATCCATGCTGATGGATGCTGATCTGGTGGTTCCTTTTCTCCTGGAAGGAGAGGTCACTACTGTAGTGCTGCTGGTGCTGTAGTGATGTTGAGCGCAGCTGCGTGATGCTGAACACTCTTTTGGCATTTGCTGATGATGCTTTGCTGATATGCGAGGTGCGTCTGGTGCATTGAGCTGAAGCATGTGATGGTATTTTGATGCCTGGGCTTCCTTCTTCTGCTGATTTGAATCAGCAATAGCCTGAAAATTTACTGGCTGCCTCCAGATGTGTGTGTGTCTGGTTAATGTAATTTCATATTACATTTGTTGTTTTGTTGTACGCTGTCCTCTTAGGGAAATTTTGGTATTTTCAATTGTACCGTTGGCTCGGGGTATGCCCTAGCTTTTATGTTTTTTTTCCAAGTCAAAATACTTGGAAAAAAACATTGATATTGTAATTTTTACTCCCTATAATCCAAAATACTTACTTACCAAAAAAAAAAAAACATTATACATAAGCAAAATTAAATGCACCCCAAGAATCCAGCAGCTGGAAACATCATCAACACCACTTTTTTTTTTTGGTAAGTAACATCATCATCACCACGCAAAGCTGGCTCACCCACGGAATCACCCCAGCTCCACAGCATGGTCGTTGTACATCAGCATCAGCCCACCACTGGGCAGGATCGCAAAATGAGGAGAAGCTACATGGCAACCGAGCCTTTCCATCACCACAAGGTGAACAAAATCTGAAGGGCTAGTACTCAGCAACCAAACACTGCACCCAGGCTCACACACCACCTGGCAGGAGATCAGCATCAGCATCCCGCAATACAAAAAAACCAAATGGCACAATCATCAATGCCTCGAAACTCATATGGTCATAAGGATGCTGCTCAATCAGGAGCAGCACTTTATTCAACAATGAGCAAAGCGCCAGCCCCAACTTCAGCAAAGCACCAGCCGAATCTGCAAACCGATCAAGGAAATACCACTAAACTACATCAACCCGCAAACTTCCAAGAGCATTTTCAACCCCATGCCAACTGGATAGTGATATAGCCAATGCCATAATAGAAAGCTGACACCAGCACCATCTTCAGCTTGCCAAACCAGCAGGAAAACTAACAGATTAGATCAGCAATCCCCCGGACAAACAGAAGGCAGCAGTTCAGCAAACTGCCAATCATAGCCATTCTAAGACAATCCACAACAAAGCCGTCTGCATCCACTACCCCAATAGCAGGCAGCAGTTGCAACCGCCAATTAGCCACTCCTGGCAGCAGGCAATGCAAAACACGCCAATGGGATCAGCCAACGAAGGATCATCATCCATTGCAGTCCAAGCAAAATTGTTGCAAAGCAACAACAGCAACAAACTGGCTGTAGAAGCCAGACAAAAGCAATCCGAAGGACTGCAACATAATCTCACCACAATAAAGCAGCAAGCAGACCAGCACCACCTCAACAAGAAGAAATTTTAGCAACCAAAATATTCCACAACCAGCTACTCAGCCCTCAGCCAAAGGGTCCCAATCCACAAACACACGGGCTCCCCCAACCCAATCAGCAAATGGGACACACAGCCATAGAACAATCAGAGCAGCACCATCGGAAATTCGGCTACATTAATTCCTACAAGATGAGACAGCAGCCCACAGAAAGGCACTTAAACACTCCAGCAACAGCAGCCTCCAGATACAGCAGCATCAATTTAAGGAAGCACCCCACAGAGACAACAACCAGCAGGAGCTCAACTCAACAAACAGCCATTGCAGCCAACAATATCACTGTCCGATCAACAAACCACCGCCAGAAAGCCCCACCCAGAGCAGTACGGGCACCCCCAACCCAACCAACAGGGGTGAAACACATTGGCAATGGGTAGTCAATCCAGCAGCCCAAGACATTTTCAGGCACAAGAAGCCGAACATAGAGCGAGACACACCACGAAGCCACAAATCTAAGAGAGACCAGCAATTCGCTGCAGTCCATACCGTAGGCATTCAAGCCATTCTCCAAAAAAGGAAGCACAAGGAAGGATCCCCAACGCACCAGAAAGTTCAGAGTCATCCAAGAGGTCCACGGCCGACGCTTCAGAGCATCGGCCAAGCATCACCAAACCAGCACGACACGGCATCCCCCAAAACCGTCGGCCAGAAGGGAACAACCAGGCATCGGCACCTTAGAGCCAGCACCCAGGCCTTCGAAAGCCCCATCCAAATCTGAATGGTAGAGACGAAACTAGATCAAACTGTAGGCACAAACCGAGGATAAACGGAAACGAGCTGGAGAGAGATGCGAGGACTCAAAGAGAGCGCCATCGCACTCTCAGAGGCCATAGGGCCCCAGAACAGAACTGTAAATGGTAACAACAATAAGAATCGAATCTTCTCCCTCCTTGATGACGATGGGAATCCTACCACTGGAGCTGAAAAGGTCCATAATCTGATTGTCAATCATTTCAGTAGGGCTCTTGGGACGGGACGTACGTACGGATCGGCTGACGCTGATCGACTGCGTCCTTTCATCCAGCACACAGTGCTTGTTTCCCTTTTGGGCCCTCTTATTGATCCGGTTAGTGATGACGAGATTCAAAAGACGATTTTCTCTATGGCGACTACCATGCCCCGGGTGCTGATGGTTTCAGCTCAAATTTCTTTAAGGAATCATGGGAAACTGTTGGTTCTTCTGTCTGTGAAGCTATTCGTGATTTCTTCAATCACGGAAGGCTTCTAAAATAAGTGAACACTACGATCATTAGTCTCATCCCAAAAATCAAATCCCCTCATTTGGTTTCTGACTACCGCCCCATATCATGCTGTAATGTCATCTACAAAGTTATCTCGAAGATTATAGCTAATCGGCTAAAGATGACATTACCTTTTCTTGTAGATAAGAGCCAAACGGCCTTTGTGGCCGGTCGCCACCCGAGTTAGTAACGCTTACGCCTTCCCTCTCCACCCGGGTTCGAATCTCTGCGGAAGCACCCGTGGTACTGAGCCTCCCTAAAAAATCCTTCGGGATTTCTGGGGTATGGGGCCGCGAAGCGGTGGGGCCAGTCACGTTAAAAAGCTTACCCTTACCATAGTTTTTACTTACCAAAAAAAAAAAAAAATTTGTGGCCGGTCGCCATATTAGTGACAACATTCTCCTGGCCCAAGAAATCCTCCATAAATATCACCTGGGTCATGATCCTCCTCGTTGCTTTTTTTTTTTTGGTAAGTAAGAATTTTGGATTAATGGGAGAAAAAAATTACAGGAAAAATATTTTAACTCCAAATATTTTACTTGGAGGTAAAACATAAAGCTCAAGGGGATGCCCCGAGCAACTAGTACATCAAAGAAGGAAAAACAAAACATTAAGAACTACCACAAACCAGAGAATGAAAATTGTCATCTAATGCACACGGAAAGTTTCGTGAAAATCTACGCCTAAAGCAACGAGGACAGCAAACAGACCAAACTAACATCTTCATCTTGGATCATCAACGGTAACGGGCAGCATCTCACTAACAGAGAACTAATACAGCAGCACCTTCATTTGCAAAGGTGCTACAAAATCATCCAAACCCACACCGGGAGCATTAACGCAAAAGAGCCGAGATCCCAACGAATCAAGCCAGCAGCAATAAAAGCCCAAAATGTGGAATGCCCGACTAGCATCAGAGATTCAATAATTCCAGGCCCCAGCAGACATAATGGCATTCCAGCAGCTCCAATAAGGCAAGGCCATTTCAGCACCAGCACACTCAGAATAAGAAAATTGCACATCTGCACAACCGCAGCCAACAGCCTGCACCTTGCAGCCCAATGGCACGTGACTAGATACACGCAGCGCAGCAACATCCGCTGCAAATCAGACTGAGGCATCAACATCATTCAACAGCACTGACAATCACCAATACGCCAGAATACATGGGTATCGACCATCAAACGCCCAGCCATACAAGGGAATAATAGCACCAAAAACCTCAAAGAGCTGCACCAATACAGATGCAGGAATAAACATTCCCATCAGATCAATATAGTGCATCGGACCACAGATCAACATAGAGCATCAGACCAAACCCCATTCAGCGACCAGGCAAACGATATCCAACAACTGCATCAACCCCAGCTCTCATATCTGAAGCACCATAACTTCGAGTCCCCTGCAATGATCCTCCTCGTTGCACCATGAAAATTGACCTCATGAAAGCGTATGACTCAGTACATTGGGACTTCATTATTTCTACTTTGACCATTATGAATTTCCCACCTAAAATGATCGACTGGATTAAGCAATGCATAACTACCCCTCGTACAATTGTCAATATTAATGGGGAGGCGATTGGTTTCTTCAAAGGGGGAAAGGGGATTCGGCAGGGTGATCCCATTTCCCCATACCTGTTTGTTTTGGTTATAGAAGTTTTGAATGAGATTATTAATGCCAAGGCCTGTAGGAATGAAAAATTCAATTTTCACTGGAATTGTAAGGCATCTAAGACTCTAATGCTTGCCTTTGCAGATGACCTTCTCTTATTCTCTCGCGCCGATGCCGATTCAATTCGTATTCTAAAGGACTGCATTGAGGAATTCCATTGGCTCTCTGGCCTTTCGGCAAATGTGAATAAGAGCGAAATATTCATATGCTCCAAGGACCCCTCTCTTCCTCAGATTATTGCCGATATCCTGGGTTTCAAATTGGGCTCTCTTCCCATTAGATACCTGGGTGTCCCGCTGATTACCACCAGGCTGTCGATCCGCGATTGCAACACCCTCAGTGAGAAAATTACTAGGCGGATTAAATCATGGAAAAATAGGTGGCTCTCATTCGGGGGACGGCTGCAACTTGTAGCTTCCATCCTATCGTCCATCCACCTATACTGGGCATCCATTGTCCTTCTCCCCAAATCCATTTTGAATCAGATTGAATCCTTGTTAAGGTGGTTCTTGTGGAACGGCTCCACTGAAGGAAAGGCTAATGCAAATGTTGCATGGGCTGACATCTGCTACCCTAGGAGTGAAGGTGGGTTGGGGCTTAAGGATCTGCAGGCACAAAATAAAGCCCTCATATGCAAGCTGTTATGGCGTATCTTGACAAAAGACCCCGAATCGGCTTGGTCATCATGGGTCCACAAGACTAGAATAAAGGATCGGTGTATCTGGACCCTAAAAGTCCCTGATTCAGCACCGTGGAGCTGGAAAAAGATCATGAAACTCCGGCCCTTTATGTGCACCCACACAATTAAGATCATTGGTGATGGCGTTGATACCTTTATCTGGCATGACCACTGGCTCCCTATGGGCCCGCTCACTAATGTGTGCTCGGACCGAATTCGCCTGGTCACGGGGTTATTTTGGGACGCAAAGGTTGCTCAAATAATTAGAGATGATCAATGGTCTTGGCCTAATCCTTTTGATCAGGAAGTCTCTCGCCTTGCCGAAAATATGCCCCATTACCTCCCTAGTTCTGAGCGTAAAGATACCTTGCGTTGGGATGGAAGGCCAAATGGCCATTTCTCTACTAAGTCGGCCTACTTTCTTTTTCACCCTCCAAAGCCCAAACTAAGCTGGACAAACTTAGTCTGGGGCCCCTCACACATCCCTGCCCATGCATTTACTCTCTGGCTGGCTATAAGGGGTAGGCTTAACACCACGGATCGGATTCACGGTACCCCTATCCTCTCTAAAACTTTTTTTTTGGTAAGTAAGTGTGTATTTTGGATTAACGGGAGAAAAATTTACAAAAGCAATGTTATAACTCCAAATTTTTTGACTTGGAGTTAGAACATAAAACGCTAGGGCATACCCCGAGCAACTGATACAACAGAGAATTTCTCAAAAAACCTAAGAGAAACTATCTTACAGAAAAACAAAAAAAAGAACACTATCATTATACATAAGTTAAAGCAAAATCAGTTACTCTCGAGACGATTGGAACAACATCATCCGATCACCCCGCAGCAACTTACTACTTTAGAACGTATCAGCCGGCAACCAAAAGCACCCTAGTTTTCACAGCAAGGAGCAAATGGCAGCTGATATCTAGGATAACTAGATATCCAAGTCACCAAAATGGATCCAGGATATCTAGTGTCCACATCCAGGACAAGCCAAGCCAATAGCACAGCAGGCGCCAGTAGCAACAGCACCGCAGCCTCATCAGCTCACAACTTCAAGATGCTGCGTCTAGCATTTTAATTCCATGCAAGAATGAGAAAGCAGCAAACCGACAGCAGCTGCCTTTCATCGCAGCAACCGGATTCTGCACCCTTCCAACATCAGCTACTGAAACTGGCAACAGAAGAATTCGTGTCTCCACCAGCTTCAACATTATTGCCAAATGGATCTTCAGGCCACCCAGGGGCCTTTTCAGCAACACCATGCTGCCGTCTTCAACAGCAACAGAACAGGATTACAGCAACCAAGAAAATCAACACTGGGACCAGCAGCAGGGCAATATGGACAGCACGGAGCCGCCTCAGAAAATTCATAGCAGCGTTGGCATCAAAAGCAGCGTCCTTCAGCAACAGCAGGAAGGATTTCCATATAAACAACCATTTGAAGCTACCATTATTCCACAGCAGCTCATATCAACAGCAAAGTGAAAGACTCTGCCAAAGAAGTAGGCACATGTAGTAAACTTCCCGCCACAACCATCGACTCCATAGAATCGATCACAAGAGGCAACACTGTGACAGCAGCATAGAAAGCCTTTACAGCACCTCCTACATCGTTAGCTGCTCTTCACAAGCCCAACTTAAGAGCAGCAATTGAGTTACAGCCTTCCAAGAGGAGGGATAACATTTGCAAGGGCATCTGGCAATCGTCTGAGTGTGACCCCTGCTCCATGCCATTCCAAGACAGCCACCACCATCAAAAGCACCAGCATCAGAAGGTGGCTCCCAGAAGCAAAGGTCCAAAATTCAAAGTCGCCATCAGCTGGACAACATCAGAATATCAGCAAGTAAGCAGCATCAGCAATGTGCTACACTCAACAGGATGCAACAACATCAATAACCACATCCATCGTTAGGAGCAACTCCATTCGCTGATCCACCACTTTCTTCACAAAGAAAACAAACAATTGTGAAATCAACATCCACATTGGAGTCCCAGCTGCTAGTCTAACCAGCTTCCATGCATCCCAAACACCTCAGCAAGAAAAGACCAACAGCTTGCCCCAGCAGAAGCAGAAACCAGCTCAGCAAACAAATGGAGTAGCAATGCTTATGCAGCAGTACTCCAACATACACCAGCAGAAGCAGAGGCCAGCTTAGCAAACAAATGGAGAGCAATGCGTAAACAGCAGTTCTCAGCAACTGTCCGACTGTGTCGAAAGGTGCTGTAAAATGCAAAAATGCTGAATTGTGGGCTGTCCGACTGTCCTTAACTGGATGTTGGACTGTTGATCTGGCAAAGATGCGGTTGTTGAGTAGTGTTGGTTTGCAGTTGGTTGCTGATAACATCATGCTCCCCTGCTGAAGGTTGTGCTGTAGACTGTGGGTTCCAGGGATGTTCGAAAGCTGGTGTGTATGGCTGATGGGCCTGCTGCTGTAGGTTTTTGAACTTTTCTGTAATATTTTTCAACTCTATAGGGTTTGTAGATCGTGGGCCTCCTAGAGGCTTGTTTTGTACCTTTGGATGTACTTTTGCTCAGGGTATACCCCAGCGGTTTATGTTTTATCCCCAAGTTAAAATACTTGGCGATAAAACATCAATTTTGTAATATTTTTTTCTCCCATTAATCCAAAATACTTACTTACCAAAAAAAAAAACAGTTCTCAGCAACAGGAGATCAACCAAGGAACATGCTTTTTTTTTTTTTTTTGGTAAGTAAGTGTGTATTTTGGATTAAAGGGAGAAAATAAATTTACAAAACCTATGTTATAACTCTAAATTTTTTGACATTGGAGTTAGAACATAAAAAGTTAGGGCATACCCCGAGCACCTAGTACTTTTTTTTTTTTTTTGGTAAGTTAGAATTTTGGATTAATGGGAGAAAATAATTACAAGAAAAATATTTTAACTCCAAGTATTTTACTTAGAGGTAAAACATTAAGCTCTAGGGCATGCCCCGAGCAACTAGTATATCAAAAAAAAAAAAAACTACCACAATTGTCATCTAATACACACGAAAAGATTCGTGAAAATGTGCGCCTAAAGAACCTAGGACAGAAAAACAGACCCAACTGATATATTCATCTTGGATCAGCAACGGTAACGGGTAGCATCGCACTAGCCAGACAGCATAGCAACATGAGAGAACAAAAATAGCAGCACCTTCATTTGCAATGGTACTACAAAACCAGCCATACCCACATCGGGAGCATTAACGCATAACAGCCGTGATCCCAATGAACAAGGCCAGCAGCAGTAAAGGCCCAGAATGTGGACTGCCCGACCAGCAGCCGAGATCCAATAATTCCAGGCCCCAGCAGACATTATGGCAATCCAGCAGCTCCAATAAGGCTTGGTCATTTCAGCACCAGCACATTCAGGATAAGAAAATTGCACATCTGCACAGCAACTGTAGCACCACCCGCAGGCCAGCCACGAAACAGCAACTGCAGATACCAAGCCCTGCCATCCACCAAACAGCAATCCTCTAATTCCGATTCCCCAGCTCCAGCAGCACATTGCATCAGCAGGCAGCATAATCAGCACATACCCAACAACATCACTTAAGAAAAGTAGCAGCACCACCCGTCGGCAAAATAGCCACCCAGAATAACTAGCATGTTAACCACCATGAGCAGCATCATTCCTTGAATCAGGTGGGACAGCAAGTAGGCCAGGCTAATACTAAATGTTACAGCATCATAGCCAACAAAAACAGCTTAAGAGTTTTCAACCCATAACCAACGCCGCCAGCAGCATAAGACCAGTGCTTCCACGCCACAAAAACAAGACCAAAGGCCAGCAGCTTCAGCAGGGCACTGCCCAACACAGCTTCAGCGCAATAATCAGAGTAACCTAGCAAGCAGAGAAAAGAAAAAAGAACCACAGAGGAAAGCAGGACGCCTTCAACAACCCACGAAACCAGCTGCAAAAAATGGCAAGGACGCCTTCTGTAGCCAGTCAGCTCAATTCTCGAACACATAGCAAACCCAAGCCCGACAGATAATGGAGCTGTGCTACATTAGCAAGATCAGCTGCGCCCGCGAGCAGTCCCAGCAAAGATCAGCAATAGGGAGCTAGCCCATGAGGAATCATAGTCTAGATCCGCCAGCAAACCATGCAATCTCAGCATCTCTCCAAGCAACAATTCAGGCCCAACTGATAATCTTCCAAACCCAACCCCCGAGAGCCAATATCAGATACCAGCACTCGACCAACCAGCTCGGCATTACTCCAACATCTCAGCAACAGCCACATTAGCAATTGTGATGGCCAAAATAATAGCAGAGAAAATCCATACAGCAATAGGTTCACAGCAGATTAACAGGTGTGTAGAAATGTACAACCGGTCAACTGGCCCAGCAGAAGGGAAAGAGTTGACAACACCAGCTCCTTAGCAATGCCACATGTGCAACATCAGTAACAAAACAGTGAGCCAGACTGAGCATCCCACTTCTGTGTTTCAGCAGCTCGGCATAGCCACAACAGAAACAGCTAATCAGGTCCAACACATCACACTGACTAGATTCATGGCCAGAGGCAGAACAGTCATAGAACGCCAAGGCACCATCCCACATAACCCCCAGCCACAACACAGAGCAACAAACCAGATCAAGACACTCCAATCCCAACCAGGAGAATCCACATCTCAATTTCAGGGAGCAGTATCATCAACCCAAAGCAGGAATAGCCACAGCCATGTCAGACTCAAGAAAAAAACCCACCACAAAGAGCATAAGAGAATCCTGCAAAATCAGTATCAACCAAGGCCCAGCAGCAAAAAACCCCAGGATCCAAACACCCCCACTTTTTTTTTTTTTTTTTTGGGCTCAGGGAACCCTTTTTTTTTGGAGAGGAGAGAACAACCAAGGCTCCCAAGGCGGGAACAAAAGCCAAATCAGACGACCCGCACCTGGGAGGCAGCAACCAGAAGGTTCAGCAACATAAGGTAGGGCAGCGGGGAGCCAGACCCGGCAGAGCGCCATCAGAAGGCCACCACAGAGCAGAACCCCCAGCAGCACAACCCTTAAGGGCAAACAGAGGACAGCAGCCTCTAAATAAGCAAAGGAGACCACCCCCCCTTTTTTTTTTAATTTTTTAATTTTTATAAGTTCTATCGCCTAACCAGCGAGTGGTTAGGGCGACCAGCAATAGGCAAGGAGGCCTTTAGTTTGTCTCGAACGACGTTTGAAACCTAGGAGCAGATCTGGGAAGCATCCTGATGGGGTGAACTCTCGAAGATACGATTATTACGTTCTCTCCAAATATAATAAACAAATGGCCGCAAGAGAGACGCTTTGAGAGGGCGATGAGGTTGTTACCTTTCCACATGTGTGCAGCCCAATTAACATTATGGGACCAGATGGGGTATGGCCACTTGAATGCCAAGAATCCGTTGGATAGAAGTCCACACGGAGGAGGAGAATGGGCAAGAGAAAAAGATGGTCATGGTTTTCGATGTCTCGAATCACAGAGAGAACAAGTGAGGGAGAGGTTGGGAATACCGTAAACACGGTCGGAGGTATTAAGCCGGCCTTTTATAGCCAGCCAAAGGGTGAAGGCGTGGGCAGGAATATGGAAAGAACCCCAGACAAGGTTAGTGCAGCTCAGTTTCGGCTTAGGCGGGTGAAAGAGGAGGTAGGCAGACTTAGACGAAAAGACACCGTTAGAGCTACCAACCCATCTCAAAGAGTCTTTAAGCTCATCGTTGGGCGAATAATGGGGCATGTTTGTGGCGAGACTAGAAACCTCCTGATCAAAAGGATTAGGCCAGGCTCATTGGTTATCTCTGATTATCTAAGAGACCTTGCCGTCCCAAGATAAACCAGTGATCGTACGGATGCGATCCGTGCAAACCCTACTGAGCGGGCCACCCGGGTGCCAATTGTCATGCCAGATAAAGGAATCGACACAATCACCAATGATCTTAACAGCATGTGAGCACATGAACGAACGAAGTTTCATGATCTTCCTCCAGCTCCAAGGGGCAGAATCAGGGACTTTGAGGGTCCAGATGCACCGGTCCTTGATTCTAGTCTTTTGGATCCAAGAAGACCATGCCGATTCGGGGTCTTTAGACAGGATACGCCATAAGAGCTTGCAGATAAGGGCTTTATTTTGAGCCTGCAAATTTTTAAGCCCCAACCCACCTTCACTCTTAGGGTAGCAAATATCGGACCAAGCCACTTTTGCATTTGCCTTCCCGTCCGTAGAGCCTTTTTTTTTTTTGATAAGTAAGTGATTTGGATTTATGGGAGAAAATTTACAAGTATGGAATTATCACCAAGTGTTTTTCCGACTTGGGGATAAACCAAAAAAGTTAGGGCATGCCCCGAGCACTTAGATACAACTGATGATACCAGCTAAAGGATAAAATGGCTGGTGATCATATGACACAAGAGCATCACACAATGGTAATTCCTAGACAAAAATAAACTGCCATTCCCAGGCAAGATCCAGAATGCCAGCAACATGAAAGAGCCAGCAGGCAGCCTACATGGCATTTTAGCACCAACAGCCTACGGCCAGCAGATGCAGCACAAAAACATCCGACATCAGCTTAAGTCCCACAGCTCCACACCACAGCAGCCAGAAAGCATTCCAGCAGCTCCAGCAAGACATTGCCATCGGTTGCTGCACTACTGCAGCTAGCCAACAGCAAAATGCACTACAACAGGCAGCTGAACCACACAAATTGGCCCGGCAGAAGCACAACGCACTTGAGAGCAGAATACTCCAGTACCAAAACCAGCTAAACACATCAACATTGGCTCCCACCATGCCATCATACCACAAGGGACCAGCATTTAGCTCAGCACAATCACAGTGCACAGGCAGGCAGCACCAACCAAATAGCACTACTGAACTGCAGAACAAAATAAGTTGCATAATTCTACAGAGAAGCATCATGGCCCAGTATACGGGTACAGCACCATGACCCAACATCATCCAACGCCATTAATCCAGCAGCCACAATCACCAAACCATTGCAATAGAAGTGCAGCAACCGAACATCCTTCAGCACTGGAGTCCATTCAGCCGCAACAATAGCATCGATAGACCAAAGCAGCAATCCATAGATCATATGATTCAGAATTGATGCAAAGAAACAAATTCAGCTAATTGGCTGAAATCGCCAGACACAAACAATCCAAGGACATCATCAGAAGGCAAAATCGGCTGCTCCTGATGCAGAGGACGAAGTAGCCGAAAATTCAGCAAGCAAAGTTGCAGAAGAAAGATCTCGAGACAGAAGAAAATACCACTGTCCCTCAATCAAATTCTGGCTGCAGCAAAGGATCAATAAAACCAGAGGAGGTAAATACCAATCATTGCAGCAAGCCATACAAAAGATGAAGTTGCAACAGGCAACAACATCAATACAGGCTGAATTAGCCAGACAATCAGTCCAATGGACTTTACCACAGACACCACAATTAATCAGCTCACCGGCAAGGTATCACCTCAAACAAGAAGAGCAAAAAGCCACCAAAAAGAACCACATTCAGCTACTCATTTCTCAGCCGACGAGACCCAAACCATAAGCCCACGGGCACCCCCTACCCAATCAACAAATGGGAAACACAGCCAATCGGAGCAGCATCCGGGTACATTCGGCAGCATCACTACTACGAGAAGAGGCAACAGCCCACCGGGAACCCAATCGCAGATGCCACTATTGCAGACAGGCATTTCACCCCATAAGGCAGCGACCACAGAGACAACAACCAGCCAGGAGCTCGACTCAACAGCCAGCCGTTGCAGCCAAGATAACACTATCGGATCACAAAACCTCAGCCAAAAGCTCCACCCAGAGCAGCATGGGCACCCCAAAAACCCAACTAACAATGGTGAATCACATTGGCAGAGGAAAGCCAATCCAACAGCCCAAGACTCCAGGCACGGGAAGCCGAACAGAGAGCGAGACCTACCAGGACGCCAACGGAATTAGCTCCTGAGCCACGTAACCGAAAGTTCATAGGCATCCAACGGTTCCACGGCCGGTACATTCAGGCTTCGGTCAAGCATCACCCAACCAGCCACGAACTCTCCAACCTAGGAGGAGCCTTCGCCTCCACGAAGGCGAAAAGATGGTCGAAAAACGCAGGCAATCAAAATCGCAGGCAACACCGAATTCTTGAGGTCGCCGAGGCCGACAGCACCAGCACATAGAAGCCGGGTGACGGGGGGCGGGCAAGCAACCGAGGCCGGCCGGGCAGGCACAGGAGCCGCCCGGCACCCAAAGTCAGACGCGTCGAGGACGACGCCCGCAGAATCAAAATTCGAATTTGAATTTTGAAAATCGCCTTTGTCAGAGCGAAATTGTTAGAGCGAAATCTGGATGTTTACATATACATTCAACCGTCCGTAGAGCCATTCCAGAGGAAACGCCTCAAAATGCAGTCAATCTGGTTAAGAATAGATTTGGGTAAAATGAAGACTGAGGCCCAATAGATGTGGATAAAAGAGAGGATCGAGGCCACCAGTTGGAGGCGGCCCCCAAAAGTGAGCCACCTGTTTTTCCACGATTTGATTCGGCAAGTAATTTTCTCAGTGAGAGCCTTACAGTCCCGAATTGACAGCCTGGTAGAAATCTGAGGGACGCCAAGGTATCGAATGGGGAGAGAACCAACTTGGAACCCCAGGACATCGGCAATATTCTGATTAAGGGACGGGTCTTTAGAGCAAAGGAAGACCCCACTCTTATTTGTGTTAGCCGACAGGCCAGAAAGCCAAAAGAATTCCTCAAGGCAATCCTTGATAATTCGGATAGAGCAGACATCAGCATGAGGGAAGAGGAGAAGATCATCTGCAAAGGCAAGCATGACAGTATGAGTCGGTCCACAATTCCAATGAAATGTGAAATTTTTGTTCATACGAGCTTTGAATTCAATAATCCCGTTTAACACCTCCATCGCCAGAACAAAGAGGTGAGGAGAAATGAGATCTCCTTGACAAAGACCCTTACCCCCTTTGAAAAAACCAACCGCTTCACCATTGATATTTACAGAGTACGAGGGGGTGGTAATACATTCCTTAATCCAATTTATCATTTTGGGCGCGGGAATTTTATGATGGTCAGGACATTGATAATGAAGTCCCAATGAACAGAGTCATAGGCTTTCATGAGGTCAATTTTCATAGTACAACGTGGAGGGTCATGACCAAGATGATACTTACCAAAAAAAAAAAAAAAAGATGATACTTGTGGAGAAGCTCTTGGGCTATGAGAATGTTGTCACTGATTTGGCGCCCCGCCACAAAAGCCGTTTGGCATTTATCGACCAGATAAGGTAAAGTCATCTTTAGGCGATTTGCAATAATCTTCGAGATGACTTTGTATATGACATTACAGCATGAAATGAGACGATAATCAGATACCAACCAAGGAGACTGGATTTTGGGGATTAGGCTGATGATCGTCGAATTTATTTATTTGAGAAGCTTTCCATGATTGAAAAAATCACGAATGGCTTCACAAACAGATGATCCAATGATATCCCACGACTCCTTAAAGAAGTGGGAACTGAAACCATCAGGCCCCGGGGCCCGATAGTCACCAATTGAAAAGATCCCCTTGCGGATCTCATCATCGGTTACCGGGCCCACGAGAGAGTCCATAAGTGATTCAGGCACAGTATGAAGGATGTAAGGACGCAGCCGATCCGCATCAGTCGATCTGTACGTGCGACCAGACCCAAGAGCCCTACTAAAGTGGTCCACAATCAGCTTTTGAACATTTTCAGCACCGATGGTAGGATTCCCATCATGACCAAGAAGGGAAATAATCCGATTCTTATTGTTATTACCATTCACAGTCTTAAAGAAGTATTTTTTGCACTGATCACCTTCTTTGAGCCACCTTATCTTGGCTTTTTGCTTCATAAAGTCGGCTTCCTTTGCCAGGGCCGCATGGTAAGCTCCTTACAGCTACGCTCCTCAAGAAGACTCCCTAGGTTAGAGGGAGTCTGACTTTGGATAGCGTCAAGCCTTTCCCTGGCACGGGTGACCTCCTCGTGAACATCACCCTCATGGACATTTAGCATTTTAAGAGATTTTTTCACATGCTTAAGTCAGGACACAAGCCTGAACATAGGCGTGCCATTGATGTCATCCAACCAGGCATCAGTAACCAAAGGGAGAAATTTTGGGGATTTGGTAAGAAAATTATTGAACCGGAACAACCCGTGTTTACGGGGTGGAACGCCAGCAGGGATGAGAATACAGGGCGAATGGTCGAGAGCCCTCGGAGGGGGAAAAAGGGCTTTGGCCCTGCGAAATTTGTCAAACCAATACCCATTGGCGACAATACAATCAAGCTTCTGAAGATGCGAAGAGAAGAGTCACGCCCATCATTCCAGGTATAATGCATGTCTTCATGGCACACATCGTTAAGATCGCAGTCTCTAAGGCAGTTTTCAAGGTCATTCGAGCTATTGTTATGCCAAATCCCACCCAAGGCCTCGAAAGGGGATCGGATAACATTGAAATCCCCGAGGGCCGCCCAAGGGAGATCGCCTGGATGGTTTGACACCGCGCGAAGGCTATCCCATAGGAGTCTACGGGAGATTACTGAATTTGCACCATATATAAAGGACAAAATGCAGCGAATATTTTCCTCGAGGAGCAGGACCTCAAGATGAATGGCCTGGTCCTCCAAGGAAAGAATAGTGCACGAAATCAGATTAGGATCCCAGCCAACCCAATTCCGACCACCCGAACCCGAAGAGTAATTCATAACCCAAGACCAGTTAGGTCTGATTCTAGTGGAAATAGCAAGAGAGTTTTTCTCCGCTACCTTGGTTTCTACCAAGCCAACGATACTACACCTATGGGAGCAAATGAGGTTGCAGACTTCGTGGGCTTTGACAATCCCATTAAGTCCCCTCACATTCCAACAGGCAATGTTATTCATGGGTTAGGGTTGAGGGGGAGGGAAGGATTACTAACCCCCCGAGATTTTTTATTTCAACGAGAAGAAACACGGTCCCCATTTCTGGATGATGGACCACTTTTTGTCAAACTACCAGCAGGGCCTGGCAATGAAGCACAATGAGGTGTAACAGTCGAAGGGTCTGGGGTGGAAGAAGTACAGGGGTTAAGAGCTCCAAGCAATCCAGGATCGGAGGAAGCCCTTTCCAGCTTCGAGGGATGTGAACCGGGAGGCTCCGAACAATGGATTGGACTACTAGGCCCAGGGGGGAGATGAGATGGGGGGTTGACTGGGCGATCCGACACCGTCATCGACAATAAGCACAGTCGGATCGACCAAGGCCATGACGTGCATTGCATCAGGGGTAGGTTCATCATTACAGGGAGGAGGATCTTGATCACAATCAAAAGGCAGTGCAGATGAACTCAGAGTGGGGCAATCTGGCAATGCATCAGAATCATCCTCTTGTAAGGCCATGAACGAATTGGAGGTCGTTATGGCCTTAGGGATGATATCTGTGGACGCGGATGCAGCCGCGACGGGAGTTTTTATGCAGGGGGACAGCCTAGGAGGAACGGAGGAGGTAGAGATTTCTCGAGGAAGGACCTCCTGCTTGGGGACCCAAGAAGCTTTGGTTGGGTGATTCTTAATCCTGCGCATGTCAAGAGTGCCCCTGCGCATCGGCCTATGATGGTACTCAATTTTGATTTCACATAGAGAATCATTTAGATCTCCGGGCCACCTCTAGTCCGAATCTTCACAGAATTCGGTCTAGGGGCATTGACCCCCAATTTGACACATACCCTAGCGAATCCCAACCGCTCAAGCTTTTCGATAACCGGATCTAAAAAGAGAGTTTGCCAACCGCACTTCATGATCCAGCTTAAACCCAGCGGGGTCCAGTATTCAACCGGGATCCCAGATATGGTGATCCAGGTAGGAAAAGATTTGTGTTCCTCACTGGATAAAATCATACCAGGCCACCATTGTTTAAGAAAAAAAAGGGTGTCCAGCAATCGTCCATGGGCTAGAAGCTAAACATTTCTCAAGCATAGAACTTGAAGAAAAGTGAAAGAAAAAAAAACCCCGATTCATTACCAGCCACATGCTGTAGCTCAAATCGCTTCCAAATTTTCTTAGTGATATAGTTCACCACATTAAAATGAATAGGATTGCCGACAAAATATCCAACAAGGGTAGGACCCCACATGTCCTCACCCTGTTTAGTGACCTCAGGAGGGGGGGACAAAATTATATTATCCAAATCGGAAATGTTCGGAGGAAAAAATTTAAGGGAACATTTACCTCCAATAGCTCTTTTCTCGACAACAGAGGCCCATGAGGAGCCTGACGGGCAGGAGGTAGGAGCACCAACAGAGCAGTGAATATCGGCACTGGGCAAAACAGGGACACAAGGCCGCTGGGAAGATGTCTCAATCATACCGGCTGATTCAGGTTTATGGAGAGCAGAGAACTGCTTGCTGGGCGATGGCAACAGAGAAGGACTCGAGCCAGTAGCACACATCACCCCATCCGCCCCGAACAGCATCCCAGAAGGTGATCCAGAGGAGCATGGAGGAGGGCCGACAGGACAGGGGATGAGATTAGAGAGGTTTGCAACTCCAACCCCATCAGAATCTGGCGGCAAAAAACAGGGGAGCTCATCGATGGGGAGAGAAGCAGCGAGACACGAAGGGGCATTTGGTGGAGTCGGCCCAACCAAAGGAGTAGAGACCACGGCAAAGCCGCACGAGACCAACAAGGGGGGCGACGAGGATGGGGCGTGGTGCTGGACCCCCGATTTTTGAAAATCGGGGGAGAGGGAGGAGAGGAGGGGGAATGGGTGGGGTCAACAGAAGCCAGATGGGTTTCAAAGGGGGAAGCTGACCGGAATCGACGCCTGGAACGGCGTCGGCGGGAGGCGGCTGACAGGGGGGAAGTCGGGGTCGGACGGCTGTGAGTTGGGAGGTGAAGAGGTGGAGAGCTTGGAAGAGGCGGGTGGCCACGGGGTGGCAGGGCGATGGAGGAAGGGAGCTGGAGAGGACGAGGATATGATAGAAGGGAGGACTGGAGAGAGGGGAGCGACTAAAGCCGAGGGAGGGGAGGAAGGAGGTGCGGCCGGCGCCATGGGAGTATAACTCAAAAACCTCTAAGAGGAACAATCTAATAGACCGAAAATGAACAGAGTCATTTTACATAATCAAAAACTAAATGCACCCCAAGTAATACAGCAGTTGGAAGCAACACGCAACATCGTTCCAACGCCAGTAAGAAATCAGCAGAAGCTGCACAAGCATATGGCACAGCAGGAGCAAGGACCTGGAAATCAGCCATTCCATCTTCAAGCAGGCCAAGTAAGCATCAGCACCACATATGGCACCATCAGCAAAAGAGGCACCCAGCCTTGCGCAGCAACCACCATCAACAGCCAGCCTGATCAGCAACCTGGCTTCAGAAGGGGCCTACATCAGAATCATTGGATGCCTCATCAGCATCCAACGGCCAGGCCACCAGCTTTCATGCTTCCAAATCATTGGACCACACTCAGCAGCTCCCAGTGCCCAATCAGCTGGAAAATCAGCAGCTCACACTGGTAGCTGCAACAGAGCCCCATCCCAGCAGCATCTTCCAACCGCAACATCACATCCCTGCACCATCATGGCACAGGAGCATCGGACCTCAACACAATCGGAGAGCAAATGCACAAACTGGCAGCAGCACATCCAGACAGCAGCACAAGTGCAGTTCCAGAACCAAGAACTTTATACCCCATGCCAGCAGGTTGGCAATATTGCCAGAACCAAAACACAGGGCATCTGCAAAGCAAAACCACATCCAAGAGCAGGAATGGGCATAACAGGCCTACCTGCACCCAAACAACCACTAGAAACGCATCCAAACTAATGCAGCACAAGAGGACCCTTTCAGGACCACTAATTGTACTTAGTTTGGAAACAATCTAACCAAGTCCCCTTCATCAAAAAGCCAAGGAGAAATTCATGCCAGGCAAAGGATAATTCTAATCCTGCAATTGCACAGGGAAAAAGTGCCAAACTTCACGGGACCTCCAACTTCAGGGTCTAATGTTTATCTGCAATCACAGCAGCAAAAGATGCAACATACCACACTCCAATAGCATGCTACAACAGCAGGCATAGCAAAAAGAGGCAGCAGCTAGTCATTTACTATTTTTGGTAATGCCTCTAACATCCAGATCCACCAAACACCATCAATGCCAGGGGCATTGAACCACCCATCACCAATAGGCAATATCAGCTACTCCTAATGCAGAGGACGGACCTTATATAGAAAGAGTAACAGGAGATGAGATCAGTGGAACAGCAGGAATGGCAGCGCCAGCCAAAATCTGATTCAGCAACACACCATCAACAGCAACCAAATCTCACACTGCACCCATCCAGCCACAGCCTCGGCATCCTGGAGATAGCATATTCAGCAGCCAAACCACCAGCGGGGCAAGGCCAAATATCCAGACAGAGACAAGAGCCGAAACAGAATCCAGTCCTTGCTCCATCTATTGGCTACAACAGAGGGGACTCCCCTAATAACAGCAACCCACAACAGTTGCATCCCAAACACTTCTCCACGTATTGACAACAAAAACAGAATGAACTCCATCCCAATAGAAGGGAATCTAGCAACCGAACAGATCCTCGGCCATCTCTTCCGCCCACAGCCAAACAGTCCCAAAACAGATTTGCACGAGCATCCCCCAACCCGTCCAAACAGGAAGGAACACACAGGCATGGGGACATCAGAGCCGGCGCCGCAGATAGCTGCTCCCGAACCAAATAACTTCAGTCCCAGATTCACCAACCAAGAAAAGGAATCCATCAGCAACGCACCGGGAGGGCAAAAATTTCCCAAACCCAGCCAGCAACCAAACCGAAGATTTCACAAGGAAATCTGAACCAGGGGCACTTAGACCCCACTGACTGCGCAAGGAAACCCGCCAAAATCGGAGGCGAGAAACCCGGCAGAAATCCCGGGGAGAAGCCAGGACCTTCATCTCAAACTGAGACTACGAAAGGGAAACGTCCTTAACGGACAAAGGACGGAGAATCAGTTCAAGAGCAAGACAAAAGGAGCAAACCGAGGAGGTAAGGAGATGATCCAGTGAGAGCATCGAAGCTTCAGAGGAAGAAAACAAAGGAGGGACCGGGAGGAGCTTCCAGGGGAGGGGCCGGGAGGAGCAACCAGGAGACCGGCCGAGGCCGGCACTGGCGCCACCCGGCCAGAGGAGGAGCGTCGTAGGAGGACGCGGGCAACCGCAGAAGACAGATTCAAAATTCAAAATGAATTTTGAAAATGGTAGAGAGAAGCGAGAGCTTCTCTCTCTAACCGGGAGGAGCTTCTCTCTACGAAGGAACATGCTGTAGCAAGAACCAGCAGCTTCACTGACCAGCAGTAGAGAAACGGCCAGTTATACCAACAGCAACATCACAATAACAGATCAGCTTCAACACCACAACAAAATCCCTCTCGTAAAGCAGAAGGGCAAACCGCCCTCATTATTCAATCCAAAAAGCATGCCAATTTAGAGCATGCAACAGCACGAGAGCTGGATAATAGCAGAAAATCAAAATCGGGGTCCCAGGAACAAGACCCAGACAAAAAGTACCCCAGCAGCATGTTCCTAAGAGCCAGAGCCGCCCCTGGATTTCCGAGAGGCAGTTTTTTTCTTTTTCCTTGTCTTAGAAATCTTCCAATCAGATTCAATACCCCGCAATTCATCTACCAAAGGGGAATTCGAGGAATATTTCAAAGAAATCCTCTTGATAGAGGTAGGGGTAAGCAAATACTCATCCAAATCCAAATGGTGATGGTCAGTCCTGGAATCAGGGGAGTTAGGAGCCAAGTCCTTAATCTGAGTATCAAGGGAATCATCTAAACATCCGGAGGCATCCAAAGGGCACTCTTGGTTCCCATTGTTAGCAGGTGAGTTTGAAGGAACAACCAAATCCAATTGGGAGGGGAGAGAGACCTGGTATACAGGCCGAGAAACCTCCATAACAGAAGGGAATGGAGCCGGCCCACAAGGAAATCCATCCAAGCATTCTGGATCATCCTTTGATACAAGAGCAGAGGAATCACAGAGAGGGGGGCCAGATACAGTGGTACAGGCAGAAGACTTCATGGGAGCCTGGGATACCATACCAAAGGTAAAGGGAACTGGTTTTGGGGAAACCGGCATACCAGGGGAGTTTTGAGAGTCCAGCACCTCCACAAAGGTTGGGCTACTCCCACAACAACCACCTCGGCCCTCAGCAACTTTCGGGGCATCAATTGAGTGTGGGGGAGAAGACTGCTGAATCAAAACTTCTTGAACCACAGAAGGAGGGGCACCATCAGCACCCACGATCCCAGGGTCAAGCGTTGAGGCCACAGGGACATTAACCATAAGAGCAGAAATGGAAGATTTGGAACAGGACATACCAGAAGGAGGCTTAGCATTCATGGGACGGCATTGATCTTCATCATGCCCCAACAGACGGCATCGACTGCACCTGATAGGCCGCCAGCTATACTCCACCTTTACTACAGTGGGAGCCGAGTCGTGACTGGCTTTAATGGTGAAGCATTTAGGAAAAGGCCCATCGACACCCACTTCCACACAGACTCTTGCGAAGGAGATATTCTCCATGCGAGCAGTACGAGGGTCAAGCTGGAGAGGAATGCCTACAGCACTAGCCGCCCAACTGAGGCCGGCCGGTGTCCAATACTCAATCGGCAGATTGAGGAGCTTGATCCAAATGGGAAATCGTTTATGTTCATCCTTGTTAAGAGGCATCCCGGGCTTCCAGCATTTGAGGAAGATTGCCTTCCCATCCATGGTCCAAGGGCCAGCAAGAAGACATTTTTCCAACATCTCCTGCGATGAGAATCGGAAGAAGAAGTAACCGTTTTCGTTGCC
The DNA here is from genome assembly GCA_033239525.1 of Nepenthes gracilis. NCBI lineage: Eukaryota > Viridiplantae > Streptophyta > Magnoliopsida > Caryophyllales > Nepenthaceae > Nepenthes > Nepenthes gracilis. The sequence continues at coordinate 5,121,067 of BSYO01000014.1, read as the reverse complement.
AGCAGTGTGAGTGAGACCGAACCTGGCCCAAATTTTGTTTGCTATGGCTTTGACAGCCAAAAAGTGAGGGGGAGAGTCACTGAAATATCCAACCAAGGAGAATCGCCAGAAAGACTGACCTTGGTCGATGACTTCGGGCGGAGGAGAGATAATGGACGGAACACCCCCATCGGCCACCGAAGGGAAGAATTTCAGCTCCATTCGCTCCTCACGACTATCTTTGCGCACGATTTCAGCCCAGCTAGAGGAGCTTTTGACAGGGCCATTGGAGACGAAAACGAAACCCTAAGGTTTCGGGTCGCCCGAAATCTGACCTTCTGGGAGGGAAGAAGAAGGTGCCGAGGACATCGGAGCCTTAGGAGATGATGTGGAGACAGAGGAAGGGACTCCCGGAGAGAGGCCCGAGAGGGGCTCGAGGTGGTCGGCCATGGTTGACGGAGACGATAGTTCAAAAATGCAAGCGGGACGATTTGAAATTGTAGAGAGAGAAGAGAGCGTCTCTCTCTCTAACACATCACATCGTGTGCGCTAAACTGTGTTAAGAGTAAGCTTTTTATAGTGACGGGCCCCACCGCACTCACGGCCCCATAACCCAGAAACCCCTTGCGGGATTTTTTGGGAGGCACAGTACCACTTGGTGCTTCCGCGGGGGATCGAACCTGGGTGAGGGGGGCACACTTCCATGTGCTTAAACACCAGGCCAATTCTGCTTCGGCAAAACTGTGTTAAGTGTAAGCTTTTTATAGTGACTGGCCCCACCGCACTCGCGGCCCCATAACCCAGGAATCCCTTGCGGGATTTTTTGGGAGGCACAGTACCACTTGGATTTTTTGAGGAATCGAATCCGAGTGGGGGAGGAGCACATCCGTGCGTTTAACCACTCCGCCAACTCTCGCGTCGGCCCTATCCTCTCCTATCCTCTCTAAAACCTGTACCCTTTGTGACTTGGATGACGAAAACCATGAACATCTTTTCTTCTCTTGTACCTTCTCCCTTTCTTTATGGAACTCTATCCAAAGGAAAGCCGGTTTTCAATGGCCGTATCCCGATTGGCCCCAAAACATAAACTGGGCAGCTCAACAATGGAAAGGTAAGAACCTTCTTGCCCTTTCCAAACGTCTTTCCCTTGCAGCCACTGTCTATTTCATTTGGCGTGAAAGAAATAATTGGATTTTTGAGAAATCTTCCCCTCAGGATGTGACCTAGATTTGCTCTTTGATTATTAATGTTGTTCGAGACAAGTTGAAGGCCTCCTTGCCCTATGGGGGGGGGGTTTCCATTCCGCTTGTTAGGCGCTGGAATTTATAAAATAAAAAAAAAAATTTGTTGCTTTTGTGGCGTCCCCTTTTTGATTGGTTTCTCCAGCTGTTACCTGGGCTCTCTTCTACTTCACGGGCCCTTCTCTTGGTTTTCTTTGGTGAAAAAAAGAAAAAAAATCTTCGGTTTCCACCCTCCTTGGTGTAGGCTGTGGTTTTCCCCCATAAAAAAAAAAGTTTTATTAGCTCAGTTTCTCCTGTCCCTCTTGTGGCTCGTTGAGGCTCTTCTGACTGGCGGTGGCTATCTATTGCTGCTCATTCTGAAGAAGATGATACGGGGTGTCCTTCCGCCATTGGCAATCTTGCATTTGGAGGAACCGATTCTATGTCTTAGGTTTGGTTCAGGCTGAAGGCCCTAGCTTTATGTTGTGGTAGTATTACTGGCTGTCAGTATTGTAACTGTATTGGGTTGCTTGGGTACTCGTTGTTATGGGGTATTTAATGTGATGCTCAGCTATTACTCGGTTTGCTGGTGGGTGTGCATTTTTTATTGAGATGAAACTGGTGGTTATATAACATGCTGACTGATATCATTATTTGGATTTGAAGATGCTGGCTGATACCACTACAGCCTGAGTTTTTTCTTCTCGTTTGAGAACATAGATGTTGCATATCGAGTGGTGTTGCCAGCCTGATTTGGGTTTGTTCGGGTGTTGAGTGGTTAGTATTATGTATAGCAGATCTATATGTTGCTGATCTGGCCATTGGAATACTGATTGGTGAGTTTTGTCATTCTGAAATTAAACTGGTCGTCTTTAGTGGGTTTGCTCTGGTGAGATGATGCTGCTGCGGCTGATCCCTGATTGGATTGGGGTAGTTGCTATGCTGCTGAGATCCCATCTGAAGGAGCCTTAGTGATTTGATTCAGCCTTACCTGTCGGGTGCCCGCCTTGTGTTGGTTCTGATGTAGTTGTTGCTAAATTGTGACGAATGCGTCTCTTACCGGCCTATGCTGATATGATCTGCTTGTTAAATTCAGCTCCTTTTTTGGCCTGGATTGAGTCTGTTGTCCTGCCATTGATGATCCTGGATGTCTTTCTGCTTTGTGGAATTGATGCTGTCTCTTTTGATGAGGCAGTGTGTCCGTCCTGGTGTATTGATGTAGGATGTTTTTCTGCTCCTTTTATAAATTTTTGTGGGAGCCTTTTTGGGTGCAGCTTTTGCTTGGATCGGTGGATTAGCTGTTCGTTACTGTCAGGGGTTGGGTACTCGTTGGTTTCTTACCTCCATCTATTACCTACAGCTTCTGGTTCCTATAGCTGGCTAAGAACTGATAAATGTTGGGTTCACTTCGGGTGAGATTCCGGATTTGTGAACCCGACAATTATGAGGTGATTAGTATGCAAATGATTAATACTAATCCTATGGGATGATTAAGGTTTGGTACCGAAAGAAAAATCAGAAAAATTATTCGGGGTCCGGGCTGCTGAAGCCCTGCCAGCAGGCTTGCGCCTGCTGGGCGCTCGAGCTGTGGCTCGAGCGGAAAAAACAGAATCGAAGCGGCGGACAGCCGTGGGTTTTAGAGAGAGAGAGAGGGGCGCGACTGGAGAGAGAAGGAAGGAGATCGAGCCCGGGAGTCCGATTCCGCCCGAGAGCTAGGTATAAAGGTGAAAGCACGCGTCGAGGCTTTTTTTTTTTTTTTTGTAATTAAGTGTGTAATTTGGATTATAGGGAGAAAAATTTATAAAAAAATTATGTTATAACTCCAGGTTTTTTGACATGGAGTTAGAACATAAAACGCTAGGGCATGCCCCGAGCATTTGGTACATCATAGAATTCCTCAAAAAAACCAAGAGGAGCAATCAAACGGCAGAACAAAAAAGAAAAGAAAAAAGAAAAAAAGAAAAATGGCCCTCAGGCTACCAGAGGAGCCAACGTCAGCCAGGCCTGCCCGCCTTTCATAGCGTCCAAAAGCAGACAACAACCCATCCAACATCAGCAGCGAAGAGGGTTGCACTTCAGCATCTATATAGGGGCAGCAAGAGAAGCAAGATCCCAACCCGATCCTCGCAGCTGAAGATCGGCAAGAGATTCAGCTTCTCGTAGGGCGCCCAGCAGGCACATGGCCGAACTGCATACCCACCAGCAGAAACAAAATTCCAGCAGGCATTTATGCAGGGAAACTGCATCCGAACATGGCAAGACCAGCAACCAAACACAGCTTCATTCAGCAGCTTTCAGATGGAGCAAACCAGTGATCAGAGGACATTTCACTTCAACGGAGCCAACATCGCAGCACATAATAGAGCTGAGGCAGAATCCATGGGCTTCATCAGCATCAGCATGATTGTCCATGCAGGCCAGCGCTATCACCATCAGCATCAGGAAATACTCTCCCATCCGCAATTCGATTGTGGAGTGCAGCATGAGAGAGCATACTAAGCAGCAGCATTGAATGATTCGGTACCAAAAAATAGCCCCATCAACCAAGAAGCAGATCTCCCAATATCAACGCCAACAGCTGTTAGGCCCCATACCAGATAGCAGCAACACTACTGCACAGCCATCAAAGAAGTCAATCAAACAGCTCTGGGGCCAAGGGAAAGGCAACGAATGGGGAATTCAGCCCATAGCATCTGTCCAGGAGGCTACGAATCATAACTCAACAATCAGGTGGGACTACTTGATCAGCACACAATATATAACCAAGGACTTACTCAGGTCTCAATCAGCAGATAGCTTACACATCGATGTACCAAACCGTCTGCAGGTCTTCATCATCATTTAATTTAAAAGCAACAGGCAGTACTAATCTGACTACAGCCTAAATGCATCATCACGCAGTAACCAGGCCATACCCGAGAGTTGCACCAAGAGAGATTAATGAAACAGTACCTCTAAATGCTTCAATGCATCAGATGCAGTTACAATACCTCATACGCACAACAACCTAAATCGGGGCGATTGCGTAAAACAATCGCAAAACAGATCAACTACCACAATGCACCACTGCCATCATATTAAGCACCCAAACAGCACCAGAGTAGTGAACAACAGCAGCTGGCCAACAAACCAATTACAGTATCCCAACCCCATTAAACACACGCAACATAATGCCACAGAATCTATCCATGCTTCAACTATTGGAAGCTAACAGGTCAGTTCAGAATGAAGCAAGACCACATTCCACATCACATCAACAGTGGGAACCAAAATCAGCGCAACCACATAGCCCTCAACATGATGAACATGCTATGCACCATGGGTATCAACTCGTCCAACTCCAGCAAGATAGTGCCAGCACGCCAACCCTGTATATACCAACTATCATCCCCCAGTTTTGCTCCTATCAGCCCAACAGCCAGCACTAGAATGGCAGTAGGGGGGACCCGAAAAGCGGCAGCATCCCAGTTCATCAACACTGAGGAGGCACAATCAGCCAACCCCAGCCACCAAAAATCGAGCAACAGGAGTAAAATTCTGAATTACTTCCCAGCGAAGCCTGAGGCACCGGAGCATTAGCAGCAGCATCTAGTGAATAAAGAGATACACTATTGATTTACATCAGATCCAACTCGAAAACCTTGCCAGCATCCTACCACACCAAACTCAACAACCAATGGTAGTGACTACATCAGATCAGAAGAGTCCGAGGGCATACACATCCCCATCTTCATGAGCAGCCCAACAGCACGATGGATGGCTTTGGCACCCTGTTTTTAACTCAGCATATTCAAAAAACAGCATGAACTACTACACCCAATACTCAGCATCATGCCCCTCGCCATACCATTGATATCAAACCGCTGAAAGCATCACCAGCTAATACCTCATTCAGTATCAGCATAACAATTCAATTCACCAAAACACCCGGATCAACTTTTATTCAATGAAAGAGCACCAAATTAGCAGACAACCAACCCGTCCAGCCCCGGCAGATGAACCGGCCACCCAAGAAACACACACGCACACAGAATTTTTTTTTTTTTTTGGGAGGGGAAGGGAGGACAGAAGGGGGGAAGGGGTCAAACAGGCGAGAACGCAATTCTGCAAAAGAAGCAGAAACATCAGACATCCAAACAAACCAATTCTTTATTCAAAGACAGTATTTTAAATTATCTTCTCTGCCTATCTACTTTAATTCTAAACTTACAACAAAATTTTTTTTTTTTTATTTTTTTGGGGAGATGAGATGACAACAGGGATAACGGCCCGACAGCACAACAACAGCCCCATTTTTTTTTTTTTATATGCCCCACCGAATCCGAGTCGGCCAATAGCCATCCCTCTTAGAAGTCGAGATGGTCATCAATTTAATCCTCACAATATCCACCACCGAAGAGAAAATACGAGAGATGTCTTGAGGGGGAGATTTTTGAAAAAAACGATTATTGCGCTCCTTCCAAATGAAATAAACCGTGGCGGCCAGTGTCAAACGCTTAGAGACAGCCATAAGATTACTCCCTTTCCAGATGGAGGCAGCCCAAAGTATATTTTGATACCACTCAGGATGGGGCCAATGAATCCCAGCATGTCTTTGAACATCCTTCCAAACCGCTCTGGAAAATGGGCAGGAGAAGAAAAGATGTTCAATGTTTTCATTTCCAGCGTTGCAGAGAATGCAAATGGGAGAAATATTGGGAATATAGTGGAGTCGATCGATGGTATTCAGTCTCCTCCTAATGGCGAGCCAGAGTGTAAAAGCGTGGGAAGGGATATGGGAAGGGCCCCACACCAAGTGGGCCCATGTGACCTTTGGATTAGGGGGGTGTATGAGAGAGTATGCGGATTTGGTCGAGAATTTTCCATTGAGCGTCCCAGCCCATCTCAACGAGTCTTTTAGATAACTACAAGGAGGGTTGGTTGGCATATTCACGGCAAGGTGGGAAACCTCAGTGTCGAAGGGGTTGGGCCAGACCCACCTGTTTTCTCTGATTAAAGCATCGACCTTAATATCCCAGTGCAGACCCGAGACAAGGCGGGTGCGATCGGTACTCACCTCACTTAGGGGCCAAGGGATGCCGGTTATCGTGCGGAGGAAGGTATCGAACCATCCCCAATGTCCTTAATAGAGTAAAGCGCGCATAAAAGGCGAAGTTTCATAATTTTACGCCAGCTCACGGGGCCGATGCCGGACTTTGATGGTCCAAATGTACCGATCTTTGATTCTGTTCTTGTAAATCCATAAAGACCAAGCAGAATTCGTGTCTCTAGTGAGGAGACGCCACAGGAGTTTGCAATTGAGGGCCTTGTTTTGATCAATCAAGTTCTTGATGCCCAATCCGCCTTCGTTCTTGGGGTAGCAAATATCATGCCAAGCCACTTTAGCATTGAATCTGCCTTCAGAAGATCCATTCCAAAGGAAACGTCGGAGGATGCATTCAATATCTTTAAGGATGGATTTTGGTAAGATAAAGATGGAAGCCCAATAAAGGTGGACAAATGAGAGGATAGAGGCAACAAGTTGCAGGCGACCCCCAAAAGAGAGCCAGCTATTCCTCCAAGATTTGATCCTCTTAGTGATTCTATCGATGAGCGATTTGCAGTCATTGGCCAAAGCCTAGAGGTAATCAGTGGGACCCCAGGTATCTCGATGGGAGTTTGCCCACTTTAAAGCCTATGTTAGCAGCGATATTCTGATGAAGAGATGAGTCCTTTGAACAGATGAAGATCTCACTCTTATTTGGGTTAGCGGAGAGACCAGAGACATTTTGGAATTCATCAAGGCAATCCTTGAGAATCAAGATGGACTTGGTATCAGCATGGGAGAAGAGGAGGAGGTCGTCAGCAAAGGCAAGCATAACAGATTGAGTTTACGCACATTTCCAATGGAATCGAAGTTGTTATCCCGTCTAGCCTTGACCTCTATAATTCCATTGAGAACCTCCATCACTAAGACAAATAGATAAGGGAAAAGAGGTCCCCTTGGCGGAGGCCTTTACCTCCTTTGAAAAAGCGACCACTTCCCCATTGATATTGAGGGAATAAGTCGGAGTCGTGATGCATTGGTCAATCCAGTTGACCATTTGAGCCGAAAATTTCATAAGGGTCGGGATATTAATGATAAAATCCCAAGAGGAGTCGTAGGCTTTCTTAAGGTCAACCTTCATGGTGCATCTAGGAGGGTCCGCCCCTAGATGATACTTGTGCAAGAGCTCCCGAGCTAAGAGGATATTATCACTAATCTGACGCCTCCACAAAAAGCCGTTTGGCAGTGTCAACAAGGTAGGGCAGGGTGTTCTTGATTCTGTTAGCAATAATTTTAGATATCACCTTATATATGACATTGCAGCACGATATCGGGCGAAAGTCGTGTGACGGAGCTCGGGGGATTGGACCTTAGGGATCAGGCCGATCAATGTGGTATTCAACTGTTTAAGGAGCTTCCCATTCTTAAAAAAATCCTGGATAGCTTCACAAACAAGACGGCCGGTGATCTCCCACGAGTCCTTAAAGAATTTTGAGGTGAAGCAATCGAGGCCCAAACTGTCATCACTAATAGAAAAAATCGCAGAGCGTATTTCCTCCTCACTGACTGGCCTAACAAGGGGGCCAGTTAGTGAGTCAGGAATAGAGTGGAGGATGAAAGGTCGGATCCGGTTAGCCTCCGCTGTCCCCATGGGAACGACCAGATCCCGTGGGCATTTTTGAAGTGGCCTCAATTAGATTGAAAAGCTCCTCCGACCCTTTAGTAGGGTTGCCGGACTCATCGAGAAGGGAAGAAATCCGGTTCGATTAAGATTCCCACTCACGAGACTTAAAGAAGAATTTCGTACATTGGTCCCCCTCTTTGAGCCATTTGATCTTGGCTTTTTGGCGGAGGAAATCCGTCTCCCCTCGCAAATAGGCCCGAGTAGTACTCTACCTTACAATGGCGTTCAAAGTCATGGGTCCCAGAATGAGGATGGGACATAGTTTGGACCTCCTCAAGGCATTTACGGGTCCGCAGAACCTCTTCATGAACATTTCCATTAATAGCATTAAGGTTCTTAAGCGCACTCTTCACCTTTTTGAGGGAGGAAACCAGTCTAAACATCGGCGTACCAGCACTCTCCGTCTCCCAAGCTTCTTTAACCAGTGGAAGGAAGTTTGGGGATTTGGTGAGAAAGTTATTGAATCTAAAGATCCCACGATTTTGGGCAGCCCAGCCCACTGGAAGAAGAACGCAAGGAGAGTGATCGGAAAGACGGCAGGAGGAAAGACGGCTTTAGATCTTCTAAAAGATCAAGCCAATGTCCATTAGCGACCACTCACAAGCTTTCAAGATACGAGTGGAGTGGTCGCGACCATCATTCCATGTGAAAAACTGACCCTCATGGCAGACATCATCAAGGTCGCAATCCCTAAGGCACTCGTTAAGGTCGGTGGAACTTTTATGGTGCCAGACGCCACCTCGAGCCTCATTTGCCGAGCGAACAGCATTAAAGTCGCCCATGACCGCCCAAGGAATGTCCCCCGAGAGTCCCGAGTGCCTTCTAAGGCTTTGCCAAAGGAGCTTTCGATGACTGTCTAAATTAGCACCATAGACAAAGGACAGAAGGCAGTGAGAGTTATCATTAAGGAATTTCACCTCGGTATGGATAACATGGTCTTCCTTAGAGATAATCTTGACATCCACCCTCTGAGAGTCCCACCCAACCCAAATCCTTCCGACGGAGGAGATGGAGTAGTTCATGGCCCACATCCAATTAGAATTGATTCTAGCCGAAACGGAGGCCGCATTTTTTTCCGCTACTTTTGTTTCCACCAGGCCAATGATGGAACAAGCGTAGAGTCTGATGAGGTTGCGGACTTCATGGGCCTTCACAACCCCATTAAGGCCCCTCACATTCCAGCAAGCGATGTTATTCATGAGAGACCGGTGAAGGGGGGGCCGCTCTTTAGGCCCTCGTGCGTTTCTAATCTTCTTAGAAGATTTTCGTCTTCTACTCTTAGACACCGACTCATAGCGACTAGAATCAGACATGTCAGGAGCAAGTGTACAAACTAAAGAATCTTTTGGGCTAGGAAGTCGAGGCTGGCCGGGGCAATCCTCATTTCCTGACATCACCAACGGACGAGAACCAGACAGGTCATCGGCCGGGGACTCATCATTGGAACAATCTGATCCAATACACAAGCTGACCAATTCGGGGGCAAGGAGGGACTTAGCCTGTAGATCAATCCCCCCAGGTAGTCGATCCTCCTCAGCGCCAAAGGGGGGGAAGGGCATGTTGAATTCCAGGTGGAGGGGTTGAGGTAGGGTCATCGAGGCAAGTGTTCTCATATCCACTTCTCGTTCTCTTTCGATGTTTTGTGTATTTTCGTTGGATATTTTGTGTCGGTACCCATGGGGAACGTTAGAATCATGAAACCCATGCCTTGAGGTCCAAGAAAATGTGGTTGTTTGTCCGAATCATGTCCGATTCGCCCGGGTGGGTTTTACCGAAACCCTAACCCCCGGGATTTTGGGGGTTTTTCATTTCCCGGCCGTGTATCATGAAATTGACCTCAAAATTGGAATCCCCACGTCCCAATGATGTATGTCGGCCGCGGGTCCGATCTTGCACGTTTGGACCCGTTCGTGGCGTCCGAGCCCATTAAATGGGCGCTGTTACTGTTCACCCGAGATCGAAGGTGGATTTTGCGTGTTGTCACCTTCGTGAAATGATGAAATGATCCTAGAATATGAATCCCCATGTCCCAATTGTGTGTATATATCGACCGGATGTCGAATCTCGCAAGATTTGACCCGTTCGTGGCATCCGGGAGCCTTAAAAATTCCCCGTTGTGGATAATCCGAAAATGAATGGGAAGTTGCATACTTCCACCCTGTGATAAGTTAAATCGAACCCAAATGTGTAATCTTGTGTACAAAGTGTACGTACGAATCCACCGACGTCCGATTTCCAAGTATCGAACCATGTACGGCATCCGAGTGTTTAAAAGGAGATCCGATAATGTTCATCTGAAATAAAATGAGAAATGTAAAGTGATATGCCTTCAAAATGTTGTGAAAGTAACGTTTAACTGATTAAACGTAAATGTGAGCCCCGAATGTGAACCCGTGTGCTGAAGGCAAGGGAATGAGTCTCGGAGGTTCCAAAGTGACTCGTGATCGTTTGAGGTATGAAATCTAATCTCTATTGTGAACTTGGGATGATTTGTTGTGACTAAGGGAATTGAGTCCCATTGGATATCGTGAACCGTGATGTGAATGGAAGGGAGTCCACATTGTGCTTGTGATGATATGATCTCCTGGATGGAGATGTGTTTGCTGACGTAATCTCCCGGTTGGAGATGATTGTGATGGGAATGAGATTTCCCGAGATTTGATCGTGTGTGGCAAATGTGGATTTCCCTCTCCGGTGTTGAACCCAACCTCAAAACTAGGACCCCGAGTCGTATGGGTAGTATTCTTTAGTATACCATGTCCATCGCGGTGTGAACCCGAGGAATACTTGGCCACATATTCCGGCCACTCGGGGGCGGGTGATGTCTCAGTGGGTACGCTTTAGGAAACTACCGTGGGAAGAACGAGGATTGCCTTGGACCCGGGGGTGTGGGGTGTGTCTGTCGACGCTACATATTGAGATGTAGTCGTCTGTGATGATTGTTGCATGGATGCAACCGAGGGTCGTGTGCTACCGACCTAAAATAGTAGCCGTGGCTTTAGAATGTGTAGCGAACACATTCCTGTCCTCGTTCTCTCGCATCGTTGGTTAGTACGGTCTACTAGCCGGGGTCCGCAAAGACGATGTAATAATGAAAATGAATAATATCCAATTGATGAACAGTGTGAATCCAGTAGACCAGAATGAGAACCGAATGAAACCAGTGATTCAAGATGTAATCGTAGGAATCAAGTGATTCCTGTTGTTTCCTGTTCTCTTTCCTGTTTCTTGATTATGGAGAGTATGTGTTTCCTTTCCCTGTTTCAATTCTTGAATATGACTTGGAGAATTATTTATGATTATATTTACTGAGCTGTTAGCTCACTCTTGCAGTTGATGTTTTTCCTTTCAGATGAGAACACTTAGCTGACGCCGGATAGATAGAGCAAGGATAGAGGCTTGCTTAATGAGTTTGGCTGGACGGCGAGTGCGCGAAAGCTTTGGACTCAGAGTTGGATCGGATTTTGAGCAGCCACTTAGAGTTGGGAGTGGCTCATTATTGTTATTGTTTTATGGTTTTGTTATGTTTCCGCATTTATGATGATTTAGTATGCTTCCGCGTCTGTATTGATGTTTGGAGTTTTGTTTCATTTAGATGGCATCTCTCTAGATCCAGTATAGTAGATAGGAGTACTGTATTGGAGCCATGGACGATATGGCAGTACTGTGATCCTGTGTGGCGTGTTGTAGGCTTTGAGTTAAGCATTTTTATTAGTAGTGTGCTTGTACAGGATATTTAAGCAGGTTGTATTTTTGGTTTTCGTCCAGTTGCAGAGGAAACTCTGTCGGATTTTCTGTAGAATCCATAGGTATTAATTATGGATTTTGGTTTGTGTTGCCATTGACGGAGGTTATTCGATGGAGAATAATCTGTTCCGTCACACTTCGCATGTGGTTGAAGCCGGGCTGTTACCCCCCTATTTCCTTGGCTGCTATTTGCTAGGTTACCGTGAATGATGTCGTTGGGGTCGGAGTTTTGTCTGCTGTATTCTGCTTTGATGGAGGTTAGTTGATGGTGACGAACCTATGATGGACTGCTGCTGGCTCTTGTCTTGATGGGGGCTGGGTAGCTGTCCTGGATTTGCTGCCCGGATGCTACTAGATTTTGCAGATGTGTTACGGCCCTGTTACTGGGGTCCTGGATATGAAGCTCTCTTAATTTGGTTGCTGAAGATTACCGATTGGACTTTCTTCATCTGTGATGCTGATTTTTAAACAGAGGATTGAGGCTGAAGCTCAGCAAGCTTGAGCTCCCCCGTGTGAGCTTGGAGCATGATGCTGATGCTTAGTGAAGAATGCATCCTGGTGTAATCTGGTTTATGCTCTGCATCACGAACTCCTACTGGTTGGGTTGCGACCGTTGATTTCCAGCCTTCCCTGTTTGATGCTGCTGCTGTTGAGCAACGATGATGCTGATTTCAACAGTGGGACTCAGGAATTCTTCTCTGTCCAGATTGTCTCGGTGATTTCGCAAGTTATTCTACTGGTGCTGAAGTTGCAGTATTCCCTGGCTGACTTATACTCAGTTTTCCATGCTGCTGCTGCCCTGTCTGAACTTGGCAGTATCCTCTGGCTGATTTTCCATTATCTCTTGGTTGTATTATGTGGATGTTTTACCACGTTGGCGTGGTTTTTCCTTTTTGTGTGTTTGCTGTTATCTAGCGTTTAATTTTCTTCTGTTGTTGTACGCTCATTTTCATGATCTTGATCATGGTTTTGCTCGGGGTATGCCCCAGCTCGGTGTTCAATCCCTAAGTCGGCAAAATACTTGGAGTTTGAACATCATTTTGTAAATTTTTTTTATAATTTAATTCAATTATCTTACTTACCAAAAAAAAAATTCTTTTTACAGTCATACATATCATATGCTTTTCGTATAAAAACTCACAAGTTCTAAAACATCTATAAACACAAAGTCTTTTTTGGTAAGCAAGTATTTTGGATTAATGGGAGAAAAAATAAGTTACAAAATCTATATTTTATCTCCAAGTATTTTGACTTGAAAATAAAACATAATACGCTAGGGTTACCCCGAGCATCTGGTACATCATATAAAACAAAAAATCTTCCAGGAGGACAGTGTTTAACAGAAACAACAAAATATAGAATCTGTCAAATGTTACACATGAACAGACTCAAAATCAGTTTACTCCCGAATCCACAGAAGCTCGGATGCTTTGAACCCAATTGCCACTAGGGACATCTGCATACCAGCAACGGCAAGTCATCGAACAACAGGGACAGCAGATCTACAGCATAATTCTACAACAAGGCAGTCCCAATATCCACCCCCAGCAAAGGCATCAACCACAATTATTTAAGATGATTCAACCAGCCTAAGCACCATGCACATTACAACAAAAAGGCCAACGTACCGGCCAACACATGAATCCAGCAGCCACAGCCTTCAACAGTGAAGTGTGGAGAATGAAGTGCTGCCAGCAACCAGCGAATCTGCACCATCTCCACCAATTTCGGAAGCTGCAGCACTCTAAAAATCTTAAAGCAGATAAAACCTGCCAACCAAATCTCTATTGATAAAAGACAGGGGCATCGGCAGAAGCAATTTCGCACCAGCAGAATGGAATTCACTGCAGCATTCTGCAGCAATGTAAGGACAGCAACTGAATTACATAATCTGCATCAAACGGCAGCACGGCAGCTGCACACAGCACAGGAGACAGAAGCGTTGCCTGCATCCAGGAGCACTGCCTCCAAGAGTCATAACACTGCACATCAAGCCAGCACCGTTCTTTCAACAACTCCCAGCAAAAGCCGTCAACAGGGGACATTAGCAAGCATGCATCAAATAAAAGATAGACAGGAGTCTGATTGCATTCAGTATAAGCCTGGACTTGTGCTGTCTCTCCGGCAAGCAATCCACAACACTACCAGTTCAGCGATAAACCCAACAGCAGCCAATCAGCTAAGCAACCAACATAAGCTCTGGGCAACGGCAGCATATCCCCTGCACCCAGCAATAACTAAGCCAAACATAGCATCAGAGCAGCCCAAAAGCCAACTAAACCCTCAAAAGCAACAATCCCCTGCAGAATTCAGTAAAAGATGGAGCAGCAGGTGCAGTAGAACTGCATCAATCATCAACGCACCGGCTAACATAAAAAAGAAGAAGGTCATATTAACCAGTTGAAATTGACAATATCCAATCAGCATACGGCAATCAGCAACTCAGATGCACAGCAGCATGCCACCAGCAGGGCATAGCAAATTTCCCCACCAGCAGATTCAGCAAAACAACTTGCAGAATCTCAAAACAACAACCCTCAGCAGAAGCATACCATACAAAGCTTCACAAGCCCAATAGCCTCAGCAGAAAGGTGACAAACAGAAAAGGCTTCAACGCATCAGAAGGATCATAGGCATCCAAATAATTCCTTGGCCAGTTCTAAATCGCCAACGCCCAATAGCCCCAAACCAGAGCTGCACGAGCGTCCCCCATACCGTCCAGCAAATAGGAACACACAGGCAGAGGATCAACAGAGCCAGCAACAAAGGACATTCAAGAGCTCCTGATCCAACTGACAGCGCGTCAAACATAAGGGCTTCAATGCAGCACACCACGCATACGATACAATCCTCCAATAGAAGGAGCAGCGAATGCCGGCTGCTACAGATCCATAGAGCAGCCCTAGCACCGAAATGAGCATCAGATATCCTCTGCCGAAACCGCTGGTAGAGGCAAAACTGTCCAAGAAATCAGACATCAACGAAGCCAAAGCTTCCACAAGGAACCCCGAAGCAGGGACACTCAGCCCCAGCAGCCAGGGGCGAGAAGGTCCGGGCACTCAGCCATAGGCGCAAACCGAGAAGTAAAGGAAGCGATAAGCCTCAGAGGATGAACCCGACGAAGCCTGAAACTTCGTCTCAAACTGAGGCAGCGAGAGGGAAGCGTCCATTAGGACAAAGGAGGGAGAATCGGTTCAAGAGCAAAACCGAAGGCGCGTATCGAGGAGGAAAGGAATCGATCCAGTGAGAGCTTCGAGGTCTCAGAGGATGGACACAGTGGAGGGACCGGGAGGAGCATCCAGGGGAGGGGCCGGGAGGAGCATCCAGGGGAGGGGCCGGGAGGAGCAACCAGGAGACTGGCCGTGGCCGGCTTCGACGCCGCCCGGCCAGAGAAGGCCGTAACCTGAGGCGCCGCCCAAAGCCGAACGAATTCAAAATTTGAAGAAGAAAACTATAAACATAAAGTCAGTATACAAAAATCACAATTTCAGCTAAGCCTTCACATCAACAAGCTCTTCAAAAACAGCTCCAATGTGCTAAGGTTCCCAAAAGTCTTCAAACAACACCTTTATGTCTACTCTTTCTCATCAGGCAGTAGCTCTACTATCTCATCTGATAGGAGAAAAAATAATAAAATAGTGAGCTGAGGCCCAGCAAGGTATATGCACATGAGCAGTAAAACGGTGATGCAGAATGATCATGTAACTATATATAAACAGAACGGTTAATCAGAAGATAATCCCAAAAATAGAGAAAACATACTTTGACGGTATTATACTACAGAATCAGAAATCAGTAGTTGGTAAATAGAAATTAGTAACCTTTAATTAACAAACGGAAGACGGTAATTTTCTCTGCCATAGCTATTGCTGTGGGTGGATTGGGTTTTGGTCTATGTTGCTTGCTGCTGGATTGCTCCTGTCAATCTGAGACCCTCTATGCACCATGCTGATATGTTGCTGCTTTAGCTGCAGCAGTATTGTGCATCTGTTTTGCCAGTATGTTGGTTGATGCATTGGATGCTTTGCCGCTGCTGATAATGGAATGGGCAGTTTTGCTCAGTTGCCTGTATACGAAGCTCATGCAGTTTGTGCTGAATGTGTTGAGGGTGGAGCTGGATATGGCTGGCCACTGTTTGCTGCAGGCTGAATCGGAGGCTATTTGGAACGGGTGGCTGCTTCTCTTGGGCCTCCCGGATTGAAGATGTGGCTGGAACTTCCCAATTTGTTGCTACTATGGTGGCTTTTATGTTTTTTAGTATGTATAGGTGTAGGGCCAGGTAGCCTTCTGTCTATCTTCGAAAATTTCACCTAGTTGAAGTTTTTCTTCATTTCTGTATCTCGGTTCATGATTTTTTTCATGGTATTGCTCGGGGTATGCCCTAGCACGTTGTTCTAAATCTAAGTTGGCAAAACACTTAGAAATAGAACACCGTTTTTGTAATTTTATTTCATTCAATTCATTAACTTACCAAAAAAAACGGAAGACGGTAAGCAGTAATCGGTGCACAGTATTCGGTAAACTATAAACAGTCATCGATACTTCTTTTTTTCTGGTAAGTAATTAAGATCGATACTTCATAACTCAACATATCGGTGATCAGTACTTCATATTCGGTAATCGATACGGTAACATAACATATCGGTAAAAGAGTGAACAGTACTTCGCAATATATCAGTACAGACCCTGCCAGTGTACCCTACCAGCTGAGGGGCGAATAATCGATGATAGATTGTGTTCACTCCACACAATCTAAGGCCTGTAACTGTCATATGGGTATCCCATCTCACGGGATCGGTACGGTATGCCACCAGAAGGTAGGCCAGTGATGGTAATTCCTCCTGACCGTAACGCCCCGAGGGCAGGGCGAACCACAAATAACTCCATGGACAGAGTTATCCTCGATTACCACCATAATGTCCTAAGGCATGCCGGAGAACCTGTCCGGACTGTAGTCTGTCCCGGGTCCTAAAATAACTGTAACAGAAACCATCTCTTTATCAAGAACTCCTTTTTCGAAATCAGACTTTCACAATATACTTTCAGCTAATTTTAAGTATACTTGGAAATTTCATCGGTACAGGTCGGTACATATTTTCAGAAACAAATTATACTAGAAGCTTCATTTCGATGTCAATTAACTTTCATATAACAGAAGCAACGGTTAAAACACAACAAAACCTCTTCATTTTCGTACATAGGGTTTCGCCAAAACCTTCGAACTCAAATCGATCGCTTACATGTACATATTTCGTGAAATTAATGTCATAGATGCCATGCATATATATTAAATCATGAAATTTACTCAAACTACACCACATTTTTGAGCTAGGGTTTATCACATACTTTTTAAGAGAAATTGAACACTATTTTTATGCTCATTCACAAAATCGAAGCCAAATTTTGTAATAAACATGGATAAACACAAAATCTAACCGATTAATTGAAGGAAACATGCTTCATGTACTTTAAACATGCATTAACATCATTTTCGCAATATTTTCATCAACTTTAAAGCAAGAGAATCGGTAAAAACGAAAAAACAACGTCCGAGGTACACTTGCCTTGGCTCGATCTACCGTTATTTTACCGAGTGTAGGTTGGAATTAGAGATTTTCCCCTTCTTCTCCTCTCTTCTTCTTCTTTTTCCTCTCTTTCGTGCGTGCTCTGTTCTCTCTCTCTCTCTTTTTCCTTTTCTCCTCCCTTTTATAACATAAACGAAGCAAAAACACGGGCAAAAAGTCAGGGCAGCGCTCGAGCGCTCAGCGAGCGGGTGACATTCTATTTTTCTCGCTCAAGCGGCCAACGGGCGAGCGTCGAGCGGGCTACATTCTGTTAAATACACTCGAGCGGCCAGTAGGCGCTCGGCGAGCGGGGCTGCTACTGGATTTTCCGCTTGCTGCAGCCGCTCCGGCGTGCAGCGGCGCCCGTTCAGCTGTTTGCTGAACTCGGGCATTTTTTCCACTTTTGCTTTCAACAAACACTTGTTCATTACATACTTAGCCTCTTAATTATATTAATCATCTTAATTACACCTAGTTATCACGTTTTCGGTTCCGGGTCCTCACACTCTCCCCCACTTAAAGAAATTTCGTCATCGAAATTGAGTAAACTACATACCTCAAGGGAACAAGTGAGGATACTTGCTTTGGATCTCCTCTTCGCGCTCCCAATTGGCCTCTTCCGGCGATTGATTTCTCCAAAGCACTTTCACCAGGGGGATGGACTTCGTTCGCAACTTCTGATCCTTTCGATTTAAAATTTGCAGCAGTTCCTCAATATAGGACAAATCCTTGTCAAAAGATAAAGATCTATAGTCAATCACATGCGCTGGATCGTGGACGTACTTTCGAAGCATCGATACATGAAACAAATCATGTACGCCCGTCAGATTAGGTGGTAACGCCAACCTATAGGCCACCTCCCCAATCCTTTCCAAAATCTCAAAAGAGCTAATAAACCGGGGCTTCAACTTTCCCTTTACTCCAAATTGGAATGTGCCCTTGGATGGCGGACCTTTAGAAACCCAAGATCTCCTACCTCGAAACTCAATTCTATCCTTTGCCTATCCGCACAATTTTTCTGTCGGCTCTGAGCAACCTTCAAATTGTCATGAATCACCTTAGACTCTGCTGTCTCTTTTACAATTTTCGGGCCCAAAATCCTTTTGTCTCCGGTCTCCTTCCAATGAATCAGGGACCTACACTTTCTCCTGTTACAATGCCTCAAAGGTGCCATGCCGATACTAGCTCGGTAACTGTTATTATAAGTGAATTCAGCTAGCGCCAGGTAAGTATCCCATGTTCCTTTTATCTCCAAAACAGAGGCCCTCAACATGTGCTTGAGAGAATCTGAATGGTACGCTCAGATTGGCCATCGGTTTGGGGGTGATACACAGTACTGAACTTTAACTCTGTCCCCAACTCCTTATGCAAGCTCTCCCAAAATCTCGAGACAAAACATGGATCTCTATCAAACACAATAGAGGCAGGAACTCCATGAAGTCTCTTTTTTTTTTTGGTAAGTAAGTATTTTGGATTAAAGAGAGAAAAAATTACAAAATTGATGTTTTATCACTAAGAATTTTGACTTAAGGATAAAACATAACCTGTTAGGGCATACCTTTTTTTTTTGGTAAGTAAGTATTTTGAATTTATGGAAGAAAAAAATTACATAACCTATGCCACTACAACAGCCAATCAAAGACACATGCTGGCAAAAGACGGAATAAGATCTACTGCAACATAGGAAACTATTGCAACCAAACAAGACCAGGGCCAGCTCATCAGCGCCTCAACCAAAACGTCCTAAGCCAGTGCACGGGCACCCCCATCCCATTCAACAGGAAGGACACACTGTCTGAGGCTCATCCAAACCAGCAGCACCGGCAGTTGATTGCGCCAGAACCAGCAAAAGAGTCCAAGACTACATCTTCAGCCCAGCACTTCAGCATACAGCGAAAAACAGAGGTAATCACCATACAACAGCAGCCCATGACAGTTGCAAGCAACCCACTGCATCTTTTTTGTTTTTTTTTGGTAAGTAAGTGATTTGGATTAGTGGGAGAAAAAAATTTACAATTAATGGTTTATTCTCCTTGTGTTATTCCGACTAGGGGATAAACCATAAATGCTAGGGCATGCCCCGAGCACTCTGATACAACGAATGAAACCAACAGAGAGACAAAAATGCTGGTATTCGTGCAGTACAAACAAACTACTCTAACATCAGTAAAGCAGTTCCAAAACAAAAAAACATGCCAATTTAGGGCAATACATTTGATTCTAGCCCCACACCTTCGACGGTGAAGCATGATGAAGCCAGCAACCATCAACAGGCCCAGCTGCAACTCCCGGCAACTAAAGGTGCGGAACAGCATCACAACAATACGTACTGCATTCTGCAATACAGCACCCTAGAAACCCAGCATTCTGCATCTCAACAAAGCATATCATAGCACAACACACCTCAAGCACACTGCAACATACAACGCCAATGAAGCATGAGGAGGCCAGCAACCAGCAATATCCCAGCATGCAATCTGCAATTCTGCAGAGAATTCCAGGCAGAAGATCCAAGAGCCAATCAGCACTTCAGCGAAAGGCCCATTACAGTAAACAGCAAAAGTCCACACTGCATTAAAAAACGTGGCATCCAGGGCCAATTCCAACAATATTCCTAGGCCAAACATCCTTTATGGCAAGTAAACAGCAGCCCAAATAAATGCCCAGCATCAGCAATTTTGCTAACCGGTTATATGCAGCACTGGGCAACAACAAGATCACCACCAATTACTGCACTGCAAAGAAATACCACAGCACAGTCGCTTACAGCCACCAACAGCACTAGTTGCGTCAGCAATTTGCCACTACAGGCTACAGTAGTGCAAAGCAGAAGCACAGCAGCAAAGACCAGCATGGAAGGCCTAAAATTCTTTTTTTTTTTTGGTAAGTAAATTGAATTAAAAAAAATAATAAAATTACACAATGATGTTCTAACTCCAAGTGTTTTACCGACTTACAGGTAGAACAACAAGCTAGGGCATGCCCCGAGCATCACCATCACCAGAGTCATGGAATCGAAAAAAAAAGAAAAAAAACATAAACCAAAACTGGCTTACATCAAACAGAACCGTTAAGAATCCACATCAGCAGCATCATCCACTTCAGCCAGATCCTTTTTTTTTTTTGTAAGTAAGTGTGTATTTTGGATTAACGGGAGAAAAATTTACAAAAGCTATGTTATAACTCCAAATTTTTTGACTTAGAGTTAGAACATAAAACGCTAGGGCATACCCCGAGCAGCTGGTACATCAAAGAATGACTCAAAATAAACCTCTAAGAGGGAAGGACTAACAGCAAACAAAACATGAAATTTGTCCTAATAGACAAGCAGAAACAAACTTAGATACTACCAAGACTAACAGCAAATAACAGCAAAAACGAGACATCCATCAGCCACGGCAACGTGCTAAAACACCCTCATAGGACAGCCGAGAAACGATGGAAATATAGCAAAAAGGCACTGCCACTCCAGTTCAAAAATAGCAGCAGCAGCATGGGTATGGTATCATCCGAATGCACATTGCCAACATGGACCACAGGCAGATCATATAGCCGATTTAGGTGCAGCACCACATAGCCATGGACCACCTGTGCAACAGGAGATCCCGGAGCCTCACTGTTGAAATCAGCATCATCGAACATGTTGCAGAAATTCAACAGTAGGCAATCTTCACCAAGCAATAGCAGCTTGCAGCAGGAAGGGCACAGTTCATAATCACGCATGCTGAGATTCAGCATCACCAGAGCCTCACTTCAGCCAGATCCATCCAACCAAAACTCAGACCGGTCATCTTCCACAGACCAAATCGGGCAAAGCAATCGGAAGCTACAGCAAGCGAGATCGGCACTTGGGATGCAAATAGAAATCGGCAATTCACATTTAAGTCCAAATCGGCACTTGAGATGCAAAACGAAATCGGCATTTCACATTCAAATCCAAATCGGCTATTTGAAGCGCAGTCCAAATTGGCACCTGTAAGACCACCTCAGCAATTGTCATAACAAGTCTGTAAATACATACCCGGCCTCAATTCGAAATCGGCAAATGGGCCGCGAAACCAAATCGGCTTTTGGGCAGCAAATCCAATCGGCATTTGGGCAGCAAATCCAACTCGGCATTTTGCACGCCGGATGAAATCGGCATTCAGAATCGACTTATGGGCACCAAATCAAAATCGGCATTTTGGCAGACAAAACAAATCAGCCTGATGCAAGCCACTGCAGAAGCAAGGCCAAATAACGCCACAGGAATTTGACCATCTTTTTTTTTTTTTTTGGTAAGTAAGTGTTTTGGATTATAGGGAGAAAAATATTACAGAATCTATGTTTTAACTCCAAGTATTTTGACTTGGAGTAAAAACATAAACCGCTGGGGCATACCCCGAGCAACAAATACATCAGAAAATACAAAAAAATAAATGAACCAACTCAACAACCGTCGCTGCCAAATTAACATGAGTCACACAGCAAACGGGTAACATCCATGCCAGCCTTCATAGACTAGAAAAAAACAGCCCAAAGCATCTGCAGCAGTGCAAAAATCCAGATCCGAAATTTCAGCAACATCAGCTCCAGCAACCACTAAATAGAAACTTCAATACAAGTAGCCGGCACATTCTAAACCAGCAAACACCAGCAGCATCCGGGCAGCAGAAACCCCAGCCCAGACAATTTACATCTAGTGTTAATGCTGTTCAGCATCGATTTCAGCAAGACTGAGAGCTACTCCAAGATTTCCAATGCCCCCAACACCAGCAGATGGCTCCTGCAGCAACCATTTGCCTTCTTGGTTTACGTCTGGCTTCAGCATACAGCAAACAGCAGTCCAGATAAGTTCGGTGCTCACCCTACAGCATCGAGTATATTAGGCAATCTCATCATTCTTCAGCAACACAACGCCACAGGACAGCAAGGATGCTAAGTACAAAAGGATGCTAAGTACAAAAGCTGCGGCTCCTGCAACATCTTGTTAATGCAGACAGGCCAACTGAAATTAGCATCACAACCACCCACTCCAACAATGACAACCGAACTAGCAAAAATCAGCAACCAAGCTCAATCCCAGCACTCCACAGAGAGAATGCCAAAATAGCAGCATTGAAGTGTCTTTCCACCAACCAACCCCATCAAGGCCATTGACAAAACCGAGAAGCATCAAATGCACCAATAGTGCATCACAAGAAACAGCAGGATATTCACACCGATCCCTACTATCTGGACCATGTGAATGAAATCAGCAGCAGAAATCTCCGAGTGCAACAACAAAGCAATTTTGACAGCTTATTATCACATGGCAGTATTGACACCATCAATATAATGCTGAAACCTAGGGACATCAATAAAACCGGATTTAAAACTCCTTTTTTTTTTGGTAAGTAAGAATTTTAGATTAATGGGAGAAAAAATTACAACATCTATGTTTTATCTCCAAGTATTTTGACTTGGGGATAAAACATAAACCGCTGTGGCATACCCCGAGCAACTAGTACAGGCGAAGGTACAAAAAAGCCTCTAGGAGGCCAGCGTACTACAGAACCAATATAATATGAAGAAAAATTACAACACAACGCAGAGGGAAAGTGCAGCTTTCCGTTCCCCTGCAAACCGAGAGAAACCAGCTGCTGTAAAACTCCAGCAGCAGCAAGGAAAATCCCAAATTCCAGATCCGCACAACAATGGGAGCTTCAGGCAAACTGGAGACCCATCTGTCAGTTCTACAACTCTGATCATTCCTCACGCCAAACCATGCAACATCAGCAGCACTCCATGCAACAAAACTGGTTCAGCAACTCATCAGCATCACGCATTCATCCAGCCAAGAACAACTCCAGCACATTCACTTACCAAAAAAAAACAAAAAAAACTCCAGCACATTCATCCGGCCAGGGGAAGAAACAACCAGATTATCTCAGCATTTGCAGGTCACTGCAGCAGGAAGGACAGCGCTGCATCAAACCACATTTCCAGCATTGGCTTCATCTGGGTCAAATGCCAGCACCATGGTGGGAACAGATGTTCACGGGTATCAGCAAGCCACATTTCCAGCGGCTGCACCCAAAGCAGTACCGTCTCCAACCACAGCAGCAGCAGCATCAGTCAAACACATGAAGGACCATACACCCAGGACAGCCCACTAAATCATCAAGGAAACCCAGCATAGTTTTACCCAAGGCAAGTGGCTAGGCTGTAAAGGAGAACATAGAAAAGTCAGTAACGCTACTCCACCAGGGTCCATTCAACATGAAAGCCCTCATTTTCTTCAACAGGAACCAGCAGCAGAAGACCTCACTTCCTTCGTGCGACTGCTAAACTCACTGAAAATCGAGATTAGGGAGCTAACAGAGGGCACTTGTGACCAAATCGGGAATTGCATCAGCAGGTCAACCAGCAGCATCGAAAGCTATTATTGGAGCATAGTGCTACACCACCAACCCCAACACCAACCAGAGGACAGAGTCAGAGAGAATCCCTCACGAGCCACACCTGGGCAACCAACAACGGCACAACACACATTGCATAGCAGTAAATTCAGAGAGCAACTGGAATTCCAGCAGCCTCAATAGATGGAATGGGCCATTCTTCACAGCACACATAGAAGAAGAGCTCACAACATTCCAGCAGCAGCCGTGCTGCGCATCAAAACCGGAAACACTGCCCCTGTCAGCAAATCACATGGGGGCCGCCAGCAGGCCAGCAACCATCCCACCCCCTTCATAAACATCAGCAATCAGAACAGCTCAAAAAAAAACAACATGAAGAGCATGCCCTCCATCAATCCGAGCTGCATCAGTTACGACATCAGCTCAACAACACCACAGGGTCATTTCCAGCAAGAGAAACTCAGCACTACTACCTTTAGCAACCGCATCCAGCTGCAGTTCATCACTCTCCGTCGAGTTACAGATGAAGGTAGCAGCAGATGGCTGAAGCGCAATCTTCCGGAGCGGTAGGACGGAGTGGAGTGATCTATTCCGGAGTGACCTCCTGCGATCTTTTCCGGAGCTCCGGCATGCCCTTCTCCGGAGCTCTTTATCTGCTGGAGTGCATTTTTCCGGAGTACATTTTCTCGGTGCGATGTTTTCCGGGGTGAAATTTGCTGGAATTCTTTTTGCCGGAGTGCATTTTTTCCGGAGTTCTTTCTGCTGAAGTGCAATCTTCCGGAGTGCTAAAATCGGAGGGATTATTTTTCGGAGTTCCTTTTTTGCTGAAATACAAACGTCCGGAGTTTTTCCGTAGTGGATCTTGCTGGAGTTCTTTCTGCCGGGGTGCACTTTTACTGAAGTGCATTATTCGAAGTTTTTCGGAGTGGAATTTTCCGGAGTGGATATTGCTGAAGTACTTTATTCCGGAGTGCACTTTCTCCGGAGTACATTTAGCTGATGGGATATTTGCCGGTGTGCTTCTTTAGCTGGAATGTTTTTTGTCTCCTTGGTCGGAGTGCGTAGCCGGGGTGATTTTCTGCAATCTGGTCGGTGCGACCTCTATGACTTGTGTCATGTATTTAGGGGTTCCCCCCTTTTTTTTTCCTATGTGTCTTTTTCCTAGTCGGCAAAACACTTGGAAAAAACACATTCTCTGTACATTTTAATTTATTTTAATACAATTAATTACTTACCAAAAAAAAAAAAGAAGGTAGCAGCAGATGGATCCAGATAGCATCAGTAAGCATGCCCCATCAATTGAAAATTATTTTCAGCCAAAAACAGGCCTCCCACCAGCCGCTCCCAACTAGAGCCACGGCCCCAGCAGCTAAAGCCGTATCAGTCTTCCACAGGCCAGGCACTGGCCACCTGCGCTGATGCCTCCCCACACGCCCAGCAAGACAGAAGATACCATAGCGTCAGCAAAGGTAAAACAACATACAATCCACCTAAATCCAATTTGGTCCGTGAGCAAAAACAATTGCATCCAGGGGAACAAGACAAACAGCATTCGGAAACTAGCTAGCTCAGAATCAGCCTCATCTCACAGCTTAATAATCAGGAAAACTGGTGATGAACTACAGCTACCAATTTGTACATGCACCATAATACAGCTATAGCATATTTGATTTATAGGAGACCAGTCATCTGAAACAACACCATTAAAATAGGACATAAGAGCATTTCCTGACTTCTACGCCAGTCAGCCATAATCAGCCAAGAGGACAGCAGGACTGCATCTGAAGCACTGCAAAGAGAGCTTGTTCCATCACCGGATTTAAAACTCCTCATGCTGATACTACAACAGAGCAAAAAACCAGGGACAGCCTCATGCACATCACTCTCACACCAGTACAGCATTAGTCGCCTGAAGCTACTCAGCAGGTCAGATCCTACTCATGCCAGCAGGAACATCAATCCCCACAGTTCGCCAGCCCAGCTACCCCTACAGCATACCAACCAACAAGCTCACATAGTTAGCAACCACAGTAGAATCAGTCAGGGATAGCACATCCAAAGCACAGGGTCTCTTCCTATGGAAAGTCTACAACATAGCAGCATCCCCAGACCACAGTCAGGTATACTCGCCGAACCAACCACTATAACCACAAACAGCTCCCCCACTCAGAGTTAAAACATTAGAGGCAAGCCCAAACAACATTGTAAACCACACAGCAGCCATCAGATTAAATATTGCAAACCAAAAAAACATCCCAAAACCACGACCGTGCAAGTCAGATACTTTAGCAGCTACAGAGCAGCTGCCACAGACCCCATACAGGCACACCAGCCACTGAAGCTCCAGAACACCAGTGCAGCCCCACACCATGTTCAAGCACAAAAGTACCCACCACATGAAACCCAATCCACCCGATAGGCTTTTTTTTTTTTTTGATAAGTAAGTATTTTGGATTATAGGGAGAAAAATTACAAAAACTATATTTTAACTCCAAGTATTTTGACTTGGAATTAAAACATAAAAAGTTAGGGCATATCCCGAGCAAACGGTACAACAGATAATACCAAAAAGCCTCTAAGAGGACAACGTTCAACAAAAAAACAACATATGTAATCTGAAGTTACACATAAGCAGACACACAATCATCAACCTAACAGGAGCAACTTGCAGTGCAACGCAAGCAACACCTGGGCATTTCACTTGCTGTGCATCCGGATCTTGCTTCAGCGCTGGACAAACTGGCAATTGCCCAGTCTACAAGAATTCAAGCTTCACCAGGATCAGCAGAACACCAACTAGAGGCAGCCAACAAACTGCCTATGCCCCAAATTAGCCCAGCAGCCCTTCCAAAATCAGCAAAGGAAAGGAGCCCTGGCATCAAAAATACCATCACCTACTCAATGCCACACAGCAACTACAACATTGTTCATTTAGGGCACTGTAGGAAACTGAACACAGCTTCAACACCATTCTACTCCCCATGCTTCAGAAGCACCACGCAGCAGGGCACGAGCCTCCCAGGGGCTCCCATCAGATCAGCTTCCATCAGCATGAGCAAGGGCCCAGCAGTTGAACATCCATGCATCCAAGACAAATTGGATTTATGATATCTAGCATGCAACTGAATACATCAGCACGAGATATCTTTAGCAGGCACCAGCAGCAGCAGAAAACAGCTCAGCAGCTCATCACTGCAATCCAAGGCAGTACCAAACCTTGCTACTGCTTCTGCATCAGCACGCAATATAAAACCGATACTGAAGTTGGCAACAGAAGATACGTGTCTCCACCATCATCCGTAATTCTGCCCAAGGGATCTTCAAGCCAACCATGGGCCATTTCAGCAGCACCCTGCGTTCGTCTTCAATCTGCAGCAGAAGAGGATACAGCAACCAAGAATTGCAACACTGGGCCCCAGCAGCAGGACAGAATGGATAGCAAGGAGTCGCCTCAGCAAAGCAGCGTCCTTCAGCAACAGCAGGTAGGATTCCATGTACAACCATCAGAAGCTACCCACACTAGACAACAGCTTACATCGAGAGCAACCACTGCAGTGTATCAATCACAAGAGGCAATACGGTGACAGCAGCATAGAAAGGCTTTACATCACCACCTACATCAGTAGCTGCTCTTCATAGCAAGTTCAGAAACAATTAGCAGCCAACAATACACCCCACTAACAACAAGATCAATTCCAATTGCAGCCACAACTACTGCTCGCATAAGCCAAACAGCAGCAACACACCAGCAAGCACAAACCCAAAAAAACCAGGTACTGCACCTACTGCAGCAGATATCAGGAATGAGGTCACCGGGCTTTCTTGGAGGCAGATTTACGCCGTCGGCGTTCAGCAGCCACTCGTTCCCACCCATTTATAGCCTGCCTAGCAAATTGCTCATCCTCATATTGTTGGCGATCGTCATAAACATATTCCACATCACCAGCAACAGGATTCGCAAAGGATTTAGCAGGACCAACACTACAGCCAGAATCCATGGTAACAGCCACTAAAGGATTAGAAATCACATCCGAGCAATCTGTAACAGGGACCGGACATGGCTTAGATCGATGAGCATGTTCAGCTGGATCCACAGAACCATCAACAGATGGATCATAAAGGCGTATTCCGGGAGAAGCAGCAGCCTGGGAGTATTTACAAATGATCCGCGCAATAGACTCCGGTGTAGAATCATCAACCCCAGGAGTTAGGCACATCACATGAGCCAAATCCCTTGCAGGAGGCCTTTCAACCTGGCTAATGGACACCAGGTTACAAGGCTCCTGTTTGGAAGGGGACCTGGTCAGAGTATGGACCAATCCACTCTCCAAGTCACAGGGCAGCACTGCCCCTGGCAATGAAGCCTCAGAGCCCTCAGCCGGACAGCCAGACAAGGGGCTCGAGCTGACATCAGGAAATTCAGATGGAGCCTTTATCAATGAACCATCTACAACTTCAACCAAGGAGTACTTGCGGGTGATCCGCGCGATAGACTCTGGAGTAGAGTCATCGACCCCAGGAATTGGGCCAAACTCATCTGAATTAGCTACTCCATTTGACCCATCTATCTGGAAATGGTGATCCGAAACGGCAACCAATCCAGTAATAGAAGCCTGGAGCGTCCCCAAAGAACCAGCCCCAATTGTGACGGCCGTTGAGGAGAGCCGGCAGCATGATCATTCACAAACTGAGCACCCTCATCCAACATAGGGTGATCAGTGTTAGTGACAACAGTAGCAAGCTCATCATTCATGGACCCAGAAAGAGCCCCATCATCCTCATAAACATCTCCAGCTGATCCTGAGGAGCACGCAACATAGGTTGTCTGAATAGGACTAGAATCAATTAGATGGGCCGGCATTGAAGATACCATCCCACGTGCTGAGCAATCATCAGTGCCAGGGCTACACGTCTGCTGATCCAAAGCAAACATACCACTAACAGAAGAAGAATCAACTTTCCTGACAGAGGACCCTGCATCAAGAGATGCAACCTGAACAGGGATGGGTTTTATGGACGAACACCCACCCACATCAGCAGCAGGATCCGGGGCCTTAGGCAGAGCTGAAGGCTTCTTTAATCTACCAGGAACAGAGTGATAGGCCACATCAACCTCCATCAGCTTGGAGGAAGTTGCAGCACCCAATAGAATTTTGATTTTAGCTGGTTGAGGATCATCCTTTTTCATCTCAACACACATTCTAGCCACATGAACCCGATCCATCATTGCAGTATGGGGATCACACAGGATTGGTTTGCCAACCCTACTAGCGATCCAACTTAAACCCAATGGAGTCCAAAATTCAATTGGCACATTTGTCAATGATATCCAAACAGGGAAGGACGTGAGAGATTCCTGATCTAGAGTCAAACCCGGATACCATCTCTTGAGGAAAATAGGAGATTTCTTGAAGGCCCAGGGGCCACGAGCCAAACAATCCTCCATTTGAGACACAGAGTCAAATTGAAAAAAGTAAAAACCTTTTTCATTGACAGCAATGTGACGCAATCCAAATCGCGTCCAAACTCTCCTTGCGATGGAATTGACCGCCAAAAAATGGGGATGCTTTCCAGGGAAGAAGCCCACCAAGGTGGCACCCCAGATATCTGAGCATTGCTGCACAACCTCATCAGGAGGTGATAGCGGGCTATCGAAATCAGACCCAGCACAAGGAGGGAAATATTTAAGGGAGGCAAATGAACGAAAACCCTTATCCACAGCAACTTGAGCCCAGGATTTTGTGTTACCATTTACAGTTGCAGACGTTAAGAAGGTATTAGAAGATACCTTGGCCGCGTTATTCTTCGCATGCGACACAGGAGAGCTGAAGTCCTTAGCTCCCGATCGTGGTGAGCCACAGCAGGGAACAGCGGAACCGTCTGGGGGGCAAGAAGGGGAAACCGTCACCGGAGGAATACAAAAGTCAGCATCCAAGCCCTTAATCTGTGATAAAAAGCCGGCGTCAGGGCCATTAGGAGTGGCGAGAGAGTTTACGGGAAGAGGCGGAAAAACACTCGAGATAGACTGCTCCTTCACTGACTGAAGAGGAAGAGACGGAACAGGAGAACCATGGGAATCGAGGTCCGAGGGCGGAACTTGGGGAGCCCCCAATGGTCCGGCCATGGCCGGCGTCGGAGTCGCCGGAGCCGAACGGATGTCAGGAGGAAATTCGAATTTGAATTTCAGGAGAGAAGAGAGCAAAACTGTATTAAGGGTAAGCTTTTTATAGTGACTGGCCCCACCGCACTCGCGGCCCCATAACCCAGAAACACCTTGCGGGATTTTGTGGGAGGCACAGTACCACTTTGGTGCTTCCGCGGGGGAATCGAACCTGGTGGGGGAGGCACACTTCCGTGTGTTTAACCACCAGGCCAATCCCGATAGGCAACAACCACTATCAAAGCAAAGAAGAGTAACCTCATGCTAGGGCACCGGACAGTGAAGAGAACAAAACCCACCCATTTTTTTTTTTAGGGGGGGGGGGGGAAGGAAAACGGTGAAACCATTTTCGAAGGAAAAACCATGCAACGAAAAAGCATGGGCTAATAAAACAAAACCGAAACCAACCCCTCAGGAGAATCAGTCAAACCAATAAACTCTAAAAGACAAGCTCCAAGAAGGGAAAACGACAATATCCAAGTGCGCCAGAATCATCCAGATAAGGACAGCCGGAGGGCAAGGCTGGCAGCTTATACGAATTTAACATTTTTTTTATTATTATTATAAACCCCACCGAATCCGAAACGGCCTAGAACCATCCCTATCAGGCACCGAGATGGTCAATAGTTTAAGCCTCACAACATTGACCACCAAAGAGAATATATGGGAGAAGTCTTGGGGAGGTGATTTTTAGAAAATTCGGTTATTGCGTTCCTTCCATATGAAGTAAACCGTGGCGGCCAAAGATAATCGCTTAGATACGACCTGAAGGCTTTTCCCTTTCCACATAGAGGCAGCCCAAAGTATATTTTGATACCACTCTGGATGGGGCCAATGAATACCTGAATGTCTTTGAACTTTAGTCCATAGAGCTCTGGAAAATGGGCAAGAGAAAAACAGATGCTCGAGGTCTTCATCTCCTATGTTGCAGAGAATGCATTTGGGTGAGAGGTTTGGGATATAATGGAGGCGGTCAATGGTATTCAGTCTCCCCTTAATAGCAAGCCATAGGGTAAATGCATGAGAAGGAATATGGGACGGTCCCCACACCAATTGAGCCCAAATAACCCGTGGTTTAGGAGGATGGATGAGAATGTAAGCGGACTTAGTCGAGAATTTGCCATGGACATTCTCGGACCATCTCAAAGAGTCTTTTTGATTGCTTCGAGGAGGGTTTTTCGGCATATTCATGGCAAGGTGGGAGACATTAGTGTCGAAATGGTTAGGCCAGTCCCATCTGTTGTCCCTGATTATAGCATCGACCTTAACATCCCAATGCAAACCCGAGACAAGGCGAGTACGGTCAGTGCTCACCTCACTCAGGGGGCCAAGGGGGTGCCAGTTATCGTGCCAGAGGAAAGTGTCAGAACCATCCCCAATGTCCTTGACAGAGTATGCTCTCATAAAAGGCCGTAGTTTCATTATTTTGCGCCAGCTCCAAGGGGCTATCGTCGGGACTTTAATGGTCCAAATGCACCGGTCTTTGAGTCTGTTCTTGTAGATCCATGAAGACCAAGCTGAATTCGGGTCTTTAGTTAGAAGACCACAGGAATTTGATCATCACATAGCCAGCAGGGCCAAAATGCCTCGTAAAACAGTCAAAGTCAGCAGATTGGCCAGCCAAGCTTGCACATCCTCCCTACAGGCATAATCTCCCAATCCTCACCTTAGCTAGCTTTTTTTTTGGTAAGCAAGTATTTTGGATTAAAGGGAGAAAAATAAGTTACAAAAATTATGTGTTATCTCCAAGTAATTTGACTTGGAAATAAAACATAAAATGCTAGGGCATACCCCGAGGCAACTTGTACAAAAAAACCTCCAGGAGGACAACATTCATCAGAAATGACAAATCTGACAAATGTTACACAAGAACAGACGATCAACGAGAATGCTGTCATTCTTCACAAACACAGCATCAAGGGGGAAGCAGCCAATCCGACAACTGCATCCAAATCACTGGAGCACAGCACATCAGCCACTTCGGCCCAAATCTAGACCGGCAATATCGAATCCAACTCGGCATATGAGTTACAACATCAAACCGACATTGATATTGGCAAATGAAATCGGCCACAGGCTGGCAATTGAGGACCGTATTGAAAACGGCAATTGTACTCAGCCACAGAAAAGTCAAACCAGCCAAATTTGACAACGGCAGATGAAACTGGCAATTGAACACAATAAAGCCAAACCGGCCAGAATTCGAAATCGGCAATTGAGGCGCAAGACCAAAAATGGCAGATGACATACCAAGTCGGCAAGCCAAACCGGTTTCAAAGCCCTTCCGGCCTCCAGCCCCAATCGGCAGCCTCAGTCAGCATAATCCACGAGCTCAAAATCCGTGCAAAATCCACGAGCAAATCGGCAATTGAACACAGTAAAGCCAAACCGGCCAGAATTCGAAATCGGCAATTGAGGCGCAAGACCAAAAACGGCAGATGACTTTCCAAGTCGGCAAGTCAAACCGGTTTCAAAGCCCTTCCGGCCTCCAGTCCCAATCGGCGGCCTTAGTCAGCAAAGTCCACGAGCTCATCAACAGCTCTCTCAGCAGGTGAGCCCAAAATACTAACACCAAAGGCTGCAGCAGCCGCAAATTGAAAAACCCAGAATTTATGATCCAGCAAGAGATAAACGCTTCAGCAAGGGGAAGCAAATCTGCCAACCCAGACCCCAGCACATGAACTGCCACCTCCAACAAAACAGCAAGGCATTCCAAAAATTCTGCTGAAACTGCCAAGCAGATCAGAACAATCATATACCAGCAGGACAGCATTCACCACAATTCAGCAACCCTGCTACATTCCAGCAGCATCTACGAAGAGGTCTACACATCATCATCTACACTTTCAACAGCAAGGTGTAGCAAGAACCCAATCCAGCTCCTCAAAGCTGAGCCACAGCAGCAACCGAACCAAAGTGATGGTCTGAGACCACACAGCAGCAGCGCCAGTGCACTCAACTGAATCCGCTGATCATCCCAGTCGTGGGCCTTTTCAGCCCCACCTGGAGAGTCAGAACCAGAAGACTGCAATTTACAAATCCAGTAGCTACCTATCACTACACCCAACAGCAGCTGCCAATTCAATCCAGCAAAATTCGCAGCCATCCACCATTGGCTCATACGAACCAAATGAAACCAGCATCCATGGCCTAATGTTCCACACCAAACCATAAGCTACCGTAAGCGTTGGCATTGGTAAAAACCAAATACCACACTCGATCTAACTGCTGCAGGAATTCATGGTTGACGAGAACGGGCTTTCTTGGGTGCAGAATTTCGCCGCCTGGCCATTCGTTGCCACCCATTGATAGCCTGCCTAGCAAATAGTTCATCCTCATTCCATCGGGCAGGAGACTCCAAATGGAATGCTGCCGAGAAGGCACGGGTCACTACAGTAGAGTCCTCAGCACCATAATCCGGGTACACAATGGACAAAGCCTGAACAGAATCATGCCCAGATTCATTGGGAGGCATTGCTTCAGCAGAGTCCACAGCCGAACAAACTTGACGGTTGACCTCCAAAGGCTCACATGAGGTAGAAGTAATACGTCCAGCTGGATCAGACTGAATCAAACAATGTTTCCGAACAATCCGAGAGATAGAATCAGGAGTAATATCGGGATCAATCTCAGCGGACGGACCAGGAGCACACTGAGCAGGTGAGGCGACAGGGGGCAACTTTGATGCAAAGCCTGCCACCACAGGGAGAGCGACATCAGCATAGAGGGGTTCACAAGATGGCTTCACTACATAGTCCACCTCAGGGAACTCAGCAGGGACACCAACAGCATGCAGAGGCACTGGGATCTGCAGAGTGGATTTCGAGAAAGAATCCTCATCATCCTTTACACTGGGTACAACCCCAGACACAGTAGCAGCTTCAACCGGATCCACAGAATCATCATTTGAGATGCCAGGGGCATCAGCAAGGTCATCAGCATGGGGGCCAACATACAATTCAGAGTCGGGCAAACTGCACCCAACTACACAGCAATCCATTATCAACAGAGGTGAACCAGCCTCATTTCCCACAACCCTTCCAGACAAATCCAGCAGGGTAGAGAACTTCTCCACACCCTCAGAATTGTCAGAAGCTGGGGCTGATTGCACAGCACAGCCGCTTTTCACCTCCATTAACAGTGGATAGTTGATGGCAAACGCCTCCTCCTTCGAGTCAGCAGTAACACCAACAGTGCCAGAGCTAGGCCCTGAAAAGGGAGCAGAAACGTGCCTCATCTTCACGTCATTCTCAGGCAAGATAAGACCATCCGCAACGCTACCAGATTTCAGAGGCAGAGAAGAAGAATTCTGTTGGAGCTTTGAATCCTCTGCCACCAACACAGAGCAGCTCTGTTTGGAATTGCAGGTACTCAAGCAGCCATTAGGCTTCCAATGATAGATTATCTCCACCTCAGCTGTCAATTGAGACAACTCGGCTCCAGCTGATATCCTAATTTTATCAGAGAGAATGACATCCCTACCCACCTCCATGCAAATTCGTGCAGCATGCAAATACTCCATACGAGCTGTATGAGGATCAAGGCATAGAGGACGCCCCACTCGACTTGCAATCCAACTCAACCCAAGTGGGGTCCAAAATTCAAATGGAAGATGAAGTAGGCTAATCCAGACAGGAACGGACTTAAGGAATTCCTGTTCCAGAATCATGCCTGGAGTCCATCTCTTAAGAAATAAGGGATTTTTCCGGAAAAACCAAGCGCCGTGCTCCAAGCAAGCTGACAGATGAGCTTCAGAATCAAAAATGAAAAAGAAGAAACCTTTACCGTTTGTAGCAACATGATTAATCCCATATTTATCCCAAATACTTCGAGCAATGGATCTAACAGCCAGGAAGTGTAGAGGCTTTTCGACGAAAAACCCAACCAGAGTGTAACCCCAGAACTCCCGGCACTGCTGAGTGACATCCTCCGGAGGAGAAAGGAAGGGGTCGATACCACCGGTAGAAAGGGGAGGGAAGTATTTTAGAGGTTCAAAGGAGCGTAAACTCCTACTCTGGGAAGAACGAGACCAAGAAGAAATTTTTGACAGCTTGCCGGCCGCGTTCTTCTGGCTGAATGCCGACCTAGAAGGAGGAACAAAATCTTCGTTCGCAAGGTCTTTTCGGAGACCTTTGGATTTCAGGGAGGACAAAATAGGAGCATCGGGGGCCGATGATAGGGATACGACCGACCGCCTCAGCTTCGGGAAATCATTCGCGTCCAGTCGCTTCGATTGCAGAGAGGAAGACGAAAGAGAAGGAAGACCAAGGGAGCCGAGGTCCGAGAGCGGGTCAGGGAGAACCCCCGAAAGATCGGCCATGGCCGGCAACGGTGGCACCAATGCCCGGGAAAGCGGAAGGATTTCGAATTTGAAATCCAAGAGAGAAGAGAGAGAATCTCTCTCTAGCCGAATCGCTTCTCTCTCCACCGACACTACAATCACCTCACCTTAGCTAGCAGTGCAGAGTAGTGTCAAGGTGAGATTTCCAAGAAAAATCGAAAGCTACCCTTTTTTTTTTGGTAAGCAAGTATTTTGGATTAAAGGGAGAAAGAATTACAGGTTCAATGTTTTATCGCCAAGTAAATTGACTTGGGGATAAAACATAACCGGCTGTGGCATACCCCAAGCAACAAGTACATCCAAAGGTACAAAACAGCCTCTAGAAGGCAACGTTCAGAAAAGTCAACAGAAATTTAAAAATATAACATGAAATCCAGAGGGAAAGCGCCACTTTCCAACCCCTGCAACCAAAATGTGAAAACCAGATCTGAAATTTCAAAAATTAACAGCTCCAGCAATCACAAAGGAGCCGGCACATACTAAATCAGCAAGCACCAGCATGGCGGGCAGCAGAACCAAGAAACATCCCCATCCCAGCAAATATACAGCTAATATTGATGCTGTTTTGCATCTGTTCCGGCAAGACCGAGGGTTGCCCCAAGATTACCATAGCCCCCAACACCAACAGATGGCCCCAACTGCAACGACTGGTTTCAGCAAACAGCGAACAGCAGTCCAGAAAACATCAGAGAGCACCCAACAGCAAAAAGAAAATAGGCAATCTCATCATTCTTCAGCAGCCCGGCGCCATAGGACAGTAAGGATGCAAGGAACCAAGAGTTGCAGCTCCTGCATCAGCCAAGATCAAACCCCTCACTCCACAAAGAGAGTGCCAAAATAGCAGCATTGAAATTTCATCAATCAGCTCCATCTAGGCCATTGACAGGACATCAGTAGTATCAATTGCACTAAAAAGTGCATCAAAAGAATTCGTATACATTCACACCGTCCCCTACTGTCAACAGCAGAACCCAGCAGAAACAGAAGCATCAGATGAAAATAGACAAAATATGCACCATGGAAAAGAAAACTTCACAGCCGCCAAACCGATTTCATCATAACCAGCTCCTACATAATCCACACAGCAGCTGTATTAAGAGTCACTGTAAGAACAGAACAGCTTCAGCAATAGGCCTTAGCCCATCAACAACATAGCGCCACCAGCAAGATCAGCCATATAAGCTTCCACAATCAAGAGTAACCCAAGAACCATCGCCAGCTGCATTCAGCTGTAGGCAACCACAAAGGTGCACCAAATCAGCGGCAAAACCTACCGCACCCAATTTGAGAGAGCTTCAAATCCAGAGGCAGCAGCAGCAGGGCCACTACACATTGCAGATTCTAGCATCATCCGGCCAGCAACCAAGACAGTAACCCATCCCTCCTCCAGCAAGCAGCAATCAGCATACCAGCAACCGTTCGAGCACCAGCATCTCAATATATGGCCGCCACTAAGACACAAACATGCAGAACCCTCAATACAACATCAAAACATCCACATCCAGTCAGCAGTGCCTCCCTCAGCCAGAGCAGAACAACAGGATCCAAGCTCCTCACCACATCAGACAACAAACAACTACAGAACACATCCCAGTGACAACCGGTGTTCCAGATAGCCTGCAAAAGCAACACCACGAAACGGCACCAGCCGGCTAACAACCAAATCCACCAACTGCATCCGTAGAACCAATGGAGACAAGAACCTTGAGCATGCTAATAGTCTGTAGCACCCCCAACCCATTTAGTCAGTAGGGGTGCTCCAACATACACCCACAAATCCTGTAATGCCATCAGCAGCAAAGCACCTCTACATGTGCATCAGCACACCATGACAAACACAGGGATACTGGACCTGCACCCCCCATTTATCATCAGAGCTGACAGTTGGGGATCACTACAAACCATCAAATAACCTTCATCTATATCTGCACCACATACATCAAACTCGCAAACCTCACAGAGTTCAAAAGGAGGGGCAGACGATGCACACTCAGGTAGGAAAGCAGACTAGATCATCAGAACAACAGCCAGCAACAACAAATTCTACCCATCACAGGAGCCAGCTACATGCCACCCTGTAGGATTCTGTACCATATTACACAGCAACCTCCAGGTAGTAGCAAGCTCTTAAACAAGCTGGAGGAAAAGGCTGGCGTCAACCAAGACCCACAAAAGACGCAGCCTGCAAAACAGAACCATCCAGAGCGCCAGCAGCAGAAAACCAAATCCATTAAATTTTTTTTTTTAAATTTTTTTTAAATACAACCAAAGCACCCAAGGAGGGAGCGGAAACCGAACAAATCAAAACTCAACAAGGAAAACATCAACCATTAGGTTCAGAACCGACCGGAAGAGTAGCAAGGAGCCACACCCGGCAAGGCACCATCAGAAAATCACCACGATGCAGATACTCCAACAGCACAACCGACAAGGCCAACAAGAGGGCCAGAATCCAACGTCAGCGGAAAGGAAACCCATTTTTTTTTTTTATAAATTCCATCGTCTAACCAGCGAAAGGTTAGGGCGACCAGCAACAGGCAAGGAGGTCTTCAGTTTGTCCCGAACAACGTTTGATATCTGGGAGCAGATCTGGGAAGCATTCTGGTGGAAGGATTTCTCGAAAATACGATTGTTACGTTCTCTCCAAATAAAATAAACGGTGGCCGCAAGAGAAAGATGCTTGGAGAGGGCAATGAGATTCTTACCTTTCCACCTGTGGGCAGCCCATTCAACATTATGGAACCAATTTGGGTAAGGCCACCGAATGCCAGCAATCCGTTGGATAGAAGTCCACACGGAGGAGGAGAACGGGCAAGAGAAAAAGAGATGGTCATGGTTTTTAGTGTCCGAATCACAAAGAGAGCAAGTGGGGGAAAGATTGGGAACATCGTGTACACGGTCGGAGGTATTAAGCCGGCCTTTTATTGCCAACCAAAGGGTGAAGGCGTGAGCAGGAATATGGAAGGAGTCCCAGACTAAATTGGTCCAGCTTAGTTTCGGTTTGGGGGGTGAAAGAGTAGGTAGGCAAACTTAGACGAGAAAACACCATTAGGGCTTCCGACCCATCTCAAGAAGTCTTTTTGCTCATTGATAGGAAGATAACGGGGCATGTTTGAGACGAGACTAGAAACCTCCTGATCAAAAGGGTTAGGCCAGGCCCATTGGTCGTTTTTGATTATTTGAGACACCTTGCCGTCCCAAGATAAACCAGTAACCGAACGAATGCGATCCGTACATAACCTACTAAGGGGGCCAATTGGGTGCCAATGGTCGTGCCAAACAAAGGTATCAACGCCATCACCAATGATCTTAATAGTATGCGAGCACATGGAAGGACGAAGTTTCATGATCTTCCTCCAGCTCCAAGGGGCCGAATCAGGGACTTTGAGGGTCCAGATGCACCGGTC
This sequence comes from Nepenthes gracilis, assembly GCA_033239525.1. NCBI lineage: Eukaryota > Viridiplantae > Streptophyta > Magnoliopsida > Caryophyllales > Nepenthaceae > Nepenthes > Nepenthes gracilis. Next base: position 5,082,559 of record BSYO01000014.1, on the reverse strand, counting down.
CTTGATTCTAGTCTTGTAGATCCACGAAGACCAAGCCGATTCAGCGTCTTTCGACATGATACGCCAAAAGAGTTTACAGATGAGGGCTTTATTTTGAGCCTGTAAATTCTTGAGTCCCAACCCACCTTCACTCTTAGGGTAACAGATGTCGGACCAAGCCACTTTTGTGTTGGCCTTCCCATCCAAAGAGCCATTCCATAGGAAACGCCTCAAAATGCAGTCGATCTGGTTCAGAATAGATTTGGGCAAAATGAAGATAGAAGCCCAATAGAGGTGGATAGATGAGAGGATAGAGGCAACCAATTGAAAGCGGCCCCCAAAGGAGAGCCACCTATTCTTCCATGATTTGATGCGGCGAGTAATTTTCTCAGTGAGAGCCTGACAGTCACGAATCGACAGCCTGGTGGAGATCAGGGGGACGCCGAGATATCTAATGGGAAGAGAGCCAACTTTGAACCCAAGGACATTTGCAATATTCTGATTCAGGGATGGGTCTTTAGAGCAAAGGAAGACCTCGCTCTTGTTTGTGTTTGCCGATAGACCAGAAAGCCAATGGAATTCCTCAAGACAATCCTTGAGGATCCGGATAGAGCAAACATTAGCATGAGAGAAAAGGAGGAGGTCGTCGGCAAAGGCAAGCATGACAGTATGAGTCGATTCACAATTCCAGTGAAAAGCAAACTTATTGTTCCTACGACCAGTAAACTTATTCACTGGTCCGGAATCCCCGCCTAGAGAGAGAAGCTCTCGCTTCTCTCTTCGTTTTCAAAATTCGTGTTTGAATTTTGAACTGCCCGGCGACGTCGTCCTCGGCATTTCCGCCTTGGGTGCCGGGCGGCACCGGAGCCTGCCATGGCCGGCCTCCCGGTTGCTTGCCCGGCCCCCCTCCTCCTGCTACCCGTCTCCACCCTTCCGTATCCCTGCTCTGGATTTGTCGTTCTCGGCGACCTCGAAGCTTTTGATGTTGCCTGCGAGGTTGGTCTTCTTCTCGCCTTTAGATTGGGGCGAAGACTCTTCATCTGTTGAAGATTACGTAGCTGGGGCCCTATGGCCTCTGAGAGTGCGATGGCGCTCATCCTTTGAGTCCTCGCATCTCTCTCTAGTTCGTTTCCTTTTCTCCTCGGTTTGCCCCTAGGGTTAGCTCTTGTATAGTCTCTACCATTCCGATTGGTATGGGGCTTTCGAAGGTCAGGGTGCTGGCTCTGAGGTGCCTATGCCTGGACGTTCCATTCTGGTGGACGGTTTTGGGGGATGCCGTGTTATGCTGGTTTGGTGATGCTCGGCCGATGCACTGAAGCGCCGGCCGTGGACCTTTTGGATGCCTTTGAACTTTCTGGTGTGTTGGGGATCTTTCCTTGTGCTTCCATTTTTGGAGACTTGCTTGGATGCATATGATATGGATTGCAGCGAATTGCTGGTCTCTCTCAGATGTGTGGCTTCGGGAGCTGCTTCCTCTGGCCTCCTGGTGGGTCTCGCTCTATGTTCGACTTCTGGTGCTTGAAAACGTCTTGGGCTGCTGGATTGATGATCCATTGCCAATGTGATTCACCCCTGTTGGTTGGGTTGGGGGTGCTCGTACTGCTCTGGGTGGGGCTTTCTGGCTGTGGTATGTTGATCCGACAGTGATATTTTTGGCTGCAGTGGCTGTCTGTTGTGGTGAGTTCCTACCGGTTGTTGCCTCTGTGGGGTGCTTCCTTTAATTGATGCTGCTGTATATGAATGGATTTTTCTCTAGTCAATTGGTTCTTGGCTTTCGGTGAAGCTGTCTGAAGCTTGAATGGGCTCTTTTGTAGCTCTCTGGTTCTGCCGCAGATGACTATCTAGACATGCTGACTCTGGCGCCTCTGCCTATGGGGTTCTGTCCAGTTGGACGGGAAGGGGGACCGTGCAGCTCTGGCTTTGGAACTCTATGGTGGAGTGCGGTTGAGTTGGCGCGGCTCTGGTCGGATGCTGGTGAACCTTATTGGGTGGTGGATTAGGCTTGGCCTGTCCATTTGCCATTTTATTTCTGTTATTGGCAGTGGATTCTGTGGAGGAGCTGCTGCAGCTGGTTTTACCAGCCAAATTTTGCATTTGGAGGCTGCTGAGGCTGGAGTGCTTAAGTGCCTTTGTTATGTGCAACTCCATTTTGGGGTGTGAAGAAAGGCTTTGCAAGTGCCTGATTTCATCCTGCTAATTGGGGCTGTAATGGCTCTAACCTGGTGCTGTTTATCTTGCTACTGGAAGGGGTTGGCTCTTCTGATTACTGATGCTGAATGTATTTCTTTGATGCTGAGGAACGGGATCTGTTGGGCTTAGCTTGTGCCTACGGTTCTGTTTTCTTTGCTCTCTGTGCTGTATGCTTAGTGAAGGATGCGGAGCTACAGCAGGCTGTGATCAGGCTTTTCGCTCCTGAGGGGATGCTAATGTTGTTTTGGATCTGCAGCTGTGAAATTTGCTGCTAATTTGTTGGTATTCTCTCCAGTGATGTTGTTATGCAGGCACAGGATGCTGCCTGTTGATTTGTTGCACTGTGCTTGTGTTGAGATAAATGTTGGTCCATGCGTATGCATTTGGCGGCATTTCTGGCCTGGCTGGTGTGCTGATATGCATTCAATTTCGCTCCTGCCTGATGTTGGGAGCTGAAGGTGAGCTGGTATACTTGGAGGCATGGTGGGAGCCATTGCTGAAGTGGTTCGGTTTTGGCTTGAAGCTGAACTTGGCGCAGCTTGTGCTCATGTATACTGGGCAGATCCAGTATGTCCTATGCTGAAGATAGGCCCAGATGCACTGCAAGTGATATTGCCAGATGTTGTTTGCGGATGAACAGCAAGTTGCCCTTGCACTGTTGACGCTTTAGTGTCTGCTTTTGTGTTATTTTATTTCACATATTTGTTCTTCTGTTGAACGCTATTCTCTTAAAGGTTATTTTGGTATTATCTGATGTACCGGTTGCTCGGGGTATGCCATAACATTTTATGTTTTAAATCCAAGTCAAAATACTTGGAGATAAAACATAGCTTTTGTAATTTTTTCTCCCGTTAATCCAATTTTTTTTTTTTTGCTAAGTAAGAATTTTAGATTTATGGAAGAAAAAATTTACAAAGTCAATGCATTATCTCCAAGTATTTTAACAGGGAGATAAGACATTAAAAGCTAGGGCATTCCCCGAGCCACTGAGTACAACAAAAACATCAAAATGATGAGCATTTCCTAAATCGGCCAAAGTCTACTCAGCCCAATAACATAACAAATTAAAAAAACATGCATACATGCCACCAATGAGCAACCAAATGGGGACACCATTCACTGCTTCAACTCAGCCATCAGCAACCAGTGGGCCAGCTACTCCGAGCAACCACCATCAACACTTGCAGCATATGAACCAAAGCACATCTGCCCTAAGGCCGCACCCAGTGCACCGCCAAAGAACAGAGGCTTCAAAGAGCTCGCTGAAACCAATTGCAAGCATAAAAGGAGGCACAAAACCGCCAACATTGCAAGCACAGCTTGCTGTTCAGCCTCCAGCAACACCAGGCCAGATCTTGCAGTGCAACCGAGCCCAGCTTCAGCATAAACTGGCAACTGCCCAGTAAATCTGCACCATGATCAGCTTCAAGTTCTGATTGGGCATCGGGCAAAGAAGCAGCCCAACTCGATTTCAACATCGAAGGCTCCCACCATTCCCCAAATTTCCAGCAAACTACAGCTCCCAACATCAGGCCACCAACTGCACTAGCAGGCACTGCCAAAAGCATTACCCTGCAAACCAGCAATACTGGGAAAAAGCCAGCAACCAGCAGCAAATTTCACATCTGCAAGCTCAGTAGCTCTGTTTGCCTCCAACAAGCATCAGTTGCAGCAGTATAAACCAGACAACAGCCAAGGGACTACTGCACAAAAGGCGACAAGCAAAGGGCCTCCACCAACACAGAATGTCATTTTCCAGCCACCAGGAAGCAGGCTTCAACGACCGATTGCCAGCAGCAGAGACAACTTCAACTTCGGAACAATTACAGCTAACACAGGGCATGGTCAGCACTAGCACCCGCAGAATCAGCAAACAAAAAATGCAGAAGAAAACGGGACAGTAGATAATTCCAAAGTCCCTCAAACCCATACTAGTCGCAGCAATCGAAACAATAAACAGCCAGATGAGGCATATACTGAACATTGCAGCAAACCATAAATCAGAGGAATCAAAGTCCTCAACTTTAGCGATCACAATCAGCAGGAAACACAACCCAGATAGAGCAATCTAACCAGAATCAGAGGTCGGACCAAGTAGGCCAAGCAACCAACAATTCAACCAAATTCTTTAAACCAGACCATACCTTATGGTAAGAAAACGCAGTGAAATCCATCAATTAGCTTCACGCAGTCTGAAGGAAATGGCTTAGACCACTCCAAAATAAATCAGATGATTGCGCCAGGACCAGCAGACGAGTCCAGGACTCCATCTTCAGCCCAGCAAATCATCATTCATCGAAAATAGAGGTAATCACCTCACAATAGCAACTATGACAGCTGCAAAACAACTCACCGCATCAGAAGGAATTTCATCGACCGAACAAGGCTACCCCAACTTCTTCGGCGCTCCAGCCCATACTTCCAGACCAGATAAAAGACAGGCTCCCCTCGACCCATCACACCGGAAGGAACGCACCGGTAGAGAACCATCAGAAACCGGGCTCAGTCGTTCGTCAACGTCAAAACCAACTAGCAGCAAAGAAGATTACAAAGAAAAGGACGAAAGCAACACTCCAGATTATCGGCTAGCTCTTCAGTACACCCACCAAATAGATCCAATCAGGTCGGCACGGGGTCCCCCAAACCATCCAACCGGAGTGAACCCATGGGTAATGGAACATCAGAGCCGGCAAGACTGTCCAGAGGGAAGAAGGAAGAAGGAATCGAACTCAACGGGCAGAGGAAGGGGCGTCGGAAAACGCACACATCCTCGTGAAAGGCCACAAAGGGCGCCGACAAAGCCGGACCAGAAGTTCGGGAAGGAAGCAATCAGAGGGTAGAAGACGGGAAGCAACCGGGTGGAGCAACCAGGAGACCGGCCGAGGCCGGCTCCGGCGCCGCCTGGCCAGAGGAGGAGCGTCCCTGAGGACGCTTTCAAATTTCAAAAACGAGAAACGAATTTGAAAACGTAGAGAGAAGCGAGTGTGAGGAGTTCCAATGGCTCTCTAAATTTTTCTCCCCCCTCCCGTTAATCCAAAATACTTACTTACCAACTAAAAAAAAGAGCTTTGGATTCGATAATCCCATTCAACACCTCCATTGCCAGAACAAAGAGGTAAGGAGAAATGGGATCACCTTGACGAAGACCCTTACCCCCTTTGAAGAAACCAACTGCTTCCCATTGATGTTAACAGAGTACGAGGGGGAGGTAATACACTGTCTAATCCAGTTTTTCATTTTGGGCGGGAATTTCATGATGGTCAGGATATTGATAATGAAATCCCAATGAACAAAGTCGTAGGCTTTCATGAGATCAATTTTCATAGTACAACGAGGAGGGTCATGACCAATGTGGTACTTATGGAGAAGCTCTTGGGCCAGGAGAATGTTGTCACTGATTTGGCGGCCCTCCACAAAAGCCGTTTGGCACTTGTCCACAAGATAAGGTAAAGTCATCTTTAACCTATTGGCAATAATCTTCGAGATGACTTTGTATATGACATTGCAGCATGATATGGGACGGTAGTCAGATACCAACCGAGGAGACTGGATTTTGGGAATCAGGCTGATGATCGTAGAATTCATTTGTTTGAGAAGCTTACCATGATTGAAAAAGTCACGAATAGCTTCACAGACAGATGAACCAATGATTTCCCACGACTCCTTAAAAAAAAGGGAACTGAATCCATCAAGACCCGGGGAACTTCATCCAACCGAAAGCTACCCGGCATTGCAACTGTCTCAAACGGCACTACATATCAGCACTGTTGCAGCAAGGGGCTCAAGGCATTACTTACCAAAAAAAAAGGGGGGCTCAAGGCATTAGCACAGCAATAACCAAATCTGCCACACCACTACCACCTCCACAGCAGTACAATTTGAAAACCAAACCATCCCACAACCAAAAAAACAAACAGGAGAAACAGCGTTCATCACATCAACTTGAAGACACTAGCAGTAGCTGCAACATCAATTGCACAAGGGGCTAGTCCAAAACCAACTGTCACAACCAGCCCATATAGCAGCAAAATCCGTTCATTCCTGCAATTTAGCATCAGCATAGGCAGTGGGACCTCCAAATCTAAGACAGCAATCATCCACCTCCCAAGAGATTAAGGAGAAACCCACTCCGGCTTCATCAACATCAGAAACGGATATAGCAACCATGAGATCCGCAGTAATTAGCGTCCACGGCAGTTGCCCAATTAGCTCAACCGTCGAGACACCAGAAAGACCCAGGTTCCTGCCAACAGCATTACTGAACAACAACAATGCTGGTGCTCCTCCAACCAACCACCACAGCATTGGCATTGGAAGAACATGCCGCAGTAAAGAGGGACAACATGAAATCAGAGGCTTCAACCAAATCTACTACAGCATAATACAGCAAGAATGATCAATCCATGGAACCAACGATCTCACACAACCGCACAACACCCTGAGCCATCCATTGCAGATCAGCCGCAATGTGCAAATCTTAGGTCCCTTCACCCAGGATCAGTTTCAGCCATCAGTACACATCATATTGAAAGGCATATGATGATCCATGTAACACCAGCACGCAAAAGCCGTATGATACATCCTCTACGAGGAGAGAAGCAAAAAATCAATTTCGATCCGAGGCCGCTCTGACAATTTCGCTCTGACAAAGGCGATTTTCAAAATTCGAATTCAAATTTTGATTCTGCTCGGCGTCGTCCTCAACGCTTCTGACGTGGGTGCCGGGCGGCTCGGGTGCCCGCCCCGGCCGGCCTTCCGATTGCCTGCCCGGCCCCCCTTGTGCTGGTGTTGTCGGCCTCGGCGACCTCGAAGATTTCGGTGTTGCCTGCGACTTTGTTTGCCTGCGATTTTGACCATCTTTTCTCACCTTCTGTGGGAGGCGAGGGCTCTTCCTTGGCAGAAGAGTTCGTGGCTGGTTGGGTGATGATTGACCGAAGCCTGGATGTACCGGCGTGGACCTGTTGGATGCCTTTGAGCTTTCTGTTCTGTGGCTCTGGGAGCAGATTCCGTTGGCGTCCTGGTGGGTCTCGCTCTCTGGTGGGTTCCTGGTGGGCTGTTGCCTCTTCTCGTAGTAGCGATGTTGCCGATTGTACCTGGATGCTGCTCTGACTGGCTGTGTTTCCCATTTGTTGTTCGGGTAGGGGAAGCCCGTTGGCTTATGGATTGGGTCTCTTCGGCTGAGAGCTAAGCAGCTGTCTGTGGTCCTTTTTGGTGGATTTTTGCTCTTCTTGTTTTGAGGTGATGCCTGCCGGTGAGCTGCCTAAATGTGGTGACTGTGTTGTAGTCCTTTGGACTGTTTGTCTGGCTTTCTAACCTGTATTGATGTTGTTGCCTGTTGCAACTTCATCTTTTGTATGGCTTGCTGAATTGATCGGTATATGCCTCCTCTGGCTGTATTGATCCTTTGCTGCGGCCAGAATTTGATTGAGGGATAGTGGACTTTTCTTATGTCTCGAGATCTTTCTTCTGCAACTTTGCTTGCTGAAGTGGTGGATGCTTCGTCCTCTGCATCAGGTGCTGCTGTTGCCTCTGGTGATGTACTTGGTTTGTTTGTGCCTGGCGAATTCAGCCAATTAGCTGAATTTGGTTCTTTGTATCAATTCTGAATCTTATGATTTATGGATTGCTGCAATGGTCTATTGATGCTATTGCTGCGGCTGAATGGATTCCTGTGCTGAAGGATGTTCGGTAGCTGCACTTCTATTGCATTGGTTTGGTGACTGTGGCTGCTGTATTACTGGCCTTGGATGATGTTGGGTCATGGTGCTGTACCCGTATACGGGCCATGATGCTTCTCTGTTGATTTTTGCAACTTAATTCATTCTGCAGTTCAGTAGTGCAATTTGGTGGTGCTGCCTGCATTTGCACTGTGTTGTGTTGAGCCAAATGCTGGTCCCTTGTGGTGTGCTGATGTTGGCTTGGTGCTGACGAGTTGGCTACTTGGGTTGGCTGTGATTGGTTTACACTTGCATGGGTTGCTGTTGTTAGGTGGATGAACTGCTTTGTATTTGCTGTAAGGTGGTTAGTTAGGTTGTTCTAATTCTTTTTTTGGTAAGTAAGGGTTGTTCTAATTCTGTTGAATTAGCTGGCAGATTTCTTGGTGGGGTGTGTGTGGTTGATTTAAAGCTCCACCCTGCTGCCTGTTTGTTTCCTGAAGATGTTGGAAATGGAGGATGGTGTGCTGCTGTACCTGGAATTGGCGTTTCTGCTGCTTTTGTTGCGGCAGCTCACAAAATTTACCTGGAATTGGCGTGCTATGCAGTCTGGGTCTTGACCTGTAATCTGCAGCATCGATTGGGTGAAAGCCCTTTCTATACCTGTTTGGCGTACGGGCCATTCGCTGGAATTGACCGGCTGTTGGATCCTGCCTGGAATTCATTGCAGAAGTGAAAAATGCATACTGGTTTCCTTGGCCAGATTTTTGTGGTGGTGGATTCTGTTGGCCCTGCACCCCTTTCTGGTTGAAGGTTTCATCATTTGTATTATGGCTGTTCACATAGTGGATGCTGTTGGATGATGATGCGTTGCTGACCTTAGACGAAGGGGTCTCGGCTGCTGTCTCCCGGGTTTTGAAGAGCTGTCTGGGATTTGTTCCCGGTTGATGGTGCTTATATTAAGAGCTTTGCCCTTGGAGTGGCATTTTGTTGTTTCTTCTGCTTTATTTAGGAACTGCCTTTGTGTGGTTGCTTGTGTAGTATGAATACCAGCATTTTTATCTATTAGTTGGTTTCATCGGTTGTATTTAAGTGCTCGGGGAATGCCCTAGCTATTTTGGTTTATCCTTAAGTCGGAATAACACTTGAGGATAATCCGTACTTGTAATATTTTCTCCCATTAATCCAAATCACTTACTTACCAAAAAAAAAAAAAAAAACGAGGAGAGAAGCAACAAAACACATACCATGCACTGGTCATACACAGTATGGCATCTACCAAAAAAACTTATGAATCTAAGTCATAAAAGGCAGCAGCAGCATAGGCTGGGTCAAAATCAGATGAAAGATCAAAAACCAAGGCCCCAGAAGCAAAAGAGGGAGACCCCAGTCAAAAAATACCCCATCAGCAGAGGCCTAAGAGCCAGAGGCGCCCCTGGTTTTTTTAGAGGCAGCTTTTTTCTTCTCCCTAGACTTAGGAATTTTCCAATCAGATTCCATGCCCCGCATTTCATCAACCTCACTAAAGGAAGTGTTCAAGGCATACTTCTTAGAAATCCTCTTGATAGAGCTTGGGGTAAGCTCATAATCATCAAAATCAAAAGGATGATGCTGAGGCCCGGAATCAGGAGAGTTAGGAGACCCAAGGGTGTCTTCAGTACCCAATTGGGAAGGGAGAGTAACCTGATTTACAGGCCGGGAGTCCCCCATATCAGCAGGGGTTGGATCATCTGAAAGGCCACCAGTATCCAAGGAGGCCTTTACATTGGCAGAGGCCTGGGAAGAAAGGTCAGCCTTCGCCAAGGAGAGGGGCACTTACCAAAAAAAAGCCAAGGAGGGGCAATGGCCAGAATTACCATCAGCGTCGATAGAAGGCTCGGCCAATTGGCAACCAGTATCCACTTTAAGGTAAGATGTGGAGGAAATAGAACAAATTGGAACAGTTGCATCAATGGTTTCAGGATGCCTAACACTGTCACTTTAAACAGGATCGACAGGGTCAGAACCTAAAGGTCTAGGATGAGAATTACCAGGATGATTGTTGGCAGACTTGGACAGGCATTTTGATTCCATATGACCAATCTGTTGGTATCGAGCACAACGAGTTGGCTTCCAGCTATATGCCACATTCACCATAGCAATAGCTTCAGAAGCGGGACAAGTTTGAACAGCGATGGAGTTGGGAAACGGCCCATCCACACCAACTTCAACACATATCTTCGCAAAGGAAAGATTCTCCATACGGGCAGTCCTGGGATCAAGCTGTAAAGGGATCCCAACCGCCTTCGTTGCCAGCGATTTGCTTGAGTCCGAAATGGGCCCATATTTTCATGGCTACTGCCTTGACAGCCATGAAATGGGGAGAGGTATTAAGAAAATAACTAACCAAGGTATGGCCCCAAAATACATTACCTTGTTCAATGACCTCTGGCGGGGGTGAAAGAGCGCCATCAGAGGACACAGAAGCATGGTGAGAGAAGAAATGCAGCTCGGAGCATTGCCCAGTCCAATCCTTCTTGACGACATCGGCCCAAGAGTGGAGGGGAACAATGACACCATCAGATTTGTCGAGAGCGAGCTTCGAGATCGCAGGCGATTCAGGAATAAGGGAAGCCTGAATCCGAATCTGAGGCAAATTCGAAACGGGATTCACAGAAGGCGAGACGATGTTCAATGGAGAGGAGGATGGGGGACGGACGGGGGAGGCGGACGCCTGAGGAGGAACAGGGGTGTCGGCCATGGCCGACGAGGTGCGCCGCCGTAGACGGGAGGAGCGTCTGGTTGAATTCGAATTTGAATTCGAAGAGAGAAGAGAGAGATTCTCTCTCTAGGCAGCAACCCACTGCATCAGAAGGATTTTCAGCGTCCAAACAAGGTCACTCCCAATTCTTCAGCACTCCAGCCTATAACTCCAGTCCAGAGCAGAAACAGGCTCCCCCCAACCCATCTAACAGGAAGGAACGTACAGGCAGAGAGGCTTCAGAATCAGGGCTCAAGGCGTTCGTCAGCGTCAAATCCAGCGAGCAGCACAATAGCATTAGCTTCAGACATCTGCTCCCGAAGGAACGCAGCATAAGCCAGAAGCACCAAATCCGTAGCTTTCGTAAGGAACCGTGAGACAGGGCTCACGGCCACCACAGCCAGAGCATAGAAGCCCAGGCAAATCCGAAGGTGAGAAAACCTAATAAATTGCGGAACGAAGGAGAAGAGAGACAATAGCCTGAGAAGATTCCCAGAGAAAGCAGAACTCCAAACAGAAATAGTTTCATCAGATGCGATCTTGGCTCCAGCAGAAACCCCAATCAGCTCGTGGCCGAATAAGCTTCATCAAGGAACCTGAATCAGCAGAAAACGAGCACACAACCATAGACGAAGCCTCAGAGGATGCCGACGAAGCCAGATCTGAGGTCCGGATAGGAAAAGGGCAGGAGTCGAAAAGCGGAAAGTAGCCGGACGGAGCAACCAGGAGACCGGCCAAGGCCGGCTCTGGCGCCACCCGGCCAGAGGAGGAGCGTCGCAGAAGGACGCGGGCAAATTTCTGCTAGGGCATACCCCGAGCAGCAAGTCTCACAATCTCATTTACGTACAACTGAGCCAATCTATCACGCGAATAGGTCGTCCTGATGTGCATTTTTGTATGGTTTGTCTTCTGCTTCTCTGGGGCAGTTCCTTGCTGCTTTGATCAGAAATTGCTGGTTAGGCGTAGATGCTTCAGTGTTGGGCTCAAAATCTGGTGCGGTTTGGTTGACAGCGGCAACTGTCTGTTGTTGCATTGTTTGATGATAGATATTTCCTGTTAGGCTGATAGATGGTATTCCTTGTGCTGATGGAATTTTGGTTGATGCATATTTGCTGCACTGGTGCTGTAGAACAGCAGCTCCTGAGGTGTAGTTGGCCAGTGCAGCTGTTTGGTAGTTCACCGAGCCGATTGTGCCGAGTTGCTGTTGCTAGCCCTGTGAGGATATGGCTGCTCTGAGTTTGCTCTGTATGATGCTGAGCAGCTTGGTTCTTGACATTTTGTATGTCCGGCCTGTGGTACTCTGCTACCATGTATTTTCTCTGGATGCTGGGTTCGTTGGCGCAGCTTTGCTTCTCCAGTTTCCTTGCTGATTTGAGAATTTGGTTGCATGGGTGGGGCTGGCAGTTGGGCCTCCAAGGTTGCTGTAGTTGCTGATGGCTCCCATTGCTATGTGGAAATCTGGATTGGTGGTTTTTTTGGTGCTGTTGGTATATTTCAACAGCTGGTTGTCTCGGGTTACAAGGGGTTGGAAAGCGGCGCTTCCCCTCTGTGTTGTGTTGTAATATTTTTCAATTTCTATAGGTTTTGTAGAACGTTGGCCTCCTTGAGGTTTATCATGTACCTCCGGTTGTACTAGTTGCTCGGGGTATGCCCCAGCGGGTTATGTTTTATCCCCTAGTCAAAATACTTGGTGATAAAACATCGATTTTGTAATTTTTTCTCTCCCATTAATCCAAAATACTTACTTACCAAAAAAAAAGGTCGTCCTGATCGCCAAGAAGTGGGCTGATTTTGTCAGCCGATCAACTATAACCCACACGGAGTCATGATTCCTAGGAGTCTTCAGCAAACCCGATACAAAGTCCATAGCAATGCTTACTTACCAAAAAAAAAGTCCATAGCAATGTCCTCCCATTTCTAACTCGGGATTGACATTGGCTGTAGCAGTCCAGAAGGCTTCTTCCTCTTAGCCTTTAGTTGCTGACATACTAGGCATTTCTCTACATAGGCCATGATATCTCCCTTTATGTTTCTCCACTAGAAAGTCTTTTTCAAGTCTTGATACATTTTATTCGTTCCCGGATGGATTGTATACCAAGACCGATGAGCTTCCTTTAAAATTTTCTCCTTCAACCCTTTATCATCCGGTACACATAATCTTTTTTTTTTTTTTGGTAAGTAAGAATTTTGGATTAACGGGAGAAAAAAATTACAAAAGCTATATTTTATCTCCACGTGTTTTGACTTGGAAATAAAACATAAAATGCTGGGGCATACCCCGAGCAACCGGTACATCATAAAATACCAAAGTAGCCTCTAAGAGACCAACGTTCAACAGAAGAACAAAGGAAAATACAATGAATTTACAAAAAACAGCGTCAAGCAACAGCAGTTGCAAAAGCATACTGGAGCGTAACCAGTGATGCCACCCAAAACCGAATCGGCCACTGTAAATCCAAATCGGCCACAGTAATTTCCATAAAATACCAAATCAGTACACATAATCGGTCTCTAAACCTCAAAACACCATCAGCCTGGATGTTAAAATCAGCTCGAGACTCTTTACTCAAATCACTAACAATATCCATGAGGAATGGATCATTCACCTGCTTCCCCTTAACTTCACTAACTACCTCTGGTTGAATCTGAAAGTACAACAGGAGCATTCTATCACCTTTGGTATAACGTTGGATATCACTTTTTATTTTGGTAAGTAAGTTAAATGAATTAAATGAAATGAAAGATATAAAAACAATGTTCTAACTCCAAGTGTTTTGCCAACTTAGAATTAGAACAAAGAGCTAGGGCATACCCCGAGCATCACCATGATCAGAAACATGAACACATTAAAATAAAATAAAAAAATAAAAAACCGCACCTAGGTGGGTTTCATCAAAATGGACCGAACGGAATCCGGCCCAACAAGCAAAAGCAAGACTAAATACAGCAAAATCAACAAAACCTATTGGGAGTCGGACAACCCAAGACCACACACAACAGCATCATAAGTTATTCATAGGGGCAAGGTTCTATTCCCAGGGCCATCAACTGCATCCAGAAGGCCAACATCCACATCCTTCAGCATATGTACCATAACCCACCAAAAACAGCACCTTCTTTAGCGGCTAATCCACCATCAACAGAATCAGCAGCACTCCAGCATGTAGAAGCAAAATGGCCATCAGAATTTACACTACAGCACAGCTGCGCAGCCCTGCAGCAGCATAACAGATCAGCTAAAATGCAGCAGGGACTCAAGGCAACAGCACAGCAACAAACACAGAACAGCCACACCATGTTGGTAATCAAATCCGCCCACAACCAAAGGCGACTGGAGAATCAAAAAATAAATCATCCCACCATGAAAACACATAGCAGACTGCATTTTCGCTGCAGTATCTCAAAACCGGCGACCATAACGTTGGATATCACACTGCTTCAGATAATCTAACATCTCCATCTGTCTGACCTGTAGGTGCGCCACATAGCCCGATCGGCGACTCAAAGCATCTGTAATCACGTTGACCTTTCCTGGCTTGTACTGTATTTCACAATCATAATCCTTTAAAAAGTCAAGCCACCTCCTTTGCCTCATGTTAAGTTCCTTTTGTGAGAATAAGTACTTCAAACTCTTATGATCGGAATACACAAGGAACCTCTTGCCATATAGATAATGTCTCCAAATTTTCAATGCAAATACCATGGTAGCAGCACTCTCAAAATCTCGGAGAGAGGCTCTCTCCTCTCTCTAGGGTTTCAGCGCTTGTGAGAATTCAAATTTGTGAGGTGCTTTAGGGCTCTGCTTCCTCTGGCCGGTCGGCATCGGAGCCGGCCATGGCCAGTCTCCTGGCTTCTCCCCACGTTTCCTCCCCAGTTCCGACTTCCCCTCCTTCCCACTTTTCTTCCTATCCAGATTCAGTTCAGGTTGAGGCGTCCTCTGCGTCCTCTGAGGATTCGAAGCTCTGCGTCCTCTGAGGATTCGAAGCTCTGCGTCCTCTTTCTACCTGTCTACCTCTGCGTTCATCATCTGAGGATTTGATGCTCTCACTGGATCGCATCTTTTTCTTCTCGGTTCGCTCTTAGTTGTAGCTTCGGTTGTGGCTGTTCTAGAGAGGAGCTCTGGCTACTCTTTCACTTACCATTTGCTTCAAATTCCATATTTTCGTTTTCAAATTTTAGTTTTGAAATTTGTTTGTTAGGGCTTCTCTGATCCGACTTTAACTGGGCTTCCATGCTCTGGCTGCTGGCTGCTGAGTTTCCCTATTTCTGGTTTCCCTGCGGATGTTATGGTCCTTGGACAGAGTTGCCATTCCCTGCGTTATTCAGATGGAGTTGTTACGGAAGCTGCTGTCTGATGCTCATATCGGCTCTCGCGTTGCAAAATGGTTCTACTGCAGACGAAGGTCCTGTGCGAGTGGCTCTGATGCTCTCAGTCTTTGTGTTTCCCTCCTGCTGGACGGGTTGGGGGATCCCCGTGTAGCTCTGGCTTGGGACAATGCCATGGCTGTGTTGCTGAAGAGTTGGGCGTGGCCTGGATTGGATGTAGAAGTTCCTATCGATGCGATGGAGTAGCATATCTGCTCGACGGTGCTGATGTTCTCTCCAGCTGTGTGACTCCTTTGTCTGGCGAAATGTAGAATTTGTTGATTTGGCTTGTAGCCAATCTGTGGAGCGTTGGGTGGTCTGCAACTGCCGAGGGTCACTGGTTTTCAATTTTCAAACTTAAAATTTATCTTTCTGAGGGCTTCGCCACCACAGTTTTTGGCTGGGCTTCCATGCCCCAGGCTGTTGGGGCTGCTGTGGTGAGAGTCCCTGTTCTAGTTTCGATGCAGTAGCTACAGCTTAGGATGCTGTCTGGTTCGTGGTTGTTGGGCTGGTTTGCCATGCCCGGTTTGTTGCAGGTGCCTTGTTGTCCTACTGTTTCTTCGTATGCTAATGCTATCTGGGGCTGTCTCTCAGATTGCGCATCATGCTGTGATGCTCTGGAAGTGCCCTGGGTCTGAATCCTTGGGAGTCTGAGTTACTGCTTGGTTTCTTTGCCCGAAGGGGAGGTCATGCTCTCTTACTGATGCTGGCAATCTATTGGGGATGTCACTGATGCTTCACTGCTCTGCTGATGGAGAGGCTGGTGATGCTGGAGGGTATCGGGCTTCCTGCTTTTTCGTTGACAGCATAGTGGATCCCTTCTATGTTTATCCTGTGAGCCTTGATGAAACAACATGGAGTTTTGTGAATGCCTCTTCCGATTTCAGCTTGCTCTCTGAAGTTGGATTCATTTTGTGCTGTTCTTGGTGTGAATGTTTGGGCTGAGTAGTTTTGCCTGTATACTTGAAATGGCGGCTGATTCTTTAGCTGGATTTGGGTTTGCCTGTGTAACCAAAAAGCGTTGCCTGATGAAGATGCTGCTGCCGGATGTCTAGTGCTGATGGCACGGATGATACTTTGGTCTACAGCTTTTGGTAATGTTTAGCCTCGCTGGTGTTTTGCCGGCTTGCAGTCCGGCTGTGGAATTCCTTGCAAGTTTTGCAGTCTTTGTACTTACTGTGTTGAGCAGCTGCTGAGTTGCTCTCTTTGCTGGGGCTGTTTTGTCCCTACTCTGGCTTTGTTTCGGAAATTTCGGCTCTGGTTTATGTTTGGGGGTCGCTAATGCACACTGCTCTGCTGATGTAGAAACTGGGGATGCTGGTGGAATGGGGGGCTTCCTAATATTCCTTGTGTCTGCTGCAACATGGAGCTTTTTGGTGTTGATAGTATGGCGACAACCATTATGGTCTGGAGGGTGAACTTTGGGGCAGGCTGTTGGTCAACTACAGGAGTATTGGCTCATGGTGCTTGTGGACCGGGTTGGTTTGATGACTAGGCCTTTGAGCCGTGATTCAGTCAAGGTCGGCTGTGATCTTTGGCCGAATTGGTCTCGCTTGGCGTCAAGGCCGATTCGAATTTGCTGGAGTGCCGATTTGGCCGTTATCCCTGTTGTCATCTCATCTCCCCAAAAAAAAAAAAAAAAAAAAATTTGTTGTAAGTTTAGAATTAAAGTAGATAGGCGGAGAAGATAATTTAAAATACTGTCTTTGAATAAAGAATTGGTTTGTTTGGATGTCTGATGTTTCTGCTTCTTTTGCAGAATTGCATTCTCGCCTGTTTGACCCCTTCCCCCCTTCTGTCCTCCCTCCCCCTCCCAAAAAAAAAAAAAAAAAAATTCTGTGTGCGTGTGTGTTTCTTGGGTGGCCGGTTCATCTGCCGGGGCTGGACGGGGTTGGTTGTCTGCTAATTTGGTGCTCTTTCATTGAATAAAAGTTGATCCGGTGTTTTGGTGAATTGAATTGTTATGCTGATACTGAATGAGGTATTAGCTGGTGATGCTTTGGCGGTTTGATATCAATGGTATGGCGAGGGGCATGATGCTGAGTATTGGGTGTAGTAGTTCATGCTGTTTTTTGAATATGCTGAGTTAAAAACAGGGTGCCAAAGCCATCCATCGTGCTGTTGGGCTGCTCATGAAGATGGGGATGTGTATGCCCTCGGACTCTTCTGATCTGATGTAGTCACTGCCATTTGTTGTTGAGTTTGGTGTGGTAGGATGCTGGCAAGGTTTTCGAGTTGGATCTGATGTAAATCAATGGTGTATCTCTTTATTCACTAGATGCTGCTGCTAATGCTCCGGTGCCTCAGGCTTCGCTGGGAAGTAATTCAGAATTTTACTCCTGTTGCTCGATTTTTGGTAGCTGGGGTTGGCTAATTGTGCCTCCTCAGTGTTGATGAACTGGGATGCTGCCGCTTTTTGGGTCCCCCCTACTGCCATTCTAGTGCTGGCTGTTGGGCTGATAGGAGCAAAACTGGGGGATGATAGTTGGTATATACGGGGTTGGCGTCTTTGCACTATCTTCTTGGAGTTGGACGAGTTGATACCCATGGTGCATAGCATGTTCATCATGTTGAGGGCTATGTGGTTGCGCTGATTTTGGTTCCCACTGTTGATGTGATGTGGAATGTGGTCTTGCTTCATTCTGAACTGACCTGTTAGCTTCCAATAGTTGAAGCATGGATAGATTCTGTGGCATTATGTTGCGTGTGTTTAATGGTGTTGGGATACTGTAATTGGTTTGTTGGCCAGCTGCTTTTTTGTTCACTACTCGTGCTGTTTTGGGTGCTTAATATGATGGCGGTGGTGCATTGTGGTAGCTGATCATTTTCTGTTGTTTCGCAATCGCCCCGATTTAGGTTGTTGTGCGTATGAGGTATTGTAATCGCTTGATGCATTGAAGCATTTAGAGGTCTTGTTTCATTAATCTCTCTTGGTGCAACTCTCGGGTATGGCACAGTTCTTGTGTGATGATGCATTTAGGCTGTAGTCAGATTAGTACTGCCTGTTGCTTTTAAATTAAATGATAATAGCTGATGAAGACCTGCAGACGGTTTGGTACATCGATGTGTAAGCTATCTGTGATTGAGACCTCGAGTAAGTCCTTGGTTATATATTGTGTCTGATCAAGTAGTCCCACCTGATTGTTGAGTTATGATTCGTAGCCTCCTGGAGAGATGCTATGGGCGAATTCCCCATTCGTTGCCTTTCCCTTGGCCCCGCAGCTGTTTGGTTGACTTCTTTGATGGCGGTCAAAGAGTGTTGCTGCTATCTGGTATGGGGCCTAACAGCTGTTGGCGTTGATATTGGGAGATCTGCTTCTTGGTTGATGGGGCTATTTTTTGGTACCGAATCATTCAATGCTGCTGCTTAGTATGCTCTCTCATGCTGCACTCCACAATCGAATTGCGGATGGGAGAGTATTTCTGATGCTGATGGTGATAGCGGCGCTGCATGGACAATCATGCTGATCTTGATGAAGCCCATGGATTACTCCTCAGCTCTATTATGTGCTGCGATGTTGGCGCGTTGAAGTGAAATGTCCTCGATCACTGGTTTGCTCCATCTCGAAAGCTGCTGAATGAAGCTATGTTTGGTTGCTGGTCTTGCCATGTTCGGATCAGTTTCCACTGCATAAATGCCTGCTGGAATTTTGTTTCTGCTGGTGGGTATGCAGTTCGGCCATGTGCCTGCTCTTTGGCGCCCTACGAGAAGCTGAATCTCTTGCCGATCTTCAATTGCGAGGATCGGGTTGGGATCTTGCTTCTCTTGCTACCCCTATATAGATGCTGAAGTGCAACCCTCTTCGCTGCGATGTTGGATGGGTTGTTGTCTCGCTTTTGGACGCTATGAAAGGCGGGCGAGGCACAGGCCGACGTTGGCTCCTCTGGTAGCCTCGAGGGCCATTTTTCTTTTTTTTTTTTCTTTTCTTTTTTGTTCTGCCGTTTGATTGCTCCTCTTGGTTTTTTTTGAGGAATTCTATGACGTACAGATGCTCGGGGCATGCCCTAGTGTTTTATGTTCTAACTCCATGTCAAAAAACCTGGAGTTATAACATAATTTTTTTGTAAATTTTTCTCCCTATAATCCA
Organism: Nepenthes gracilis; assembly: GCA_033239525.1. Lineage (NCBI taxonomy): Eukaryota > Viridiplantae > Streptophyta > Magnoliopsida > Caryophyllales > Nepenthaceae > Nepenthes > Nepenthes gracilis. Next base: position 5,063,543 of record BSYO01000014.1, on the reverse strand, counting down.
AATTACACACTTAATTACCAAAAAAAAAAAAAAGGTTTGGGTTGCGGCGTTGCTACTGGAATTGCCTGATTTGGCTGATTTTTGTTGAAGTTCTGCTTCTTCACTTCAACTGGGAGGAGCTGTGCTGATGCTGAGCGCCAGTTGCTCTGCTGGTTTAATAAATTTTTGATATAATGCCCACTGGGTGTTTGACCCTGTGTTGTGTGTCATTGTTTTTGTGTGTATTTTGATGTACTAACTGCTCGGGGTATGTCCTAACTCTTTATGCATTATCTCCAAGTCAAAATACTTGGAATTAATGCATAGTTTTTGTAATTTTTTTATCTTCCATTAATCCAAAATACTTACCAAAAAAAAAAACCATAGCAGCAAGTTCAAGATCATGGGTACGATAATTTTTCTCATGCACCTTCAATTGTCTAGACCCATATGCCACAACTTTATCATGCTGCATCAACACACATCCTAGACCCGCCTTAGAGGCGTCGCAGTACACCTCAAAGTCTCCTGAACTCCTGGAATGATCAGCACCGGAGCGGTGGTCAAACGATCCTTTAGCTCCTGGAAGCTCAGATCACACTCTTCTGTCCACACAAACTTAGCCTCTTTCTTCAGCAACCAAGTTAGAGGCATAACAATCTGTGAGAAGTTCTCTACAAAACGCCTGTAATATCCCGCCATACCCAGAAAGCTCCTAACCTCGATCACAGAAGCTAGTCTGCTCCCATTTGTAACAGCCTCTATTTTCTTAGGATCCACAGAAATGCCACCATCAGAAATCACATGTCCCAAAAACATCACCTTTTCGAGCTAGAACTCACACTTACTCAGCTTGGCATACAATTTCTCATCGCGGAGCACCTGAAGTACCTTCCTCAAATGAATTTCGTGCTCCTCATGATTCTTTGAATAAATCAAGATATCATCAATGAATACTACCACAAATTTATCCAAGTATACCACCTCCCGTAGAAGATTAGGTGGTTTGATAATGCTTTTGCTTTGCATGGTGAGGCCTAGATTGTAATTCAGGGTGTCCTACATATTCTTGGAGCATGTGGCATTCTTCTACACTTAGCTTCGATTTACAGACTATTGCAAACTGACGGTGCTATCTTCTACGGGAGGAGGTCGTCGCACGTGTGCTAGGAAAGCCCCCTAAAGTTTCTTGTTCAACGATGAACATGCCGCTTGGTATGGAATCAATATTTGATTCGACTACTTTTGTGCCGCTTGGTATGGGACCGAGGTTTAATCTGACCGCTTATTGGCTGCCCGGTATGGGATCGAAGTTTAACTTGACCATTCACAAGCTGCTTAGTTTTGGACCAAAGTTTAATCTAATCGCTTACGAGCTGCTTGGTATGAGACCAAGGTTTAATCCGACTGCTTACAGGTCACTTAGTTGGGACCAGGATTTAATTCGACCGCATACGGACTACTTGATATGGGACAAAGGTTTAACTACGGGTGAGCAAAAGCCCACCGGACTTAAGGGCATCTAGGTCATTTGCTTTCATACAATTTCACCCGACTTAGGGGCTTCTAGGTCATCTACTTTTATACAATTTCACGCAATCATTCATGCAAGAAAGAAAAAGAATCAAAACAATAGAAATATGTGAAAAATAAATCATTTTATTAAATATGATACAGTATTACATGCAATTTCATGCACACGTGTGACCTACCTGGGCCTAGTGTGAACCTTATTAGTACTACCTTTTCAGATGGACAACATTCCACGTCCTTAGGACCAACTTGCTGTTCTGGGTTCGAAGCTTATATGTTCCATTTCGTTGAATGGCCGAGATAAGAAATGGGTCTTCTCGATTCTTTTTTTTATAAGTAATTAAATTGTATTAAAATAAGAAAACAGATTACAAAACCTATGTTCTATTTTCAAGTGTTTTGCCAACTTGAAGTTAAAATATAGCAGTAAGGGTATCCCCAGAGCGCTACGACACAAATCATGAAAATAAAAATACAAACGAAAATACAAGCCATCAATACTGGCAACAGTCCAAGACCATTCCGGAAATGGGTGGCATGGCAATGGAAACCAATCCATTCTGGAAAATTCCATCCCATGAAGCCCAAAAAGGTCATCCATTCTGAAAAATCCAAAAGGAGGTAACCACTGTAAGCAATTCGGCAAATTTGCTCCATTCTGGACATTGTGGTCCGTTCTGCCAATATGCAAAAAACCAGATCGTTCAATCCGAGAAAGCTAAGAGGATGTCCATTCTGGGAATTCCAAAGAAAACGTGCCACTTTATGCAAACTGACATTGTTGCACCATATCAGTCATTGCTTTTTTTTGGTAAATAAGTATTTTGGATTAAAGGGAGAAAAAATTACAAAAACTATGTTTTATCTCTAAGTATTTTGACTTGGATTTAAAATATAAAATGTTAGGGTATACCCTGAGTATAAGGTACATCAGATAAAACACATCAGTCTTGCATACCGGGAGATTCCTCCATTTCAGCACAATGCACCAATCCAGCAACTGGTGTCATCCTAACAAAACTCCAAACCGGTAAGCAACATCATTCCGGCAAACTATGGAGTTAAAGGCATACCTTCCAGAATGCGAACTCTTTTTTTTGCTATTTTTATTCGGGAAAGCTAAAACGGCATCCTTTCTGAGAATTCCAAAGGGAACCGCCTCTTCAAGCAAACCGGCATTGTTGCTCTATATCGGTCATTGCAAACAGGGATATTCCTCCTTTTCGGGCCTTCCCAATTCAGGTAGAATTTATTCCTGCTGGCTATCTTGCCCATGGCTTCTATGCTCTGTAGGACTAAGTCTTCCACCTCGAAATGCCACACATTTACTTTTTTGTTATAATATCAGGCAATTCACTGTTTGTAGGCAGTCGTGCACATCCTGGCCATCTTCCGTGCTTCCTCCAACAGGTCCAGTGCTCTCTTGAGTTGCAAGGAGTTGTCGAGCAGGTTAAAGCCCTCGACTCGGAGACTTGGAAGCCCAACCTCTACCGGGATTACAGCCTTAGTTTCGTAGCATAGACTGAAAAGTGTCTCACATGCCGGCTCTTTGGGAGTTGACCGGTATGACCATAAAATAGGGGGTAGTTCCTCCACCCAAGAGCCCCCTGCGTCCTTTAGCCCCCTGCGTCCTTTAGCATGGTCTTTATTCTATGCAGTTGTGTCCAATTGGTGACCTACACTTGTCCGTTTGCCTGCGGATATGCTATCAAAGTGTGGACTAACATAATACCCAGATTAGTGCAATACTTGGTGAAGCACTTGCTGGGGAATTAGGTTCTGTTGTTATTTATGATAACCTCTAGAATCCCAAATCTGCATACTACGTTTTACCGGACAAATTCTATGACATTCTGCTCGGTTATTCGGGCCAATGGGGCCGTATCTTTTTTTTTTTGGTAAGTAAGTGTGTATTTTGGATTAAAGGGAGAAAAAAAACTATAGAAACCATGTTATAACTCCAAGTTTTTTGACTTGGAGTTAGAACATAAGATGTTAGGGCATACCCCGAGCAATTGGTACATCAGAGAATACCTCAAAAAACCTCAAAGAGGAACGATCTAATAGAAAACAAAAAAATGCTCACTGTCATTATACATAAGCAGAAGCAAAATTAGTGACTCCCGAAACGACTGGATCAACAACATCCGATCGCCCCGCAGCAACTTACTACATCAGAACGAAATTACCAGCATCCTAGAGGCACCCCTAGTATTCCACCAGCAGGAAGCAAAAGGCATCTGCATCACACCCACCACATATACCAGCATCGATTTCAGCCAGCGAGGGATCACCACAACGCTGCCGCCCCAAACTTTACCCCAAGCCACAATGGGGCCGTATCAACCCACTTCGTGAAGAAGTTGATGCCTACCATGACGAACTTCCTCTGTCCATATGTAATGGGAACCAGATTAAGAATGTTGAGTCCCCATTGTGCGAATGGCCAGGGTGCCTGGAGGGTTTGCAACTCCATCGGCAGCTGTTGGTGGAGGTTGTTGTGGACTTGGCAGTTCTTACACCTCTTCACAAAATCCACAGCATCCTTCTTCATGGTTGACCAATAGTATTCTTGGCACATCACTTTGAAGGCTAGGTTATTACCATCGATGTGTGACCCACAGATTCCAATGTGGACCTCGCCTAATACGTAGTTGGCCTCTTTTGGTGTAAGGCACCGGAGGTAAGCGGTTGAGTACTTGCAGTGGTATGGCCTTCCATCCACAATGGCATACCAGCTGACAGTCTTCTTTATGTGCTTAGCCTCGTCTAGATTTTGGGAAGAGATCCGTTTGTGAGGTACCTCAGTAGGGTGACATATTGTTTTCACCGTCAGAGACCTGCATTGCTTTTTGCTCGTCTGTGCTTGGAATGCTCAATATCTTTTGCATATCCCTTGAGTATTGTTCTAGATTCTCTGCCGATGCCATCCTTATAAGTTGGTCGACCTTCCAGTTTTCAACCCTTGGGATATAAACCACATCGAGCATGTCAAACCTTTGGATCGCATTCCTTGCCTTAGTTAGGTATTTGGCCAGCAGAGAATTGGACGCCTTGAAGCTTCCATGGATCTGGTTGAGACCAACTCCTGAATTACTGTATACAGTTAGGTGTCTAGCCAAGCACTCCTTAGCAAGCTGCAATCTTGCAAGTAGGGTTTCATATTCGGCCACGATATTGGTGGCCAGGAACTCAAACTTCAAGGAGTATTTCACTTTAAATTTGTCAGGGGTCCTCGGGACCACTCCAGCCCCACTACCCGAGTTTGTTGACGAGCCATCCACGTAAAGAACCCAATCTGGGGGCATCAGTTCAGTGGTTAGCCTTGCAAGTGTAGTTTGTATTGGGGATTGAGGTCGTGGTCTCGATAATGAAGTCGGCCTGTGTCGTTCCCTTAATGGCTGACTTAGGCTTGTATTTAATATCGAACTCTCCCAATTTGATAGCCTACTTAACCAGCCACCTAGAAACATTGGGCTTTTGCAGGAAACCCTTTAACGACTGGTCAGTCAGGCTAATTATCCAGTGCACCTAAAAGTAGGATTGTAGTTTTCTGGCTAAGAAAATGAGTGCCAATGCAATCTTCTCAGCATGGGGGTAATAGGTTTTGGTGCCAATTAATGTTTTGCTAACGTAGTGAACTGGGTGCTGCGTGTCACACTCCTAACGATTCAAGACGGAGCTCAGTGTCGCCTTTGAAACAGTTAAGTATTGGTACAGCTCCTCAACCTCTCTTGGCAATGTCAAGAGGGGTGGGCTGGCTAGGTTGTTTTTCAGTTCATCGAAAGCGGTTTGACAATCTGTCGTCCATTGGAATTACTCTCGTCCCCCTTAAGGGCTTGAATAAAAGAAGGTATTTGTCTCCAAACTTGGCCAGAAAACGAGAGAGGATTGCCAGGCTCCCAATCAACCTCTAGACATCTTTCACATTTCGAGGTGGGGTCATTCTATGAGAACTTTTATATTCTCCGAGTTTCACTCAATTTCCCATTGAGAGACAATGAAATCTAAAAACTTTCTGAAGGATATCCCTAAGACACACTTAAGAGGGTTCAGCATTATTTGGTGTGCTCGAAACACCTCAAAGGCTACAACTAGGTCACAAATATGGTTATTCGTAGTTTTACTTTTGATGAGTATGTCGTCTACATACACCTACACATTTCGGCCGGTCTGCTTTTCAAATATTTTGTTCACGAGCCTTTAGTATGTGATACCTGCATTCTTCAAATGGAAGGGCATGACCCTATAGTAGTAGGTCCCCTGGTCGGTCATGAAGGAAGTGTGTATAATATCTTGAATATTTTTGAGTTTATAATTTTATAAAAATAAATTATTTAATTAATTTTGATAATTATTTTATTTATTATTTTTGGTATTAAATCTTGTGATTAGACTTAGATATTCAAGTTATTAATTTGAATTAATAATTTGAATTTAAGTGTTTTGACTCTTAAATTTAGTTAGAATAATTAATATACTTAATTAAATTAGTTTAATTATAGGTTTAATTAATCAAGTAAACTATCACATATTTAAATTATATGAATATTAGTATATTAGAAATTTTTCAAAGATATTTATGCAATTAAATATTAGAGGTCAAAATATTAAAAATTAATATTAAAAATTTTTAAGTGTTATTATAATTAGATAAATAATTAATTGATATATGAATAATAATAGTAATATTAATAACATGTGTAATAATAAAAGCAATAATAATATGTGTAATAATAATAATAATAATAATTTCTTTTTTTTGGTAAGTAATTAATTGTATTAAAATAAATTAAAATGTACAGAGAATGTGTTTTTTCCAAGTGTTTTGCCGACTAGGAAAAAGACACATAGAAAAAAAAAGGGGGGAACCCCTAAATACATGACACAAGTCATAGAGGTCGCACCGACTAGATTGCAGAAAATCACCCCGGCTACGTACTCCGACCAAGGAGACAAAAAACATTCCAGCTAAAGAAGCACACCGGCAAATATCCCATCAGCTAAATGTACTCCGGAGAAAGTGCACTCCGGAATAAAGTACTTCAGCAATATCCACTCCGGAAAATTCCACTCCGGAAAACTTCGAATAATGCACTTCAGTAAAAGTGCACCCCGGCAGAAAGAACTCCAGCAAGATCCACTACGAAAAAACTCCGGACGTTTGTAGTTCAACAAAAAGGAACTCCGAAAAATAATCCCTTCGATTTTAGCACTCCGAAGATTGCACTTCAGCTTGAAAGAACTCCGGAAAAAATGCACTCCGGCAAAAAGAATTCCAAAGAAATTTCACCGCGGAAAACATCGCACCGAGAAAATGTACTCGGAAAAATGCACTCCAGCAGATAAAGAGCTCCGGAGAAGGGCATGCCGGAGCTCTGGAAAAGATCGCAGGAGGTCACTCCGGAATAGATCACTCCACTCCGTCCTACCACTCCGGAAGATTGCGCTTCAGCAGAAAGAACTCCGGAAAAATGCACTCCGGCAAAAAGAACTCCAGCAAATTTCACTCCGGAAAACATCACACCGAAAAAATGAACACCGAAAAAATGCACTCCAGCAGATAAGGAGCTCCGGAAGAGGGCAAGCCGGAACCCCTTTTTTTTTTTTTGAAGAAGATCGAAAAACATAGGAGCTGCGACAAGGCACTCCGGAAACCGGAGTTCGCGAAGGCGATACAAGAGCGCACAAGAACTCCGGAATCCGGTGAACAAAAGACCAAAAGCAAGCCCCCCCTTTTGTTTTTTTTTTTTTTTGGAAGAAGATCGAAAAACACAGGAGCTGCGACAAGGCACTCCGGAAATCGGAGTACACGAAGGCGTTACAAGAGCGCACAAGAACTCTGAAATCCGGTGAACAAAAGACCAAAGGCAAGTCCCTTTTTTTTTTTGGAGAGGAGCCAAGGACCTCAAAGCAAGGGCGCTTCGGAATCCGGAGTTCACAAGCCGGAAATTAAGAATAAGCATGAGAGCGCTCCAGGGACAGGAGCCCACAAATGCAAGTACAGGATTTTTTTTTTTTTTTTAAAAAGAAGCCAAAGTCACAAAAGCAAGGGAGCTCCGAATTGAGAACACAAGCTCTCAAATCCGAGTCCACAAGCGCCGGATACGAAGCACATAAATCGCTCCGGAAACCGGAGCACTAGGTGAAGACAAAGAATGGGGGATAGAATCCTTTTCAGGACGTAAGAGGATGCTCCATCTTATCGAAACCGGTCTGTCACTGCGGGCGATAGAAAAATGAGAGGATTCAGTTTCCCGAATAGCAGCGGTAATTTGATGGGCCACTGGATTGCGGTGCGCATGTTCTTGAAGACACGTTGGTTCCTCTCCTCCGGATGAAATAAATCGTGGCCGCAAGGGTGAGGCGGAAGGAGGCTGGCTTTAAGACTTTTACCCTTCCAATGTTTAGCAGCCCATAAAACGTTGGAGGACCAGAGAGGGTAGGGCCAGCTGAGACCTGCCTGGGAGCGCATGAGGCACCAGACAGCGGAGGAGAAAGGACAGTTGAAGAAGAGGTGGCTATGACTTTCACTATCATTAGAGCAAAGAACACAAATTGGGGAGATGTGAAGGTACTGGCTGATCCGGTCCATGGTATTGAGCCTGAGATGGATAGCAAGCCAAAGAATAAAGGCATGAGCGGGGATGAACAGGGGGGTCCAAACAAGACAAGGCCACTCCACCACGCCGTTAGGAGGATGGAAAATACTATAAGCGGATTTTGTAGTGAAAGAACCAGGGTGGTCAGGCGTCCAAAGGGCAAGGTCCTTGCGAGAGCTATCAGGGAGGTAGGGGGCATATGCTCAGCAATATCCGCTACCTCCGTGTCAAATTGGTTGGGCCAGCACCAATCACCATTAGTGATGATGTTCTTAACTCTTGCATCCAGGGGCAAGCCAGTAACACATCTGATTCTCTCACTAGTCCGATCACAGAGAGGGCCCAGAGGGTGCCAATGATCAAGCCAGAGGAAAGTGTCCGCCCATCACCAATACGAAATCGGATTATGGGACGAAGAGCAGGTCGGAGCTTCATAAGCTTTTTCCAACTCCAAGGGGCTGAATCTGGAATTTTTATGGTCCAAATGCAGCGATCTTTGAGTCTGTGAATGTAACACCAAGAGACCCAAATGGAGGCAGGATCTTTGGTGATGATCCTCCAGAACTGACGGCAAAGAAGGGCTTTGTTGGATGCTACCAGATTTTTAAAACCCAATCCCCCTTCATCTTTGGGGGAGCAGACATCCTTCCAGGCAACTTTATCAGAGAATTTACCATCAAGGGAGCCATGCCACAGGAAGGAGCGGAGGGCTTTATTAATACTGTTCAGGATAGATTTGGGAAGAATGAACATGGAAGCCCAATAATTGTGGATAGTAGAGAGGATGGAAGAAATAAGCTGAAGCCTACCAGCAAAGGAGAGCCACGTTCTTCCAAGAAGAGATTTTGAGTTGAATACGGTCAAGGAGAGGCTTGCAAATGGAGTAGGTGAGCTTCGTGGTGATAAGGGGGGACTCCGAGATACCCGACGGGGAGGGAGCCCCGCTTAAATCCGAGAATGTCAATGATGCAATGAAGGGTATCCTCACTAATAGCGCCACAAAAGACCTCACTCTTATCTGGGTTGGGGGTAAGGCCGGACAAACAACTGAAGATGTTGAGACACTCATGAATGGCCTGAATGGAGTTGCGGTCCGCTTTGGAGAAAAGAAGGAGGTCGTCCGCAAAGCCAAGCATCACAATACGGGAGCGATCGCAATTCCAATGGTACTTAAAGTCAAGATTAGTCCTAGTCATCTCGTCAGAATGCCATTCAGGACTTCCATCCCAGGGATGAAAAGATAGGGAGAGAGGGGGTCACCCTGTCTAAGTCCTTTGGCCCCTCGAAAGAAGCCCACCGGTGAGCCATTGAGATTAATGGAGAAAGAGGTGGTGGTGATGCATTGTTTGATCCAATTAACCATAATGGGGGGGGGGAATTCATCAACTCAAGGACGGCAATAATGAAGTCCCAGTTGATAGAATCGAAGGCCTTCATCAGGTCAACTTTAATAGCACATCGAGGGGCCCCCTTGTTGAGGTGGTATTTGTGGAGAAGATCCTGAGCCAGCAGGATGTTGTCTCCAATACTCCTCCCCGAGATGAATGCGGTTTGACAATTGCCAACAAGGTAAGGAAGCGTAGGTTGGAGGCGAGCGGCGATGATCTTATAAATGACATTGCAGCACGCGATGGGGCGGTAGTCGGAAACCTTGGTGGGAGATTTGATCTTTAGGATGAGGCAAAGCAGGGTATAATTTCAACAAAGGAAAGAAAAAGAGGAAGAAGGAAGAGAAAAGAAAAGGAGAAGGAAAGAAAAGAAAAGGAAAGAAGAGAGAAAAGAAAAGGGAAGGAAGGGAAAGGAAGGAAGGAGGAGGGAGAGAAAGATGGGCGGATGACAGTGACGAAGAAGGAAAGGGGAATGGCTCCCATGCGAAACCCTAGCAGTCGCCTCCATTATTTAAGAAGGCGGTAGGGGTAGGAGAAGGGGGGCGGGAGAAGATGAACGTAAGGGGAAGAACGAAGTGGAGCCGCCACCGTCGACCACCACCATGAGGCAGTAATCCTCCATCACAAAATTTTTTTTTTTTGGTAATTAAGTGATTTTGGATTAAAGGGAAAAGAAAATAATACAGACAGTGATTTTACTCCAAGTGTTTTTTCGACTTGGAATGAAATCAAAGTCATCGGGGCATGCCCCTAACATCTCGTAAGAGAGGAAACAAAAAGAACCTACAAGAGGCCCGGACACAACTTAATCAACTACCCAAATTATACAACGGAAACATGGGTCAAATCATGTACAGATGGGCCACAGCAGCACATCATGCAATCTGCAATAGTACAAAACAGCCACTAGGTCTGTAGACTGTAACACATCAACACAACAGCGCAGCATACAGCATCTCGGCACAGACAGCACTACTTCAAGCCCTCCACAACATTAGCTAGTTGCCAACATTAACAAAGCCTTCCCCATCAACCACCACGGCCCCTGTTCAGCCGATCCGAGATGCATCGAATCCTCAACAAGGCGAGCAGCACCAATCATAGCTTGGCAACAAACCGAGGGGCATATTGTTCTAGACCAGAAGAATGAAAAGAAAGGCAGCTGTCCCAACTTCTACAGCAACCCAAGTCACTATCAGGCCAAAACAGCCTAAAATTGGGTTACTGCATCAATGCACCAGCATTGGGATTTCAACACAGCATCTGCACAGCAACGCTGCATCATGACAGCAGCCCCAGAAACACTTCAATGCATTGCAACCAGTAACCAGTATCTCGACAGCAGCTATGAATTCAGAGCACATAGCTTTGCAAGGGAAATGATCGGCATCCCCATGACAGCAGTTGCCTTTTGTTGCTCCCAGGCAGCATTCCATCACAAAATTTATCCTTCCTTTATTATTGTTAATGCCCAATCCTTTGAATTTATAACCGATTTGGTGGGTAAATGGTGAAATTGAGGGTTGTAATTTTGGGGGAAACCGAATGCATACATTCGGCTCGTGAAGAACGACCGACACCTTTAGGATTAATGATGGATTGGGGCTTCGGGAATCATCTAATGGAGTCATGAAGAGTTGATTTAGGGCGTTGTACCCCTGAATGTTGGGAATTTTGGGGATTAATGCTCTGTTTCCCGTTTTCTAGCTGGGTTCAATGACCCGAAGGCAATAAGCGGGCTTCGACCCCTTATGTAGCAAGTAAACTTTTTCCTCTTCATCCTTTTTTTTTTGGTAAATAAGTTAAATGAATTAAATGAAATAAAAATTATAAAAATGATGTTCTAACTCCAAGTGTTTTGCCAACTTAGATTTAGAACAACGAGCTAGGGCATGCCCCGAGCATCACCATGAACAAAATCATGAACCGATGAAAAGAAAATTGAAAAACCTCACCTAGGTGTAATTCATCTAAATCGACCGTATGCAACCCGGCCCCACAACAAAAACAAACCTAAAAAACAGATTCAACAAGAAAAGCACTAATGGGAACTCCAGCATCATCTAGCCACCAAGGTCCAGATCAACATTTCCAGAACCTACACCCAAAATCAGACAAAACCAATTCCTCCCACATCAACAGTATTAGCTATAAACAGCAGCAAGGTTCTTTCTCCCAAGACTAGCAGCTACTCCCAGAATCCAGCAGCCTAGCCTTTCAGCATGTTTACCAGCAACCGACAAATCAGCTCCTTCTCAAGCGGCTAATCCACCATCATCAGCAGCATCAGCATTCCAGACCAGAGTCCATAGCAGCATGAATCTGTTGTAGGAACCCTTAGCTATCAATCGGCCATCCGAAATTCCACAGCTTAGCAAAACAAGTGTTTTGCCGAGTTGGTAAGAGAAACATAGAGACAGGGAATCCCCCTAAACCAAGATGAAAGTCATTAAAAATAATATTACAATATCGAAATCGGCATTCTGAAAGCGGCAATTGAAGTACGAGACGAGAGTGGCAATCTCAATTCAACTCCGTCCACACCACACATAAGGTCGCTCCAACCTTAAAGAGAACCATGGCCACTCCGCCCTTTAATAGGACAAAGGTACTTCGGATTCTACAATGCCACTCCGTTCAATGCACTCCAAATAAAGTGGGTGAAAGCACTCCGGCCTCCCAGAATCACAAGCCACTCCGCCCCACAACAAATCGACTCCAGTGCACTCCGTCCAATGCACTCCGGCCTCCAGATAAAGGTACTCCGAATTCTACAATGCCACTCCGTCCAATGCACTCCGGATAAAGACAGCAAAAGCACTCCGGCCCTCATATAAAGTGAGCAAAAGCACTCCATTTTTTTTGGAGCCACGACAGCAATCACTCCGGCCTCCCCACAACAAAGGTACTCCAGTGCACTCCATCCAATGCACTCCGGATTCTATAATGCACTCCGGCCTCCAGATAAAGGTACTTCGGATTCTGCAATGCCACTCTGTCCAATGCTTTTTTTTTTTTGGTAAGCAAGTATTGGCTCCGTCCAATGCACTCCAGATAAAGAGAGCAAAAGCACTCCTACCCCCATATAAAGTGAGCAAAAGCACTCCAATTTTTTTTTTGAAAGCCACAATAGCAATCACACCGGCCTCCCCACACACATGGCCAATCCGGCCTTAAAGAGTTCAAAAGGCAATCCGGCCTCAACAAATTCAAGCTACTCCGGCTTTTTAGTGAACAAAAGGAACTCCGGATTCATCATACGCATGCCACTCCGGCCATTTAGCAAACAAAAAGCACTCCGGCCAACAGCAATTCAACACAGGAAGGACACCACTTCAGTAATGCCTTTTTTTTTTTGTAAGTAAGTGTGTATTTTGGATTAAAGGGAGAAAAATTTATAAAAATAATGTAATAACTCCAAGTTTTTTGACTTGGAGTTAGAACATCAACTGCTAGGGCATACCCCGAGCAACTGGTACATCAGAAAATACCACAAAAAAACCCCTAAGAGGAGCGATCTAATAGAAACAGAAACTGAACACAGTCATTGTACATCAGCAGATTCTTTTTTTTTGGTAAGTAAGTGATTTGGATTAAGGGGAGAAAAAAATTTTACAAGTAATGATTTATCACCAAGTGTTTTTCCGACTTGGGGATAAACCATAACCGCAGGGGCATTCCCCGAGCACATTGATACAACGAATGAATCCAACAGAAAGCAACAAAAATGCTAGAATTCATGCACAACAAGCAAACTACTCTAACATCAGTAGAAAGGTTCCTAAACAAAATGTGCCAATCCAAGGTATTATCAAAAATGGCAACAGAAAATATCTATTCACCCACTGTTTCAAAGATCAACGCCAAGGTGGAATTCCATACCAGCCCAGGGCCTTTCCAGCACCACTTGATGAACCAAAGCCTGAAAATCAGGCGTAACCTCCATCAGCAGTGCAACACTTAACCGGATGCAGCAAGGGACATAGCACTGCCGAGTGACAAATCAGCACCGCCACCTTCAGCAGAGAATCAGAAGCCAAATAATGTAGCAGAAAATTCCAGTCATTCCTTCAATTGAGCCACCACCGCAATGAGTCCTCCATTTCTTGGGCAGCGTTGAGGCTCCAACAGAGAACAAAGAATAAGTCCACGGCGGCCGGCTTCAGCAGCATCAAAGAAGATGCAACAACCAAGAATTCTCAGAGCAACAAGAAATCCTAGTGTAGATAGCACCCACATCTGTTTTTCGGAATAATTCATTCAAAGCAAAAGCTCCAAGCAGGACCCGGCTTCAAATTCAAACAAAATCAGTAACTCCCGGGTTGACGGGATCAGCAGCAAACCGAACTCATGCATCAGCTTCTACTGCAACATAATATTTCCACAAAGAAGAAACCAAGACCACTATCCACTTCAAAGCACAAAGACCAGAGGCAACATCACACCCACTGCCTAACGCCATCAAAAGCTGCAGGTTAAGAACCGCATGAGGAAGAGCAGATGGCAACTGCATCCAGAGTGGCACTCTGCAGGTACCGTGCTGAATTGCAGCCCTCCAGCAGAACTGAAGTCATCATCAAGCAATGGTCCGATCTAAAAATGGTTCAGCCAAAACACTTCAAGCATCAATAGTAAGACTAAAGGGAGCTGGCCTCATGACCCCATATCCATCGTGCATCAGATGGAAATGGCAGCTAATATGCCGACAGACAGCAGCTCGAAAACCGCAGCGAGAATCCACAGCAACAGAACATGACCTAAGAGTGTTATGTACAAAACTGCACCGGGAGACAACGAAGCAAGCCAGAGTACCGAGAAAACCAGCAACAGTCAGTGCACCAACCCAGTGGGAGTTCGTCAGCAGCCAAAATAATTGAACTTCAAATATTAGGACAGCAGCCAGGCCAAATACCGAGGGTCACCGTGAGAAGCTTACTAATCAGCATCAATGAACACGTCGGTACAACAAAAACAGCCACATCAACCAAGAAGCATAGCTATCGAATCCGGGGCCAGCATCAGTTACAGCCCCGAGACAGATAGCAACAACGCTATAGCACAGCCAGCTTGTAAATTGACCAAGCATCAACAAAAAAATTATGGACAGCATCAGCAATATTTCTTCACACATCCAAGCAGGAGTAGTAGCAATAGTGGAGTAGCAATGGCCCCAGAAGGAATTGTAGCATACAACCACCACTTCAGGAGCAGAAATCAGCATCAATATTGCAGCCTACGACCTTCCCCCAGAAGGATCAGCAACTTCGAAGACCAAAGCTGTCGTCCAACCATCTCCAGTAGATGAAGCCCAACAAACAGGACCATCACCGCCATCAGCATAGCCAGCTGATGAACAGCAATTTGTCTTCAGCCACCATATCTCAGAGCATTCCGTGCTACTAACCATGGGCAACACGGTCCATACTTCATCATTAGAAATTAAGTTTGCCAGCTTCACAACCCACGCCGCAACAGTGATTGCAGACGAACCCTGCACAGAATCGAACACCAGCCAACAGCAATATGTATCTGATCCAAAACCTCAGCTGCATCTACCGCTGTCATTCATTCCTGATCATCCCATCATCCAGCAAAGAAAGGCAGCAAAGGTGAAACAGACTACCACAGCACCCTTGCTCATATCCAGCAAAACTTATAAGGGATGCCAGAATAGCATCAAAGAATTAGCATTACCAACCAGTCCCAGCTTGGCAGCAATCTCACAGGACGGAAAACAGATTCAGCATCATGTTAGAGAGATCCATAAGTATATCAACATGACCAGCCAAGCACCAAACCCGAAGGCTCTAGTAGCAGTCACCAACCCCCAATTTGTAACAGCATATACATAATACACAGCTGGCCATGGTAATACAGGAAAGAAATCCCTGGATCAGTGAATTTCTTCTTATAACCACAAGCATGCGGGAGGCCAGAGACATCACGATCGGCTGAAGGTGGCATATAGATAGCAGCAACCATCACCACACCACACTATCAATATCAAACCGCCCCAGTAGCGACCCCAAAAGCCATTACCCCATAAGCTACAGTAACAAGGTTCCACTAGCAACCAACAGCAAAAAAAATCAACAACAGCACGTGATGGCAACATCAGGCAGAATCGTAACAGCCTCATGCTCATCACTCTCATAGTATAGTATAAACCAGCAGAAGGCTGCTCCACAGACAGGGGTGATTTCAAGCCTTAAGGAACCACCGTCATCATCGTTCACAAGCCCAGAGACCCCACAAAGCAGACCAACGCACACCCAATCCGTGAGGACTCACCAATAGAGAGACAACAGTCCAGTCCAGAAACTCAAACCAAACCCCGCCATCAGAAGCAAGTAGAATTTCACCCACCACATCAAGTACAAAGAGCATTCCAGCACACCATGACCAGCCACCACAGGGTTACAAAATTAACAAGTGGGGGAGCCTTACAGCCGGAACACCCATAGCAGAAACTTCAAGGCATTTTTTTTTTCTCTAAGCCACCACGAGCCGGAACCGCCAAGAGCACAGCCCACAGGGCCAAAAGGGCCAGCAGCCTCATAAGGCGCAAAGATGACCCCTTTTTTTTTTTTATAAATCAACCAAAGCCAACGCGAAGCAAAAACGCGGATAGCATAGCCCACAAGGCCAATAAGACCAGCAGCCTCAACAGCAGCAAAACCCCCCCTTTTTTTTTAATAAATTCCAACGCCTAACCAGCAGGCGGTTAGGGCATCCAACAGCAGGTAAGGAAGTCTTCAGCTTGTCACGAACAACGTTTGAGATCTGGGAGGAGATCTGGGAAACATCCTGATGGGAGGATTTTTGAAAACACGGTTATTATGTTCTCTCCAAATATAATAAATAGTGGCCGCCAGGGAGATTCGCTTGGAAAGGGCAGTGAGGTTCTTGCCTTTCCACATTTGCGCCGCCCAATCAACATTTTGGGACCACGTGGGGTAAGGCCAATGGATGCCAGCGATCCGTTGGATAGAGATCCACACGGAGGAGGAGAAGGGGTGCCGAAGCGGAATTGGCCTGGTGGTTAAACACACGGAAGTGTGCCTTCCCCACCCAGGTTCGATCCCCCGCGGAAGCACCAAGTGGTACTGTGCCTCCCAAAAAATCCCGCAAGGGGTTTCTGGGTTATGGGGCCGCGAGTGCGATGGGGCCAGTCACTATAAAAAGCTTACCCTTAACACAGTTTAACTTACCAAAAAAAAAAGAGGAGGAGAAGGGGCAAGAGAAAAATAGATGGTCATGGTTTTCAGCATCAGAATCACAAAGAGAGCAAGTAAGTGAGAGGTTGGGAACGCCGTGAACTCGATCAGAGGTATTAAGCCGACCTTTTATTGCTAACCAAATGGTGAATGAGTGGGCAGGGATATGGAAAGGACCCCATACAAGGTTGGTCCAGATCAGCTTCGGTTTGGGTGGGTGAAGAAGGAGGTAGGCAGACTTAGACGAAAAGACACCATTAGGGCTTCCAGCCCATCTCAAGGAGTCCTTTTGCTCATTGTTTGGCAGGTAATGGGGCATGTTAGTGGCGAGACTGGAAACCTCCCGATCAAAAGGATTAGGCCAGGCCCACTGGTCATCTTTGATTATTTGAGAAACCTTGCTGTCCCCGGGATAAACCAAAGACCGTCTTTTAATGCGATCCGTGCAAACCCTAATGAGAGGGCCATCGATGCCAATTGTCATGCCGTAAAGGAGTCACCGCCATCGCCAATAATCTTTATAGTATGCGCACACATGAACGAACGAAGTTTCATGATCTTCCTCCAGCTCCAAGGGGTAGAATCGGGAACTTTGAGGGTCCGATGCACCGATCCTTGATTCTAGTCTTGTGGATCCATGAAGACCAAGCCGATTCAGGGTCTTTAGACATGAGACGCCAAAGAAGCTTACAGATGATGAGAGCTTTATTTTGTGCCTCCGGCAAGTTCTTAAGCCCCAACCCACCTTCACTCTTTGGGTAGCAAAGATCGGTCCAGCCACCTTTGCATTAGCCTTACCGTCTGTTGAACCCTTCCAGAGGAAACGCCTCAATATGCAAATCGATCTGGTTAAGAATAGATTTGGGTAAAGATAAAAATCAAGCCCAATAGAGGTGAATCGTAGAGAGGATTGAGGTCACCAATTGAAGGCGACCCCAAAGGACAGCCATCTGTTTTTCCATGAGTTGATGCGGCAAGTAATTTTCTCGGTGAGGGCCCTACGGTCCCGAATAGATAGCCTAGTAGATATCGGAGGAACGCCAAGGTATCTAATGGGGAGGGATCCAACTTTGAACCCCGGGATGTCAGCAATAGTCTGATTAAGGGATTGGTCTTTAGAGCAAAGGAAAACCTCACTCTTATTTGTGTTAGCCGACAGGCCGTAAAGCCAAAAGAACTCCTCAAGGCAATCTTTGAGGATACGGATAGAGTAGACATCAGCATGAGAGAAGAGGAGCAGGTCATCGGCAAAGGCTAGCATAACAGTATGGGTCGTTTCACACTTCCAATGAAATGTGAACTTATTGTTCCTACTAGTCTTGGAGACAATGATCCCGTTCAAAACCTCCATAGCCAGGACAAAAAGGTAAGGAGAAATGCGATCACCTTGACGAAGGCCCTTACCCCCTTTAAAAAACCCAACCGCTTTACCATTAATATTTACAGAGTACGAGGGGGTGGTGATACATTCCTTAATCCAGTTTATCATTTTGGGCGAAAAATTCATGATGGTCAGAACATTGATAATGAAATCCCAATGAACAGAATCATAGGCTTTCATGAGGTCAATTTTCATAGTGCATCGTGGAGGGTCATGACCTAGGTGATACTTGTGGAGAAGCTCTTGGGCCAGGAGAATGTTGTCACTAATTTGGCATCCCGCCACAAAGGCCGTTTGGCACTTTTCAACAAGATAAGGTAAAGTCATCTTTAGACGATTTGCAATAATCTTCGAGATGACTTTGTATATGACATTACAGCAAGAAATGGGACGGAAATCAGAGACCATCCGAGGAGACTTGATTTTGGGAATCAGGCTGATGATCGTCGAATTCATTTGCTTGAGGAGCGTTCCATGATTGAAAAAATCACAAATGGCTTCACAAACAGATGGGCCAATGATATCCCACGACTCCTTAAAGAAAAGGGAGCTGAAACCGTCAGCCCCGGGGCCGATAGTCACCGATGGAAAAGATCACTTTGTGGATCTCATCATCGCTACCGGGCCACAAGAGGGTCCATAAGGGATGCAGGCACAGTATTCGGGATGTAAGGACGAAGCCTAATCGCATCAGCGAATCCGCACGCTCGGCCCCAAGAGCCTTTCTAAAGTGGTCCACGATTAGGTTCTGAACGTTTTCAACACCCTTTGGTAGGATTCCCGTCTTGATCAAGGAGGGAATAGATCCGATTCTTATTGTTGTTACCATGGACAGTCCTAAAAAAAAATTTATTGCACTGATCACCCTCCTTGAGCCACCTTATCTTAGCTTTTTGCTTAGTAAGGTCGGCTATCTTGGCCAGAGCAGCATGGTAATCGTCCTTACAGCGCCGCTCCTCAAGAGAACTTCCTAGACTAGAGGGAGTTTGACGTTGGATCACGTCAAGCTTCTCCCTAGTACGAATGAGCTCCTCATGAACATCACCCTCATGGGCGTTGAGCACTTTCAGAGAAATTTTAACCAGCTTAAGTTTGGACACGAGCCTAAACATAGGAGAGCCATTGATGTCTTCCGACCAGGCATCAGCAACCAAAGGGAGAAATTTCAGGGATTTGGTAAGGAAATTATTGAACCGAAAAAAACCGTGCTTTCTGGGTGGATCGCCAATCGGGATTAGAATACAGGCCGAGTGGTCAGAGAGCCTGGGAGGGGGAAAAAGGGTTTTAGCTCTACGAAATTTGTCAAACCAAGGTCCATTGGCGACAACACGATCAAGCTTTCTGTAGATGCGAAGAGAAGGGTCACGCCCATCATTCCAGGTATAGTGCATTCCTTCATGACACACATCGTTAAGATCGCAGTCTCTAAGACAATTTTCAAGTTCGATTGAGCTTTTGTTATGCCAAATCCCTCCCAGAGCCTCGGACGGATACCGGATAGCATTGAAATCCCCGAGGGCCGCCCAAGGGAGGTCGCCTGATGGTTAGACACCCCGCGAAGGCTATCCATAGGAGCCTACGGGAAATTTCTGAGTTTGCACCATAAATGAAGGACAGAATGCACTGGTATTCTCCTCGAGGAGCAGGGCATCAAGATGGACGACCTGGTCCTCAGAGGAAAGAATATTGCACGAAATCAGATTGGGATCCCAACCAACCCAAATCCGACCACCAGAACACGAAGAGTAATTCATAAACCAAGACCAGTTAGGCTTGATTCTAGTGGATACAGCCACAGAGTTTCTCTCCGCTACCTTGGTCTCCACTAAGCCTACGATACTACACCTATGGGATGAAATGAGGTTGCAGACTTCGTGGGCTTTTACACTCCCATTAAGTCCCCTCACATTCCAACAGGCAATGTTAGTCATGGGTTAAGGTTGAGGGGGGGAGGATTTTTAACCCCCCGAGTTTTTTTTTTATTTCTACGGGAAGAGCCACGGCCCCCAATGTTTGATGGTGGGCCACCATTTGACACACAGCCAATGGGGCCTAACCCGGGGGCACAAAGATTGGTGCCATCTGGCGGGTCAGGGGTGGAAGAAGAGCAAGGGTTAAAAATTAACAACATCAGTTACTCCCGAGATGTCGAATTAACACAACCGAACGCCCTGCAACAATTAACAACAGCAATTAATGCTGTTAGCACCCTAAATACATCCCAAGTTTTCCAATTGCAGGATGCAATAGGCAACTGCAGCACTTCCACCTCCCCACCGCCAGCATCAGATCGCAACCAGCAGGGCCGAAGGATCAAACCGCCAGACATGCATTGTACAGGAGCAAGCAGGAGATGCAACTTCGGCAAACCCAGCAGCCACGATCCCACCTAGCAGCCGGCAAGGCAACCAACACCAGTGAACCAGCCACAGGGCCACAGCTCATCAGGACAATCCCGACCCAGCACCTCCAGAAGCAAACCAGCAAAATTTCCATACACACACCACGCCCAAACCCGACAGATGATGTAGCGGTGCTGCACCAGCAAGACCAGCAACAGCCACATATAGTCACGGCAAAGACCAACAAAAGGGAGCCAGCCAAAAAGAAATCAGAGTCGAGACCCATCAGCAACCCATTCAACATTTAGCAACAAAGCAGGCCCAACTAATTATCAACCTCATCCAACCACCGAGAGCCAATATCAGCTACCAGCCCATCGTCCATCCAGGGGAAGAGACAACCAACATGGCATCAGTAAATCCCAGCATTTGCAGGGCAAAACAACAGCTCGATCTAACAAAGCCACACGCATTTAGCATAAGAAACCAGAGCAGCAGGTTGCATCATGACCGGAATTTGCAAAACCAGTAACTCAATCCCAACTTCGCATGAGCAGAAAAAACATGAAAGCAAAACGCTGAAACAAAGGGCTGGAACAGCCCAACAGCAGCCATCCAGAATAACCCAATTTCAGTGATCAGGTGTGAAATCAACAGCATCAGACTCAAAGCCACATTCAGCCAGATTGAAGCAGGGCAGCAGCATTACACATCAAAATTCCACAGCAGTTCCATCTCAGAGAACCAGACATTAAGGCAGCGATATTAAAAACTCCTCTTCAACAGAATCGGCTTCAGATAGTATAAACAGAGCTACAACTCAGTTAATCCACATCTTGTAAAATTACAGTAGCTTCCACAAAAACAGAAGGCCATTAACTTCCAGACTCCAACATCAAGCATTAATTCAACTGCTACTCCCTCCATCTTCGATTTCAGCAGCACCCTCCAGCACCCATAAAGCACACATCAGCCTTAGCAAGAACCAGAACTGCTAGCAGCAGACATCCTAAATGAAGCAATTGGGTCCAAAATCCAGCATAGCGACCAAGCCCAGCTTCAGTCCCCGCATACCCTACAACTAAAACAGCCTAGAGGGTAACAGGGAAGGGACCAAACAGCCATCATCGACTCGTTTTAGGATGGCAACAGCCCAAGCAACCTCATCCCGAGGCATCTCTACCCACACCATTCCAACCATGCCATTCATACAATGATATTCCAGAAGTGCTGAAATAGCATGGAAAGACTTAAAATCCCAAACCAAAATTGTTTGCAACACTGATGGAGACACAACCAATCACCACCCTGGACATACTGAGGGGTTGAAGCTGAGCACATCCAGAGGAGATCAAACACATATGCCAACTCCAGTAACTAAGACCACAGAACCAGCCATATTATCCATGCCATCCGGACCCCAAACAGCAACAGCAACTGACCGAGGGAGCAGAGCATCAGCGCAGAATGCTCCAGGTCCCCGGCAGTACACTGTACCACCCAACAGCCACACAAACCCTTCAAAGGAACCAATCCGCCCAACAGGTTGGGTCCTCAAACACAGATCCAACACAGGCAAGAGCACCAAACATCTCAGAAGCAACACACTCACCCACACACTCAATTATTATTATTATTATTATTATTTGGGGGGGGAAGGGGAGGGATGACAGTGCTGTGGGAGGGAAAGCTCACCAAAAAAACACCAACATCAACCCATTTCAATATACAATGGATTATGCAGGGACAGACGAACAGGAATCGGGAACCAGACCACTGGAGAGCCAGCCAAAGCAATCGCCATTTTACACAGACTCAAGAGTGAAAAAAGCCATAACCTACATCCTTTTTTTATATATATTTTTTTTATTTTTTATTTTTTTATATACCCCAGGTATCCGAGTCGACCTAGAAAGACCCCTATCAGGCATCGAGATGGTCATTAATTTAAGTCTCACAACAGTGACCACTAAAGAGAAGAGCTGGGAAATGTCTTGGGGAGAGGAATTTTGAAAAATTCGGTTATTACGCTCATTCCAGATAAAGTAAACCGTGGCGTCCAGAGATAAGCGTTTGGAGACAGCCAGGAGGCTTTTCCCTTTCCAAATAGAAGCAGCCCAAGATATGTTTTGATTCCATTCTGGATGGGGCCAATAAATACCGGATTGTCTTTGAACCATATCCCATAATGTTTTGGAGAATTGGCAAGCGAAGAAGAGGTGACCAAGATCTTCATCTTCTATGTTGCAAAAAATGCATCTTGGGGAAAGATTTGGGATATAATGGAGGCGGTCAAGGGTATTGAGTCTACCTTTAATGGCGAGCCATAGGGTAAAGGCGTGGGAGGGGATATGTGATGGACCCCATACCAATTGAGCCCAAGTAACCTTAGGGTTGGGAGGATGGATGAGATGGTATGCGGATTTAGTCGAGAATTTGCATTAACATTCCCAGCCCATCTCTGGGGTATGGGGTATGGGGCCGCGAAGCGGTGGGGCCAGTCACGTTAAAAAGCTTACCCTTACCACAGTTTTACAAAACAGACTGGGCCGGTGGTTAAACACACGGAAGTGTGCCTCCCACCTGGTTCGATCCCTGCGAAGCACCAAAGTGGTACTCTGTGCCTCCCAAAATCCCAAGGGGTTTCAGTTATGGGGTCATGAGTGCGGTGGGGCTACCACTATAAAAGCTTGCCCTTAACACGCTTTAAAAAAAAAAAAAAACAAAAGGTCGTTATTTGACATTTTTCTTGCGTTGCCTCCCGGATGCCCTCATTTGTCTCCGCGGGGTGTATTTTCTTTGGTTGATCCCTGCCTGGCAGTGTTATACTCTCCGGGCTGCTTCTCAGCCCTGGCTTGCGTTGCTTTTGTTCCCTCCCCGAAGCTCTGTCTTCCCACCCCCCCCAAAAAAAAAAAAAAAAAAAAAGGTTGATTTTGGGAATTTTGCCTCCTCTTTGTCTGACGCTTCTACTCGGATCCGCTCTTTATGCTGTGCTCGTGGTGGTTTCCTGTTGGGTGGCTCATCTTCCTTTTGTTGGGTGATGCTGGTGGCTTGGATTTGGGCGGGTGGGATCCTGTATTTGAAGGTGGAATTGGGGGCTCTCTGGTTGTCAAGCTGGAGCCCTCCTGGAGCTGATAATACATATGTCTTGCCCAGTTGGAGATAAGGGGTGTTATGTTGGTTACTTTGGATTTGATGGTATTTGATTTGGCGGGGTATACATTGGTGATGCTCTCTGGAAAACTGAGGTGCCTGGGATTTGCTGATGAAATGTTGGATAAACTCTAGCCCCTTCACTAATTGTGGTAGTTGTACCTTTATGAATACTTTGGTGGTGGTTGGCAACGGCTCACATGTGGTGGCGAAGAGCTATGTCGCATGGTTTTGGCGTTATTTGGTTTGTATGCTGATGCTGGGGTTGGGCTGGTGCCGCTAGCAGGGGACCGGTTTGCTATATACTGATGTTTTGGATTGAGATGTCTTTGGTTTCACTGGACTCTTGATTCGAGGAGATGCTCACGTACCATAGTGCCGATGCCTTGTTGCTTGCTGCTTCCAAATCGATCACCGGATCTAGCTGTTTGTGTTTTTGTGGTCTGCTGTCCATTGTCTCATCAGAGGGTGTAGGTGTGATGGGTGCCGCATTCAGCCAGATGGTGATGCAATGGCCTATGGTGTCTTTTTGTATATGCTGATGTAAAGCTGGGTGTCGATGGTTGCTACCGGTGCCCTCGGGTTTATTGCTTGGCTGATCTTGCTGAAATGATGTTGGTACCCTTCGAATCGATGCTGTCCCAAAGATTTCGCCTTGTAATATTTGGTGCCAAGTCGGGAATGGTTGGCTGTGTTAATTCTTTGCTGTTGGCTGGGGCTGATCCTGTGCAGGGTTTGTATGCAATTTTTGATGCGGTGTGGGATGTGAAGCAGGATTCATGAGATGAAATATGGACTGTGTTATTAGCAGGGTCTGTAATGCCAGTTTGTTGGATCGTTGCTTTGCTTCACCATCCTGAGCAGCTATTTGGTGGAGTTTCGTGCTATGTGCACCTTTCGTTGCTGGGTTGCGTGCTCCCTATTTTCTTGATATTTTCTCATATGAAGTTTTTCCTTCTGCGGCTGTGTAATGGGGTTCTCTTCTACCTACTGAAATGCTGGTTCGTGATTATTTTGGGTGTGATGGTATTGAACTGTTTGTGCTAACGGATGGATGCGGATGATTCTGTTTGATCCGAAGAAATAGATGATGAGTCCTGATTGCTCACTCAAGATGATATGGTCCGAATTTTGCTGTCTTTATTGGTTTGTCAAAGCAGTTTACTCTGGGCTAACGTGGCTGTAGCCGAACTATTGATTGGATGATAGCAGATGGTCTTTCGCTGTCTCAAGTTCCTTCCGGTGGAAGGTCGATGATGTAACCTCCGATGATGATTTTGCTCCTGAAATGGATGGTGCTATGTTGCCAGGCTACCTGTTCCTCTCTCGCATTAATCGTGGGATTGCCGCTCAAGGATTGGTTGTGCTGCCTCCTCATGTAATTGCAGGTGCCTCGTAGCAGCTAGTTGTTGATTGGTGTGACCTTTGCTGTATTGAATTGGCTGCAGCAGACTGTTTTTTGCCTTGTAAATGCTTTGCCTCGTTAGTCATGGAATTCCTGGTGCCGGGTTACTCGGCTGCGCCCGGGTGCAGGGTTTGGTTGCTGCCTCTATTGGGAATTGGTGGCAATGGAAAGGACTTGGCTGGTTTGATATTGTTGTTGGTGAAACGTTGGCTTCAGTTGCCAATTCTCGGTTTTGGCAGCTTTGAAGTTGCTGTTGGCGCAGCCCTCTACGTAGCTGAAGCTGGAATGGCTGCTCATGTCTTTTGGAACCTGGCTGTACTGTATTGCGTGGGCATGTGTGGGGCGGTCCGCCTTGCTGCTGCTGGTTCCTCCGGTTGTCTCGGGCGCGATCTCGCCCTGAATTTTACAGGCATTACCTGTGGCTGATCGAATGGGATTTGATGGAAACTCCTGGTGTGTACAGATGAATTGCTAGGATGCTGGTTTGCCGGCAGATCCAGATGGTTCTTCCAGTCTTCTCGGGCATTTTTTGATTTTGATTATGTGTAACGACAGTGTTCTTTTTTTGTTCTTCTACTTGATAGCTCCTCTTAGGTTTGTTGAGGAACTCTCTGATGTACCAATTGCTCGGGGTATGCCCTAGCGTTTTTGTTATAACTCCAAGTCAAAAAACTTGTAGTTATAACATAATCTTTTGTAAATTTTTCTCCCGTTAATCCAAAATACACACTTACTTACCAAAAAAAAAAAAAAAACATTCCCAGCCCATCTCAAAGAGTCTTTTTGATTGCTACTAGGAGGATTTTTGGGTGAGTTCATGTCAAGGTTACTTACCAAAAAAAAAAAAAGAGTTCATGGCAAGGTGGGACACCTCATTATCGAAGGGGTTGGGCCAGGTCCATTTGTTGTTCCTGATAATTGCATCGACCTTAACATCTCAGTGCAGACCCGAAATAAGACGAGTACGATCAGAGCTCACCTCACTCAAAGGGCCGAGGGGGTGCCAATTATCGTGCCAGAGGAAGGTATCGGAGCCATCCCCAATGTCCATGATAGAGTAGGCGCGCATAAAAGGCCGCAGTTTCATGATCTTACGCCAACTCCAAGGGGCATTTGCCGGGATTTTTAGGGTCCAAATGCACCGGTCTTTGATTCTGTTCTTGTGAATCCATGAAGACCAGGCTGAGTTCGGGTCTTTAGATAAAAGACGCCAAAGAAACTTGCAAATGAGAGCCCTATTCTGATCCAACAAGTCCTTAATGCCCAGCTCACCCTCCGACTTGGGGTGGCATGTGTCGTGCCAAGCAACTTTTGCATTGACTCTTCCTTCAGAAAAACCATTCCAAAGGAAGCGGCGTAAAATGCATTCAATTGCTTTAAGGATGGTTTTGGGTAAGATAAAGAAAGAGGCCCAATAGAGGTGGATAGATGAGAGGATGGATGCAACGAGTTGCAATCTCCCACCGAAGGAGAGCCACCTATTTTTCCATGATGTAATCCTCTTAGTGATTCTATCAGTGAGAGATTTGCAATCAAAGACCGAGAGCCTAGAGGTAACAGTGGGACCCCCAAGTATCTGATGGGAAGTTTGCCCTTTTAAATCCCATGATAGCTGCTATTTCCTGGTGAAGAGAGACATCTTTTGAACATATGAAGATCTCACTCTTATTCGGGTTAGCAGAGAGGCCAGAGGTAGCATGAAATTCATCAAGGCATTCCTTGAGGATCTGGGTAGATTGGGAATCAGCCTGGGAGAAGAGGAGGAGGTCGTCAGCAAAAGCAAGCATAACAATTTGAGTTTCAGCGCATTTCCAATGGAATTTAAAATTATTATCCCGCCTTGTCTTGACCTCAATAATGCCATTCAGCACTTCCATCACAAGGACAAATAAATAGGAGGAGAGCGGATCCCCTTGGCGAAGACCTTTCCCACCTTTAAAGAAGCCAACAACTTTCCCGTTGATATTGAGTGAATACGCCGGGGTAGTATGCACTGGCTAATCCAATTGACCATTTGTGGGGGAAATTTCATGAGTGTCAGAACATTGATGATAAAATCCCAATAAACAGAGTCATAAGCTTTCATGAGGTCGACCTTCATGGTACATCTAGGCGAGTCTAACCCAAGGTGATACTTTGCAAGAGCTCCTGTGCAAGGAGGATATTATCACTAATCTGCCGCCCCGCCACAAAGGCCGTTTGGCATCTGTCAACCAGGAAAGGAAGGGTGGCCTTGATTCTATTAGCAAGAATCTTAGATATCACTTTGTAAATGACGTTACAACATGATATCGGGTGGTAGTACTTACCAAAAAAAAAGATATCGGGCGGTAGTCAGTAACCGAACACGAGGACTGGACCTTAGGAATGAGGCTAATCAAAGTGGTATTCACCTGTTTAAGGAGCTTTCCATGATGAAAAAAATCATGGATAGCTTCATAAACAGTATGTCCAGTGATCTCCCACGAGTCCTTAAAGAATTTCGAGATAAATCCATCAGGACCGGGAGCTCTGTCATCACTAATGGAGAAAATCGCAGCGCGAATTTCCTCCTCACTAACCGGCCTGACAAGGGAGCCAGTTAGTGAATCAGGGACCATATGGAGAATGTAGGGGCGGAGCCGACTGGCATCCGCCTCACTTCAGCAATGCCACGTTAGCAATGTCACGTCAGCAATGCCGCAGCAAAAAATGCAGACCAAGTTCATCAAACGTTTGCACCATCACACCCAGCTGAAGACCAAAAGTAAATTCAACAAGTGGCCTCTAGCAATGCATCATTGGTCAGGCGCACAGCACTTCAAGAGTAGCAAACAGATCAGCATTACTTACTACCCAGGTAGCAATACCAACATCGAGTTTAGCAGCAGTCCAACAGTAGCTGGGTCCAAAGAATCAGACACAAGTGCAGCAAGACCAGCTGGAGCAGGTCCAACCACTGCAGCAGCCAATCAGCTACAATAATAACCATCATCAGGAAGGATTAACAAGCAACAACTAGCAGCCAAATAGACATTCAAGGACGTCCACTGAATAATCACACCAGTCTTTTTTTTTGGTAAGTAAGTATTTTGGATTATAGGGAGAAAAATATTACAGAATCTATATTTTTACTCCAAGTATTTTGACTTGGGAAAAAACATAAACCGCTAGGGCATACCCCGAGCATCTAATACATCAGAAAAAAATAAAAAACTCCTCTAGGAGGACATACGATCAACATAATCAACAAAATATGGGTCCTGTCTAATAATCACACCAGTCACCAAACAACAACTATTGTGAGCATGCTTTTTTTTTTGGTAAGCAAGTAAATTTGAATTAATGGGAGAAAAAATTTACAGAATCTATACTTTATCTCCAAGTATTTTGACATAAAGATAAAGCATAAAACGCTAGGGCATTCCCTGAGCAACTTGGTACAACGGATAATACCAAAATACAAAAGAAGGGTCCACCAAGGGAACACCACTCCACAAAATCGACCAAACATGAAATCTTTCCTATGTAGACCAACAAAGTCTTCCAAAGAGGATGAAGTAGCTTCACCAAATCAGCAACCAGGCCAATCAGCATCGCCAAAACTCCAGCCAGTCTTCTAAACGGGATCAGCAGCATATGCTGGTAGAATAACCAGGACCCCAGGTTCTACTTACCAAAAAAAAAAAAACCAGGACCCCAAGTTCATGTAAGGGCATTGGGCATTGCAAACTTCCTGTCGCCCAGCAGCAGCTCACGACTGCAGCAAGAGACAGCAAGCAACAGCTAAGGCAACATGGATAGGACACAAGGCTGTAACAGCAGTAGCTTCAATAGCACCAACAACCCTCCAGTGCAGAATTCACAACTTAAACCAAACAGGATGAAAGTGGAACAAAAAGCTCCGGACTTTACCTTCCACCAGAGAGGGCACAATAGCCTTCCACAAGGAAAAACCACCACCTTCAGGAGCAACACAGATGAGCAGGTGCTCTATCATTTCCGTAGAAAAAAAATTTTAATTAAAAAAAAATTAAAAAAAAAAACTGCTGCTGTTTAGCCGGTGCTCTTTGACAGGAGTGCTCTTCTCCGGAGCTTTTATGGCTGGAGTGCATTGTCCGGAGTGCCTCTTGGCTATTTGTTGGACGGAGTGTTTCTGATACCGGTCTTGACATGCGGCTCACAAGTTTCTTACAGCTGCTGATTTGCTTTCGTGGCTGGGCTTGGTTCTTGACGTGGAACTGCTGATGTGGCGATCTTCTGAAGCATGGCAACTGGTGGGCACTGGCATTCGGATCTCAACTGTTGCTTGTCTCTCCCAATGTAGTGTTGATTCTGAGTATGGATTGGTGGTTATTCTTTTGCTGTTAGATTGCTGAACTGTTGGCTATTTCGGGTGATGCAACTGATCATGTTGCTATTGTATTATAGCTTTTGGCTTGTTTGGGCAGCAAGGGATTGCGGTTTTCCTCGGTCCGTTGTTGTTATATTTTTCATATTCTATTGGTTCTTAGAACGTTGGCCTCCTAGAGGTTTTTTTATGATTTTTCTGATGTACTTGCTGCTCGAGGTATGCCCTAGCAGGTTATGTTTTATCCTCAAGTCAAAATACTTTGAGATAAAATTTGATTTTGTAATTTTTTTCCTCTCTTTAATCCAAAATACTTACTTACAAAAAAAAAAGCATCTACAAAATAGACCACCCTGGTCCACAGCAGCACACTTGTGCAGCAGCACCAACACAGTAGGATAGTGCCAATGCCACCACCAAACAACTTCCATCAGACCAGCTGATTACAGCTCCACAACAGGGGTTAAGACCTCCTGGAGACCCGCCGAAGAGCCGACACTCTTGGATCCTGCATCCAATCCAGCACCAACTACAACCCAGCAACAACTAGCCGCAACAAAGCCAACAGTTTTTCATCAGGGTAAGGATAGCCGAAGAGAAAGCAAATGCCAGCAGCATAGGATTAGACGTGCATAGCACCCCATCATATGGCCAAGAAAAACACCTTGCCTCAGTTTCCATTAGCAATGGGGTCAAAATCCAGGCCACAACGCGAACAGCATATCCACAGGACACGGGCAAACCTGCCTCCATAGTAGGAATTAGCAGCACAGTCTTCAGACTATTGCTTGCATCAATTCCAGCACCAGCACCCTCAACTCAGGGCAAAAGAAAAAAACAAACACCAAAGAGCATAACTCCAAACACCAGCACCTGCCAAACCACACCAGCCGGCAGGGCCTACACACAAACTGGGGAGCCTCATCATTCCGCAGGAAAAAACGAGGGATTCGGCCAGAAAACCAACGGCATCATGGCAAAAAGATTCAAAAAAAATGGTGGAAATTTAGCCCATTAGATTCTTTGGATGGGATTTGCGACGTCACCGGGCCTTCGGGAACCTCCCATTAAGTGCCTGCCTAGCAAAAAGTTCTTCATCAGCCCATCGGGCAGGAGGTCCCTGATGGCAGCTAGGAGAAGCATTAGCTCCACGTAGTGACATGCCCTGCACAGCATCCTCACTCCCTAAATATGAACCATCAAGACTAGATTTACGGGCAGCTGGGGTGCAACAAGGCAATTGCAGATCTAGGCGACGCTGCTCTTTTATCTCCATCAGTTGCTTCCGCAATCGTTCTATATCAGCAGCAATCCTACAAGCAGAGTCATCATCAGGAGCCTGTTGGACAGCATGAGGGGTGGGAGTAGAATCGACTGTAGGAGCATCTTCAGCCGTAGATTCAGATGGCAAACCGGATGGGACAACCTCCAAGACTTCACCAGCACAACTAGGGATATGTTGGCCTTCAATATGAAGCAAATCCTTCACAAAGGAGGCAGCCTTGGAGTCAGGGAGATGCCTTGGAGCCGGCCACGGCCGGTCTCCTGGTTGCTCCTCCCGTTTCCTTCTCGGTTTCCGTCTTCCCCGCTCTGCCCTTTCCGGGCTTCAGATCTGGCAGTCTCGACCTATGCATCTTCTGAAGCTCCGTTGTCTTCATCCTCTGAGACTCGTAGCTCTCACCGGATTGCTTCCCTTCCTTCTCGATTCGAACCCTTAGCTGTGTTCTTGGGTCGATACTACCACCTCTGTCCGTAATGGATGTTTCCTAGACATTGTACCAGTTTGGGATGAAGGTCCTTGCTCGTTAGCTTTTTTCATCATCTGCTGGAGCTGGCCTGGTGTTCGGGCTGGAGCTGATTGGGGCTTCTGCAGGAGCCTTTATCCCATCTATTGCGGCCGTATCAGCGTGGAGCTCTGACCTCCCTTTGGGATTTCTTACGGTTCCTTTTCTGTTGCTTTATTTCCATATTTTGCATATCAAATTTCAGTTTTGAAATTCGATTATTTAGGGTGTCTCGCCTCCGATTTTGACTGACTTCCTTGCTCTGGTTGAAGGGGCTGAGAGCCCCTGTTTCTGGTTTCCTTGTGGTGCTCCGGCATTTGTTGCTGTCCGTTCTTGAACTGTTGCCACTTCTGGAGTGTTGCAGATGGAATCGTTGGGATGCTCTTTTGATGGGAGAATCTGAGCCTGCTGTTCTTTGGCTTTGGGTGCGACTATCTGAAGCTAGAATTGGCTCTTGTGTTGCTCTTTGGTTTTGTCGCAGACGACTGTCCAGTGATGCTGGCTCTGCTGCTCCTTTACTTGTGGCGTTCATTCCAGTTGGACGGGAAGGGGGACCGTGCAGCTCTGGATTTGGAACTCTATGCTGGGGTGCTGAAGAGTTGGCGTGGCCTTGTTTGGATGCTGGTGAACCTTCTGGGGCGGTGGAATAGGCTTGGCCTGTCTATTTGCCATTTACTATCTGTTATTGGCAGTGGAATCTGTAGTGGTGCTGCTGCAGTTGGTTTTTTTATGTTGGCAGTGAAATCTTGCTGCCGATTGGGTTGCTGTTTCTTCCGGTTGGTAGTTCATGATGAATCTTGAAGCTGACTGTGCCCCAGTGGTATGCTGAAGGATCTGCTGTCAAATTTCGTTTTGCTGTTGCTGGTATGCTGGCTACGTTACTCGAAGGCTGATGCTGGAGTGCTGCTGAATCTGAAGCTGGATTGAAGCTCATTTGGAGTTGTTGTTTTGATGCAGTTAGCTGATGCTGCTCTCAAGTTTCCTCCAACTGTCTCCTTTTCTGATGCTGGAAAGTGTTGAACATTGGTTGGGGATAATTAGCTGATGCTATCAGTATATATCGCTTTGCAAATGAGTTGTGCTGTTGTTTGAGTGCCTGGTAGTGGTTTGGAAGGGATTGTCTCTCTGAATCTGCTCATTAGGTTTGGTGCTGGGGATGGTTGGTATTTATGTTCCAGCTGTTGCTTTTGATGAGCTCGTGGATTTTGCTGACTGGCCTGCTGGCAGATGCTGATTCCGGGTGCTGTCCCTGCTGACCAATTTAGATTGCTGATGCATATTTCCTGATGCAAGCGATTGATGCTTTGGCTGAATTCAGAATGTGCTGTGCCCATTGTGATTGATCTTTGCTGCTGTCGGTGGCTGCTGAATCTGAGTAGCTGCTGATGGTAGTTTGGTGCGGTTTTTGCTGTGATGGACTGGCAGCTGCTGTTGCATATTTGTATGGAATATCCTCTGCTTCTCATGGTATGATGTATCTCCTGACTGGAATTTGTGGCAGTGCTGATTAGTCACTTGACAGTTTCCTTGCTGCTGTGACCCGGAATTACTGGATTGGCGTTGATGCTACAGCAGTTGGTGAATAGATCTCCTGTTGTAAACTTTTGGTTGTGCCCGTGGATTGGCATGTTTTGTTTAGGAACTGCTCTACTGATGTTAGAGTGTTTTGATTGTATTGAGTGAATTCCAGCATTTTTGTTTCTCTGTTGGTTTCATTCATTGTATCAATGTGCTTGGGCATGCCTTTGCGGAAAAACACTTTGATTTATCCCAAAGTCGGAAAAACACTTGAAAATAAATCACTACTTATAAAATTTTTCTCTCATTAATCCAAATCACTTACCAAAAAAAAAAAAAGGAGTCAAGGAGATGCAAAGAAACCAGCAGCTCGGGAGACTCCCTGCTGGTTACACTCAGTGGTTGAGACTCAGAGTTAGCTGAAAGCACACAAGGGATAGGATCTAGCTGGCCGAGGCAAGCCTTTAGCTCATCGGAGGGACCAGCAGCAGCAACAACAATTGGCCAGGAGACAGGATCTTCTATCTCCGACAGCAGTGAAATGGGCAACGGATCAGCTGCTGTTAACACCTGATCATCGTCACTTGTCTCCTGACCAACCCCCTATTGTGAGCAAGCATAGTTAGAACATAGCAGAAGCAACCGCAACGCCTACCAGAATAGCTTCTGGAAACCAGAAGCACGAGCACAATAAAAAGAAGAGGCAGGCCAATAGCTCAAATACCGGGCACCCTCAGGGAAGGCCATAGCCACCCAAAAAACATGCTGACAGCATAGATATGCTTACCAAAAAAAAAAGCTGACAGCATAGATATAAGAAACTATCCAGCAACATAGAGCTATTTACAGCTAGATAATAATTTTTTTTTGGTAAGTAAGTAATTGCATTAAATTTAAAGGAAATTTACAAAACTTTGACCTAATTTCAAGTGTTTTGCCAACTTGAGATTAGGGCAAAGAGGAAAGGGGAGTACCCCAAAACACATGGAAAGGTCCAGATCAAAGACCATGAACCTTGGCATGACATATTGAAAAACAACCGAATCAAAATAGATCAACAGCAGTGTGCCAAATGGCAAAAAGAAGACGAGCCAAATCAGCATGCATAACCTGCCCAGAAGCCCATTTACTCATAAAAGGCAATATACATGCCATGTCAGCAAGCCAAACCGGCATCACCATCATCAGCAATATACTTCCAGGGTGTCCAGCATCAGCAAAAGAAATATAATGGACAGCAGCAAGGAGCAAAAATAGCAGAAAGGCCTAAACAAAGAGCCGGCCACATGCCAGGCCCTATGCCTCCAGGCTCTCATGAATGAGGGACCCGAATGGTCATGGGCTTAGATTTTTTTTTTTTTGGTAAGTAAGTATTTTGAAATGATGGGAGAAAAAAATTACAAATTTAATGTTTTATCTCCAAGTATTTTGACTTGGATTTAAAACATGAAGAGTTAGGGCATATCCCGAGCAAACGGTACATTAGAAAATACATAAAACGCCTCTAGGAGGACAACGATCTACAAACATCCATAATAAATATGCAACAGCATTGCACGACAGGCAAAAGGCTGCAACAACATCAGCAGCACAAAAAAAACTCCCAGCTATTCCAAACAAAAGCATGCCAAACCAAGGGCAATATTAAAGCTGGATTAACACCCAGCCAAAACCAGTAGCAGAGCCATGTCCGCATCTCAGTCAAAAGCAGTGCATCTCATGACTGCAGCAACCATCCATTGCAGTGACAAAGGCAGGAACAGCAACAGCATCGGCATCATGGAAAGGAACATCAGAACAGTCCTCCCATGCAGATTTTAACATCCCATATGGCTGCAGCTGCTTTCAGCAGCCGCACTTTCCCAGCAGCAGGGAGAGCAAGGCATCCTCCCTCATGTCGATAGTGGATCCATCATCAGCAGCAGGGCAATGAATGGACAACTGTGTCAGCAAGGAACAATCACCACAGGGGCTAAGCAGCTGGCCCCTGTAACTATCGGCGGCACCACTAGCAACACCATCACCTGAGTTCCTTCACCCAACTGCAACTATCGGCATAAGTAAAAGCAGCAGTCCTAGATCAGCAGGTCAGCTCCAACACCACTGCACAGATCTTCAGGAAAAAAAAAAAACTTCAGGCTAGGCACCAGCGAATTTAGGACAGCCGAAGCAAACTCCAAATCAGACTCCTCACAATCCCAAGTCAAACCTGATATGCAGCCACCGGCTGCAATATCAGAGTGAAGATGGGAAGATCAACCACTAGCTTCAGGAGCAGTAGCCAACTCCACCAGCAGGCTTGAATTCGGCCACAGCTACCAATGACATAAACTGAATAGCAGCGTCCAACAGCACCAGGTGCCACACCTTCAGGAGGCACAACACATCACTAAACAACCAGTTCTGCCAATTACGGCATGAGCCACCCACCACCAGCATGCTGAGCTGATCAACATTCCAGCATCAGTGATGATACTTCATGGGCTTAGATTTTTGCCTTCTCCGGGACTTGGCATACTGCCAAGTACCATCAAGCTCTGACGAAACATGGGGGCAATCCTCTGCAGTACCTCTTTGATCATGCCGCATCGGAGAGGTCTTAGAGGCAGAACTGTGGAGACCGGCCAATAATTCCGCCATATTGCTAAATTCAGATGCCGAGAAGGTCGATATCTCTTTCAACAGAGAGGACAGGTACCCAAAAACAACCTTCTCCATGACAGGGGACAAGGAGGCAATGTGGATTTGAGAACCTTCACCAATCAATAACATTCTGAGAGCTGCCAAATAAGCACTTGTGGAGAAGTCCTGATCCTTCTCATCCAAGGAATAAGATGATTTGAATTCCGACTTTGCCTTCTCGCTAACAGTGTTTTTTTTTGGTAAGTAAGTTTAATGAATTAAATGGAATAAAAATTACAAAAAACGATGTTCTAACTCTAAGTGTTTTGCCAACTTAGTCTTAGAATAACGAGTTAGGGCATACCCCAAGCATCAACATGATCAAAATCATGAAACGAGTTACGGACATTGAAAGAAAACCACACCAAGGAGAGATATCCAAGGTAGACTATACAACTTTAAAAACAAAAAAAACTGAAATGCCACCGTAGTAGCATCAAAATGGGAACCTCCAACCACATCTTCGTATTCGATCCGGGTAACACATGAGAAGCATCCACCCGCTCCAAATATGCCCCCGATTCAGTCAAGGCGAATAGTGGCCAGCCATTCCTAGCACCCACCATCAACAGCCAACCATATCAGCAAAACTGCCCATCCCCATAGCAGCAAAAGCATTAAATCCAAGGCATCAACCAACATACCAGCAGACAGCATATCCACAACCTGCTGCATCTAACGCAACAACAAATCAGCATAGAGCACAGAATGGGCTCAGCAATGACAGGAGCGAAGTCGTTGAACCCAGCAACAGCTAAAGCCCGATCCACCTTCAACAGCAGCTGTGGCAGAGAACACTACCAGGGACTCACCAAGGTAGAGTTTGCAACTCCACAAAGAAACCTATCAAGGGAACAAACAAGCTTCACATTAACATCAGCAAAATAGTGAACCGGCCAATGTATTGGCAGCCACAT
The DNA here is from genome assembly GCA_033239525.1 of Nepenthes gracilis. Taxonomy (NCBI): domain Eukaryota; kingdom Viridiplantae; phylum Streptophyta; class Magnoliopsida; order Caryophyllales; family Nepenthaceae; genus Nepenthes; species Nepenthes gracilis. The sequence goes on along the minus strand of BSYO01000014.1, from coordinate 5,027,312 downwards.
CACCACAGCATAGCAGCTCCATCACCACAACACAAGCCCACAGCAACCATACGGCAATCTCAAACAGAGAAGGGGCAAGCACCTTCAGCAGCTGGCCTGTGGCCAGGCAAACTGCAGACTCAGGACCAGAATCAAGAATCAGTCAAGCTACACAGTTACAACAACAGACAGAGAGCCAGCCAAAACCGACCCAATGACCACTGCCAACTATTTTAACAGCAAGGCAGTTACCATCTCCACAGCACACACCCACCATAATCCAGCCGGCTGATCAATACAACAAGAAGAGTACCCCAAAGATCTGCAAATACATATACAACAGATCAAAAATTCCACGGAGAGCAGCAGAGTGGCATCAGCAAACTGCCCCACCCAATATCAGCATGCTGCAAACCAGGACAGGGAAACAGAACAAGAATTCAGCAAAGCATCCACGGCTTCAGCCCTCAGAACGCTAATATCAGAGTCAACCCACTACTGCAACTACAACAACAATCAGGCCTCTTCTATCAAACAATCAGCATCGCCAAATCTCTGCATTCGGCAATGCAGAGCAAGGCATAAAAGGCGCGACAGCAGGAATATAAATACAGCTCATCCAACACCAGCACCAAAAAATTCAACCATTCCTTCAGATGGACATGCCAACAGACACACTCCCAAGCACCCAAGGGAGTATCAACCAACCAGCCACAAAAAGGAGAGCTAACCAACATAGCTGAAATTATTAGACGCCAAAAAAAACCGCAGAAACCAACAGCACAACCCCTAGGATCTGGGGGATGCCTTGGCTTTTTTGGATTTGTTCTTTCTACGAGATCGAGATGGCTTCCAAGAGTCGCATTCCAAAGCCAACGCCTCATCAACGTTTATGAATTTCTCTTTAGAATAGTCTACGGCCCGGCCCATACAGATTTCAGATGCAGGGGCAGCTTCGCCATTCTTAGATGATTCCAATCCATATCTTTTAATAATTCGAGATATAGAACTGGGAGTCGGAACACTGTCGGAATCAGATTCAATAACCAATTCATTTAGTTGCACATCAGGATGGCCATCCAAGCAACCTGGAGCATCCGAGGAGCGCAATTGTTGCCCAAGGCCATCAGAGGAACTCTGGAGACAGAGACCATGGACAGGGGCCAAGAGCAATGCATCAAGGGAGCAGGCAATAGGGTCCAGGGGAGCCTGGGATGCCAGATCAGGAACAGGGGTAACCGGGCTCGGGAGAGCCAGCAGACCAGGGAGGGGTTGAGAGTCCATCACAACCCCAATAGGGGAACAACTCACGCAACAACCACTAAGGTCATCAGCATCCTTCGGGGAAGCAATAGGATGCGGGGAGGAAACCGGATGATTCAAGGCAACAACATCCACTGAATTGGGAACACAATCATCGGTCATGTGCCCAGGGCATGGCGAGGGAACCATTTGGACTTTTTCCACATGAACAGAAATGGGGGATTTGGAGCGGGAATTACCTGTTGGAGGTTTCATATCCTTGGAATAGCATTGAGCTTCATCATGCCCCAACAGATGGCAACGACTACACCTAATTGGCCTCCAGCTATACTCCACCTTCACCACTATGGGAGCCAAATCATGGCAAGATTTGATGGTGATACTTGTGGGAAAGGGACCATCGACGCCCACTTCAACACAGATTTTTGTGAATGAGACGTTCTCCATACGGGCCGTCCGGGGGTCGAGCTGAAAAGGAATACCAACCGCACTAGCCACCCAGTTGAGGCCGGCATGGGTCCAGTACTAAATCGGTAAATTGAGGAGTTTGATCCAAATGAGGAAGTGTTTAAGTTCATCCTTGTTCAAAATCATGCCCAGCGTCTACCGTTTAAGGAAGATAGCCTTCCCCGCCAAGAGCCATGGACCGGCTTGAATACATTTTTCCATCATCTCCATCGATGAGAAATGGAAGAAGAAAAAACCAAATTCGTTGCCAGCGGTATGTGTGAGACCGAATCGGGCCCAAATATTTTTTGCTATGGCTTTGACCGCCAGATAGTGAGGCGGGGAATCAAAGAAGTGGGCTACCAAAGTAAAGCTCCAGAAAGATTGGCCTTCGTTGATGACCTCCGGCGGAGGAGAGATGATGGACGAGTCAGCCCCACCGGCCAAAGGGGGGAAGAATTTCAGCTCATTTCGTGCCTCAATACTATCCTTGCGAACGATATCAGCCCATCGGGCGGAGCTTTGCGCCTGACCTTCGGAAATGAAATCGAAACCCTTAGGTTTCGAAGCGTCCAAAATCTGGCCTTCCGGAGCGGGAGAGAGAGGACCCAAAGGCACCGAAACATTTGGAGAGGAAGGAACAGAGGGGGCAGGGGAAACGGAGCCCGGGAGAGGACCCAAGGGGGGATCGAGGTGGCCGGCCATGGCCGACGGAGACGAGAATTCAAATTCGCAGGCGGGACGAATTTGAAATTTTAGAGAGAGAAGAGAGCATCTCTCTCTCTGCTCATTTTCTCGCTAACAGTGTACCAACATCTGTTCAGGAAATCGAGAATAAGGTCTTGATGTTCAGGATGTAAGCCCTCAAAAAGTTGTTGAGATGCATCAGCATCGAGTAATGACTGGATGGCCTGAAACATTGGGTCAGCCTCATCAGCCTCATCTTCCCCGGACAAGGAAGTCTCCACCATGAAACAGTTATCCGGATCATAAACAACCGGATCTAGAGGGGGCAAACTCTTACCAATGGTTTCCAGAACCTCGCCCTGCTGATCACCATCCTGTGGACTCCAAGGGCCCACAGATGTAGGCTCAACCTGGACAGGATTGGCCAGGGAATACTTGCGGGTAAGCTGATTGATCAATTCGGGAGTTACATCATAATCAACCAGCTTATAACCACAAGCAGAAACAAGAGCATTGCTTGTTAGCTCAACAGGAGGAACCAGCACAGACCCAGGTTTAGAGGGGATTTCAACGTTTGAAAGCAAGGCCACCGGTTCAGGACCACACAGATCAGCAGCATTACCGCCAACACAACCCAGTTCTGGAGCCAAGACTGAGGGGACATGAGCCACTGCAGCCACATCAATACCTGCAGCAGGCAAATTCAACCTAATTGCAGCAACCTCTGGACCATAGGCTTCCATACGGCCCTCAATCGCAACCGGCCTTAAGGAAACAGAATCAGCGCCAGCATCCGAGAGCCCCACTGGGTCAGAAGCAGAAACTGGAAGCAATCCATTCTGGTCACACACCGCAACCCCGGCATTACCCAAACTAGGGGTAGGACGAGAGGCAGGGACTTCCTCAATAATTTCAGCATCAATCTGCACAGCAGCATGATCGCACGGGGCCACCACTTTCTTCTCCACATGGTCCTTTACAGAAATCAAAAGAAGGCCTGATGATGATTTGGTTTTTTAGATTTTTTCTTTTTCCTGGATTTTGAAGGCTTCCAAGTCTCACAATCCAAGGCCATTGCCTCATTGACACTTAAGAATTTTTCTTTAGAGTAGTCGATGGCCTTGCCTATACACACCTCAGCAGAGGATACACATGGGCTGGTAGGGCCAGCATCCACTTGCTTTAGGGAAGCCAGCCCATACTTTGATAGCAAGCGAGAAATAGGGCTAGGCGTTGCCTCATAATCAAAGTCAGATTCAGGGTCAATGAGAAGAGCATCAGGAGGGCCAGATGGTGGGATGTCATAGCCTCCCACTTCAGCAGCTGTAATATGAGACCCCTCAACATTCTGGGTCCTCAATTGCTCAAGGGGGGCCTAATTATTCTGCTCAACGGAGGTAGCTGGAGAAAGATGGGTTGAGCTAGTTAAACTAACCGCAGCCAGGGCCGGAGGATACAATCCAAGGGCAGCATACCGATCTTCATTAGATATAGGAATGGGAAGGACATTCAAGGACCGCTAGGGCATGGGAGTCCCCCATATCAGCAGGGGTTGGATCATCTGAAAGGCCACCAGTATCCAAGGAGGCCTTCACATTGGCAGAGGCCTGGGAAGAAAGGTCAGCCTTCGCCAAGGAGGGGCAATGGCCAGAATTACCATCAGCGTCGATTGGAGGCTCGGCCAATTGGCAACCAGTATCCACTTTAAGGTAAGATGTGGAGGAAACAGAACAAACTGGAACAGTTGCATCAATGGTTTCAGGATGCCTAACACTGTCACTTTGAACAAGATCGACAAGGGCAGAACCTAAAGGCCTAGGATGAAAGTACTAGGATGATTGTTGCGGATTTGGACATGCATTTTGATTCCATATGACCAATCAAGGCATCGAGCACAACGAGTTGGCTTCCGGCTATATGCCACATTCACCATAGCAATAGCTTCGTAAGCGGACAAGTTTGAACAAATATGGAGCTGAAACGCCCATCCACACCAACTTCAACACATCTTTGCAAAGGAAAGATTCTCCATACGGCACCCGGGATCAAGTCAGAAGGGATCCCAATCGCACTTCATACCCAGCTAAGTCCAAATTTGAGTCCATAATTCGAAGCGGTATGTTCGACTGTTTAATCCAAATTGGGAACCGCTTGTGTTCCTCTTTTGTCAAGGCCATTCAGCAGCAACCAGCTTGAGGAAGATTGCTTTTCCGAGAACATCCATGGTCCGGAAGACGCAAGCATTTCTTCAACATCTCTTCCCGGGGGAAACGAAAGAAAAGAAACCGCCTTCGTTGCCCGATTTGCTTGAGTCAACGGGCCCATATTTTCATGTAGCTCTTTGACACAGCCATGAAATGGGGAGAGATATTGAGAAAATAACCTACCAAGGTATGGCCCCAAAATACATTACCTTGTTCGATGACCTCTGGCGGGGGTGAAAGAGCGCCATCAGAGGACACGGAAGCATGGTGTGAGAAGAAGTGCAACTCGGAGCACTGCCCAGCCCCATCCTTCTTGACGACATCAACCCAAGAGTGGGGGAGAACAACGACACCATCAGATTTGTCGAGAGCGAGCTTCGGGGTCGCAGGCGATTCGGGAATAAGGGAACCCTGGATCCGAATCTAAGGCAGATTCGAAATGGGATTCACAGAAGGAGTGACGATGTTCAATGGAGAGGAGGGTGGGGGACGAACGGGGGAGGCGGACGCCTGAGGAGGAACAGGGGTGTTAGCCATGGCCGACGACGTGCAAAGAACAAGCACCAAGAACGCAGAGATTTGAATTTTTAGAGAGAAGCGAGAGCTTCTCTCTCTAAATCCGGATTCTCTCTTACCAAGCGGCTTGGGAGTGGAGTGGCTTTTGTCTACTTGGACGGAGTGGCTCGGTTGAAAGTGTGGCATTGCTGAATTCGAAGTACCCTTATCTGGCAGCCGGAGTGCATTGTTGAATCCAGTGTGCATTAGACGGAGTGCATTGATCGGTGTCGCTTTGCAGAAACCAGTGTACCTTTACCTAGAGGCCGGAGTGCATTGTAGAATCCAAAGTGCATTGGACGGAGTACTTATATCTGGAGGCTGGAGTGCATTGTAGAATCCGAAGTGCATTGGGCGGAGTGCACTGGAATACCTTTGTTGTGGAGCGGAGTGGTATTAGGTGCAAATTCTAGATTTGTTGACTCTGGATCTAATTGGTTAGATGATGCTGGAGCTCACATTAGTGCTTTTCTTGTTGAATCTGCTCTTTAGGTTTGTATGTGTGGTAGGACCGGATTGCATACGGTCGTTTTAGATAAATTACACCTAGGTGTGGTTTTTCTTTTTTCTTTTCACCGGTCCTTGATTTTGTTAATTGTGATGCTCGGGGTATGCCCTAGCTCGTTGTTCTAAATCTAAGTTGGCAAAACACTTGGAGTTGGAATATCGTTTTTGTTTATTTCATTTCATTTAATTCATTTAACTTACTTACCAAAAAAAAAAAAAGGTTTAGATTTCAATGGGCTGATTCAGATTATCCTCTTATCCCGCTTTGACCAGATAGGTTATTGGCTTTTGGAAGATGCTTCCCATTTTTCTTACTTTCTCATTTTTGTTTTCTTCCTTTAGACTCGTGAATTGTTTCATGATACTTGGGGAATGCCCCAAAGCCGGTATTATAAATCCAAGCCGGCAAAATACTTGGATATAGAACATTATTTCTGTATTCTTTCTTTTTATGTACCAAAAAAAAAAAGTATTCTTTCTTTTTATTTACAAAATTTCATTACTTATCAAAAAAAAGTTGTCAAGGGAGGTGACTTCCTTTGTTGGAACACTGGTTTGCGCTGTTGTGTTCACCAAAAAAAGCTGTTGTGTTCACCATGTTTGTTTTTTTTTTTTTTTTTGGTAAGCTTTCACCATGTTTGTTGATGAGATAGATGTAGATGAAATAGTGGTTAGGCCTTTTATTCAGTTTTCCAAAGACGACACTAATGATACGCCCTAGATCCGAGTATTGGACGGATTCGGGTTCAACTGCTCCTTGAGTTGTGTTGATGTGGGATCTGGTTTTCATCCTGCATGGCTTGGATCCTACACTTTTTTTTTGGTAAGTAAGATGAGATTAAATTAGATAAAATTTACAGAATGATGTTCTACCTCCAAGTGTTTTGCCAACTTAGAGGTAGGATAACACGTTAGGGCATACCCCGAGCACTACCATTGACCAGTTCATGAAACGTATAAAAAAAACAAAAGAGCGATTCTCATCTAGATTACAAAGAAAACTAATCCGTCGCAGATCTCTTTTCCTGAGGGAACTCGTCTTGTCAATTAGAAATCCGCAACCACGAAGAAAAGGGAATCGGAGACATTCAGCAGCTGAAAAGCACATACCATCAGCAGGATTACGGCCAAGTCGGAATCCAACTGTTTTGCCGACTTGGAAATGGAACATAGAAACAGGGTGACCCTTAAGCCAATACGAAAGTCATTAATAACAGGATTACAAATTCAAGCGTGGCAATCTCAAATCAGCTCAGACCACACCACACGCAAGGCCGCTCCATCCTTAGAGATAAGCAAGGCCACTCCGCCCTTTAAAGGAACAAAGGAACTCCGGAAAATGCAACAATGTCACTCCGTCTAAAGTGAAAAGAACCCCTGTCCAATAGAGGGTAAAGAGGCACTCCAGAAAAACGCACATAGTCACTCCGTCCGATAAGAACATAAAGCACTCCGCCACCAAGGAATGCACTCCGTCCATCTATCTATTAGAGAATCAAAGGGACTCCGGAAATTCTCGCTAAAAAGTCATTCCGGCCTTTTAGTGAAAGAAAAGCACTCCCGGCCTTCAAGGTGTCACCCTTTTTTTTACTCCAGATAAAGGATTAAAAAGATGATAAGTTAGAGGAAAAAGACGAAACGCGCTCCCCGATTTATTTTTCAACACTCAAATTAGTAATCTTTCTTCCAAAACTAAGAAGGTAAAGTTTTTTTTTTTTTTTTGGTAAGTATGTATTTTGGATTAAATGGAGAAAAATTACAAAATCAATGTTTTATCTCCAAGTGTTTTGCCTTGGAGTTAAAACAGAAACGCTAGGGCATGCCCCGAGCAAGTGGTACATCAGAACGTACAAAAAACCTCTTGGAGGACAACGTACGACAAACTCAACAGAAGATGAAATCTATCTAATGGATGATCAGACACATAATCAGTCGACTAGATCAACTCAGCAACAAATGAATAGCAACCATAAAACTAAGAAGGTAAAGACTGAATATGCTAGGAATGACGCAAGGGGAGGGAATTTGTGAGTCTAAGTCAGAGGTGCACTTTGCATGGACTAGCTTTAGGTTGTAGTGCGCTCGTGGAAAGCAACTTTTCAGACTACTAGACTCACTAGGAACGAGTATTGGGAAAAAGAATAACAATTGGTTGCTTGAAGGATGGATTGTTTGTACGAGTTTGAATACTGGAGAGATCATCCCTTTGGAGTGTCTCTAGAGCTTTTTATAGCCGTTGGATCTCGCCACTTTTCTTAGGTGGCAAGGTGGGCTATAAGCTATCTGAGGGGATCATTTCTATCCCTCAAGAGGATATAGGTGTGATTCAGGGTGGTCGCAACGGTCAGGAGGGAGAATCTCTCCCTCTGCGAAGATATTATGTAAGGGTCCAGATCCTAGAATATAGAAAATTTTAGACATCGAGTCTATATAATCAAAAAGTTGAGTAAAATGAAGGGCTATCCGGTCAACGCCAGTTGACCGGAAGATAAGTTGAGGAAGTAATCCGGTCAACGTCTGTTGACCGAAAAGCGTAAAAGTAAGTAAAATCCGGTCAATGCCAGTTGACCGAAATGTGCGGGAAGAAACAGCTCAATCAGGTCAAGGCTAGTTGACCGAAAACATGAAGGAGAAACCCATATCCGATCAAGGTCAGTTAACCGAAAATAATAAAGAAACCCCCTACGAAAAGTAGAGTCAGAAATAACCATACTTGAGTAGGTAACCTACTTCCAACCACCCTCAAGTAGTTGACCTACCCTACCTACCACCGTCAGACCCAAAGTCCTATAAATAGGAAGCGAAAGCTTAAGGAAACGGGTAAAGGAAAAACCAGAATTTCAAGGAAAGGTAAAGGAATTCAGGCAACTGTACTCACCCTTCTAAGATTACATTTGTAACGCAAGAGTACTCACCTTTTTGTTGATCATGATTTAATACAAGTATATGCATGTTTGCAACGTAAGTATGTCAGATTTTTTATGAACTTATGTTACGTTATATATGACATCTGCTCTTATCATTTGATTTAAGGAAGAATCTCCGATTAACCGCATGTTTAAAAGAAGCCCTGTTATTATGATGTTTAGTTTCTTTATGTAAGAATTATTTTTTTTAGTAAGTAATTAATTACATTAAAATTTAAATAAACTGTACAAATATCTATATTTTTTACCAAGTATTTTACCGACTTGGAAAAAGAAACATAGAAAGAGGGATTCCCCTTAAACATGACTCAGAAGTCATAAATAAAAGATTACACAATTGGAATCGGCTATTGAGACGTAAAAACACAAACTGCCAGCAATACTGAACAGGAGGATGCTACTTCAGCAATTCCACGTCAAGAGGCGAACCCAGCCACGTCAGCATATCCGCATGAAGAGAGCAAAGTGGCAATCACAAAGGCAAATAGAGCCACTCCGTCCAAGAAGAGCATCAAGCACTCTGGCCAGCAAGGAACACAAGCCTTTTTTTTTTTTTGGTAAGTAAGTGTGTATTTTGGATTAATGGGAAAAAAATTTACAAAAAAATATGTTAAAACTCCAAGTTTTTTGACTTGGCGTTTGAACATAATACGCTAGGGCATACCCCAGCACCTGTACAATACAGAGAACAAGGAACACAAGCCACTCCGTCCTTCCTTTTAGCGAAACAAAGGGACTACGGAAAATATTCGCAAAGAGGTCACTCCGGTTTTTAGAACTCCGGATAAAGGTGATCCGACTTTAAGAGCTCCGGATAAAAGGAAGCACTCCATCCTTAAGGGCTCCGGATAAGAGCACTCTGGCTTAAGAGCTCCGTATAAGAGTGATCCGGCTTTCGGCCACTCGGGATAAATGCACTCCGGCTTAAGGAGCACCGGAATCATCAGTCGCAAAATCACTCCGGCCAAGAAACATGCAATAAATATATATATATATATATTTTAATTTTTTTTAAAAAGCACCGAAAAAAGGACAAAAAGATCACCGAAAAAGAAAAAATAGAAGTCCGGCCTTTTGGAGCTCCAGAAACAACAAAACATAGGCACTTCGGATACAAGGAAGCGCTCCGGCCATAAGAGCTCCGGGTAAGAGCACTCCGACCTTAGGAGCTCCGGATAAAAGTGAACTAGCCAATTAGGTCAACAGAAACGACAAACGGGAAAAGGATAAATGCACTCCGGCTTTAATGGCACCGGAAGCATCAATCGCAAGATCACTCCGGCCATGAAGCAAGCAATAAACCTTCTTCTTCTTCTTTTTTAAAGAGCACCGAAAAAAAAAGGACAAAAAGAACACCGAAAAAGGAAAAATAGAAGTCCGGCCTTTTGGAGCCCTGGAAACAACAAAACATTAGGCACTCCGGATACAAGGAAGCGCTCCGCCCAAAAGAGCTCTAGGTAAGAGCTCCGTATAAGAGTGATCCAGCTTTCGGCCACTCGGGATAAATGCACTCCGGCTTAAGGAGCACCGGAATCATCAGTCGCAAAATCACTCCGGCCAAGAAACATGCAATAAATATATATATATATATTTTTTAATTTTTTTAAAAAGCACCGAAAAAAGGACAAAAAGAACACCGAAAAAGAAAAAATAGAAGTCCGGCCTTTTGGAGCTCCAGAAACAACAAAACATAGGCACTCCGGATACAAGGAAGCGCTCCGGCCATAAGAGCTCCGAGTAAGAGCACTCCGGCCTTAGGTGCTCCGGATAGAAGTGAACCAGCCAATTAGGTCAATAGAAACGACAAACGGAAAAAGGATAAATGCACTCCAGCTTTAAGGGAACCGGAAGCATCAATCGCAAGATCACTCCGGCCATGAAGCAAGCAATAAACCTTTTTTTTTTTAAGAAGGAAGCACTCCGGCCATAGGAGTCCGGATAAGAGCACTCCGGCCTTGAGAGCACCGAATAAAAGCAATCCAACCAATTATGGCACCAGGAGCATCATATGCAAATGCACTCCGAAAATGACGATTAAATCACTTCGGCATTTGGGGGCACCGGAATCATCCATCGCTAGATCACTCCAGCCTAGGAGCGAGCAAAAATCATTTTTTTATATAGTCCCTTCAAGGACAGTGGAGAGAGACACCGACCAATCCATCCCAAATGCAAGGACAAGGGAAGCAACCAAAAGCAGTGAGCAGTACCTCAGGCTCCAAAAAAACCCCGCAGCAACAATCAATGATCAGCGTTCGGGTTTTCCCCTGGACTCCTTCTCTACCACTGGACTCTGGTGGCAGTGCGGCAGATGTTGGGTTTTCCCCTTCAAGACCGATGGTTTCTGTCCAACTTGAAACTGTCTCATCACTGAGGCACGAGTCTGGCCCATCTTCATTGCCTAGTGGGTCCGCTTGGTGCTGGCTAATTTTGAAGGAGGTGGATCATGCCTCTAAGGATCGGGATTTAGTGGAGATGGATTTTGGCCGCTACTGAGCAATCAGTCCAAGTATCCGATTTTTACGGGGTGTGGAGGTTTTCTCACCCCCGGGTTAAGACCGGCCTTTATCGAAATCAGTGGATTGAAGTTGGTTCATCTCTCTGATCTTGCCGGACCGTTGAAGTTGGTAGCATTGGCCGCCTCTGGATTGGGTCATTGCCGCCCCACGCCGCGATTCTTGATGCCCCGGCATCTCTAATGTTGATTTTGTGGCTCTTGATGTCGCCCCGATGGGCTGTTTGGAGCTTGTTTTGTTTGAGGTTGGGTCGATTGTTTCTGCATTCCCGATTCTGGTTGGTAGAGTATCACTTTGCGATTTGATGAAGGGGCGAGGCTGATGGTTTTATGCATTAATCTTCCTTTCCTCCTACGTGAGTAAATCTCATGAGGAATATGTTGATTGGTATCCGCACGTGCGGTGACCCGTGCTCCGTGCGACCATGAGTTGATGGAATTAATGGTCTGCTGACCCGGCTATTCTATCTTTTGTCTGCATCCTCCTTCCGCATCCTGTTTTTTGCCGATTGGATTGCATCTATTTGTTTTCTGTATTTATAGTGGATCATGGCTGTAGGCTGCCGAAGTGCAATTTGGGTTGCCTGGTTTGGTCCTTACTGTGTAATGATCGTGGTGGCCTGGATTGGCTTGATGGATCTATTTGCAGCTGTGAAATTTGCTGCTAATTTGCTGGTTTTCTCTCCAGTGTTGCTGTTCTGCAGGCTGCGGATGCTGCCTGTTGAGTTGATGCACCGTGCTTATGTTGAGACTAATGCTGGTCCATGCGTATGCATTTGGCGGCCTTTCTAGCCTGGCCGGTGTGCTGATATGCTTTCAATTTCGCTCCTTCCTGATATTGGGAGCTGAAGTTGCTGCCGAAGGCATGGTAGGAGCCATTGCTGAAGTGGTTCGATTTTAGCTTGAAGCTGATCTTGATGCAGCTTGTGCTCATGTATACTGGGCAGATCCAGTATGTCCATGATGAAGATGGGCCCGGATGCACCGCAAGTGATGTGGCCGTTGTTGTTTGCAGATTCTTGCACGGTTGACGCTTTAGTGTCTGCTTTTGTGTCATTTTATTTCACATATTTGTTCTTCTGTTGAACGATGTTCTCTTTGAGGCTATTTTGGTATTAGCTGATGTACCGGTTGCTCGGGGTATACCCTAGCATTTTATGTTTTAAATCCAAGTCAAGTACTTGGAGATAAAACATAGTTTTTGTAATTTTTTTCTCCCGTTAATCCAAAATACTTCTTACAAAAAAAACAAAAAACAAAAAAAAGGATGTTACTGATGGTGTGTCTGGGGCTTTACAATGTGCATTGGATGAGAATAAATCATTATCCGACTCCAACATGCAGCCATCAGCGCCTATGCTTGCTGCTGGTGTCCCTGACGAGAAATATGAGGTGCCTTCTGCAGAGAAGCCCTGTTGTGATCACATCTCTGCTGTTGTCGCTCTCCCTGTGGTGGCAGTAGATGATCTGGTGTTGGCCCAAGTTTCCTCACCTGTTAATGTTGCTCCTGGTCCGTCAGCCGAGATTGATCCTGATTTTACCCCTGAATCTATCTCTCGGATTGCTCAGACATATTGTTTGAACCAAATTGATTCCGCTGTCCGTCCTGTCTCATGTATTTTTTTTTTTGGTAAGTAAGTATTTTGGATTATAGGGAGAAAAAATTACAAAATCATGTTTTATCTCCAAGTATTTTGACTTGGAAATAAAACATAAAAAGTTAGGGCATACCCCGAGCAAACGGTACAACAGATAATACCAAAAAAGCCTCTAAGAGAACAGCGTTCAGCAAAAAATAACAAATGTAAGTTGAAATTACACATAGGCAACCACACACAAGATCAGCTACATCACTGGACTTCAAGCACCAGATCCGCAAGACCTCATCTGAGGCGGCCGAAGAAAATCAGCCAATGCACCAAAATAGTCCAAGAGCATCACCAAGAAAGGCGCCCTTAACCGCCATCCCGGCCAGAATACGGGGGGGGCACAAGCCCACGTGTAATCGCCAGACAAACCACCACAAGAATGATCAAGACCACGCAGTGAGACTTAACTCCCGACTTTTTTTTTTAGTAAGTAAGTATTTTGGATTATAGGGAGAAAAAAATTACAAGAAACAATGTTTTATCTCCAAGTATTTTGACTTGGAACTAAAACATAAGAAGCTAGGGCATGCCCCGGAGCAAAGGTACAACATATAATACCTAATCAGCCTCTAAGAGGACTACGTTCCACAAAAGAACAACCTATGTAATTTGAAGTTACAAATTAGCGAGACACACAATCATCACACAGATCATCACGCAACCGCAAATGCATCCAGGCCCATTCATCAGCTGGATAGAAGACGCCTAGGAAGGCCCGGTTGCCAATGCACTCGGACCAATCCAAAATCGAAGGGGTAGTAGCCCATGCTAAGCACCTTATCAACCGAGCATCAACATCGGGACTCCAAAAAATTAACACTTTCATCAAAGATCTACCAAGAGGTCCATCAGTCGCTTAAGAAAAACAAGCCAATTACAGTGAACACCAGCCCCTCAAACGCACCGGTCAAGCTACATCTGCGGTGACAACAAGCAAGCCGATCCACCAACCTCACGGTGCAGGGCATCGTACTTCAATCCACACCCGATTACACAACATTCTGTCTCATGGCAAGCCCATCAAGACCTTACCGCTCAACAGCCGAGACTTTCCACCGCAAGCGAGGCCCCCGATTAAAAACCAAGAAGACCATCTTCGCGGTTAGAAAACAAGACCAAAGAATCTTAAGGATCCCGGATGGCAGCAATCGGCAAACCGGCCGCACAACTACCATCGCCAAATCCTTTGCACCGCGATGCACCTTAGCAACAACAAGAGGGTGACGGCACCACCCATCCCGAGTGCTAGCCCAAGTCAAAAAAAAGAGATTCCAACTCACTCTGGGGTCATCAAAAGCTGCCCCAACATAGCTGCCCACCGGTCTTCAAAGACCAACCAGCATTAGGAACGACAATCTACACCGAATCATCAGCCAGAATACAATGGCCACAACCCCAATAGCATCCAATGCAAAATTCACAAATCACCAATCATCAAAGTCAAGCAAATCAATCACCAACACAGCCTCATGAAACCGAGCCTCACGAGGCTCATCTATAAAAGCATTTTCAGCCTAAGCACCATCATCGGCGAAGACGAAAGAACTCATCACCGCATTAGCGAAAAAGGAATCGTTGACCAAGTATTGCGGCTGGGACCAATGACAGTCGGGGTGTGAGCACCATCGCACCTTGATCAATCATCGATCGGCCTTCCGCATCATAAAGCGGGTCGTGCGAGATGATACATAGCAGAACCTAACCACTTAGCATCGAGCAAGGCATTTCTATACCAACAATTGTATAGGGAATACCGGACACCCACATCCATAACTTTGGCCAGCCATGATCGGTCTCGGGCAAGAAACCCGATCCCAATTCATGGCACCATCCATAACCTTTAAACGCAGCGTTAACCCTTTGAGTTTTGGGCGCGGATTTCGCTTCCTACGAGACTTTACTGTTTGCCAGAATCTAGGCGAGAGGGTCTCGCTTGCGGGCCTAAATATGATACCTCCAATTGTCGGTGAGAGTCCGGAAGAGGCAACGCACATACTATTTGGACTACTCGAGCCATGGCCCAAATGGAGCGGAGTATCCAACGAGTACTTTGTTAAGATGCGTGAGATAGATGGAGGAGTCTTAAGCGTGTCAACTTCTCGGATCGGGGACCGGGGTAAGAACCGAAACCCGGTCAATTGGCGGCAACACAGATCCAAGGGGCATCCACCCCGGTCAAGAGCGGCTTTTCGGTGGCCTCGGAGATCGCCAACAGGCCTCACCTCCCACCAAAGAACCCGTTGGGTCAAGACAATCCCCGCAACAAAGAATCTCAACGTAGGAAGGACCAATTGGAAAGCGGGATTTTGGAGTACATAGCTGCATCATGGCAGGGGCGGGAGGCGCTTACGAAAACCAATCGCTAGCAACGCAGCATCCACCAAAATCATTGAATTATCGTGTTCACTCCTTGGAGAATACGGGTCAAGTGGAGTTCCAGCCCGGTATCCACCGAGACAGGACTACATTCGACCCAAGTTGCGAAGTTTCACTAGACAAGGCTCGATAAGGAATGTCGGGATTCCTGTGGACTCCAAACCAAGAATCAAGATAAGCAACCATTCACATCCTTCAGGAAGGAGTTGCCAGTTGTTCTCGGAGCAAGTCTCACCGGGAGGCTCGGGGGTTCGAGAAGGCCCCAATGGAGACAGTGGAACCTTCACTTCTGCTGAGTCCAATTCAACAAGCGAGTGTTCATGAGGGCTAACTGATCAGATGACCCAAGAGCAGAGGGCGACTTGGGGAAATAGGCTATGAAGAGACCTTCTTAACTTGCATTTAGCTACATCATGGCCACATAAGGAGGCAGTATGCCGCACCGAGTTTCCACGAGTATTCCACATTCACCTTCAAGATAGACTGGAACCTGGTTCGGGATTGATGGCAATGCAAATGCAGAACGGGCCATCGCTCCAACCTCCACGCAGACTTTTGCAAAGGAGATATTTTCCATTTTAGCGGTTCGGGGATCAAGGCGCAAAGGGACTCCAATGGAGCTAGCAATCCAACTAAGCCCGGCAGTCCAATCCGAATCGGAATATTGCTCAGCTTAATCCCGTGGTAGGAAAACGCATATGCTCGGTCTTCGACAACACCATTCCCGGCGTCCACCGGGCGAGAAAGATGGCTTTCCCGAGAGAACACCCAAGGACCAGCGAGAAGGCATTTGTCCATCGACGCCAAGGATGAGAAACGGAAGAAAAAAGAACCCGGCGTCGTTCCCGTAGAATATGCTTGATGCCGAATCGGTCCATAGTTTCCTCAACTGCTATGGCTTTTACGGCGGAAATGAGGTGGAGTCGAAATGCCCGCTGAGTAAAACCCCAAAAATCGTTACCACAGTCGACCACATCGGGAGGGAGAGATGGGTTTCGTGTCACCATTGGGATTTTGAGGGGGTAGTAAGATAAATCACATACCATGCCAAGAAGATCCGGGTTGGATGACCACGTTCCCGGGAAAGAGGAGAATCACCGTACGCACGCTTAATGGGTACGGCGCTCCTTAGGTTTCGAACAAGCCGGGAAGGAGGCATCGGGTGCGGAGTCGGTGGCCATCGACGATTCTCTTCGACTGGGAAGAGAGTAGGAACGCCCGACGGATTTGGAGACGGAGGGCGTCGAAGGGGAAGAAGAGGAGCGAGTCGAGACTCGAGCCCATCCGGGTCCGCCAAGGACCCGGCCATGGCCGGGCGGCAACTAGAAGATGCTAACCCAAAGGCCGCACAAATTTGAATTTCTAGAGAGAAGCGAGAGCTTCTCTCTAGGAACCCTGTCTGTTGGCTCTCTGGTATGCACTCAACTCCAAACCAAGAAACAAACGCTAGAAGCCTCTCCTTCCGGGGTTCCCACCGATCCGGCTTCCATCGGCATGGGATTCGGGATATCAAACCCGCAACGGAAAACCTCGGCTGGTCTTTCAACGAGGCCATTACGGCGCCCAAAGAAAACATCAGAAGAGCCGCATCTTCCAGAGTACCCACGGATCACCGATCAATGACCGAGAATTTCATCCGATCCACCTTCATCGACCCGACCTCATTAACAATCTGGGTCCAACAACCCAAAGATCCGAATCAAAATGGAATCGGGATATAAAGCAAGCTATCAATACAACAAGACGGCATTTCTTGGCGGGGCCAAAGAAGGCTGCAGTAAAGTGCTAGACAGCGAGCATCATAAGCAGCGGCACAATGCAACTACATCTTCCTCGGCGTGCAATAGATACACCATCTTGGATACAAGAAATTTTAAAGATTTACCACTGGGACCCAGTGACATTGCATCCCAAGCAAAGTGTTGCAAAGCAACAACAACACATCTTGTTGTAAGAAACTGACAAATGCAATCAAAGGACTGCAATCTGATTTCACCACAATAGAGCAAAGAAGCAGACAGGCACCACCTCAAGCGAGGAGAATTTAGCACCAAAAGAATCACAAACTACTCATCCTTCAGCCACACAGAGTCCCAATCCATAAATACACAGGGCCCCCACCCCAACCAAATGGGACACACAAACAAAGAAAGATCGAGCAACCATAGGACTTTTGACTGCAAGACTTCCTCAAGATGAGGCAAGAGCCATAATCAAAGACTAAAGCACCCCGGCATCAGCTGACCTCCAACTATGGCCGGGTACAGCCAACTACAAACAACTCCTACACAATCCCACGCCAATAAAGGAAAAAGGCAACTGGACACCAAAGACCCAATGAGGTTCAACAAAGATCCAGACCCCGATCGTGCCAATTCCACCGCACTCCACCGTAGAGTTCCAAATCCAAGCCGCACGAGCCCCTACCCATCCAACCGGGAGAACCCCAAAGGCGAGAGCCGCGAAGAGTCAAACAAGTCTACAAAGTCATTTGCAAGAACCCGAGGTGAAATCCAAGAGCCAATTGGCTATAGAATTATACATCAAAGATCAACTTAAGGAAGTACCCTACGTAGACAACAACTAGCGAGAGCTCAACTCAACCGACAGCCATTGCGGCCAAAAAATATCCCGATCGGTTCAACATTCCCAACCTGAAAGCCCCACCCGAGAGAAGTAACACCCCCAACCCAACTCTACCGGGGTGAATCACATTGGCAATGGGTAGTCAATCCAAAGAACCCAAGACATTTTCAGCACAACAAGCCGAACAGAGAGTGAGACCCACCGAGGGAGCCAGTGGAAGCAACTCCCAAAGCCACAACCCGTAGAAAGACCCGGCAATTCGCTACAAACCATACCATAAGCAACCAAGAAATTCTCCAAAAATGGAAGCACAAGGAAAGATCCCAACGCACCAGAGATAGTTGAGAGGCATTCACAGTCCACAAAGCAGACTTGTAGCATCGCCAAGCATCACCACACCAAAGACAACACCACGCATCCCCCAAACCGTCCACGAAGGGAACGATCCGGCATCAACACCTCGAGCCATCACCTAGACCTTCGAGAACCCCATCCCAATCAATGGAAGAGACGAACAGAGTTAACCCTGGCGCAAACCGAGGATGAAAGGAGACGAGGCGAGAGAGAAACGATGACTCAAAGGATGAGCGCCGTCGCACTCTCGAGGCCATAGGGCCACCGCTTGCTCCCAATCGACGGTGAGAAAGAGAAACCAAACTCGCAGGCGCTTGGCTACGAGGTCACGGGACCGAAATCTCGAGCCTGAAACGGAAGGATGGATACGGATAGTCGGGTGAGGGGGGTCCGGGCAAGCAACCGGGAGGCCGGCCATGGCAAGCACCGGAGCCGCCCGAAACCCAAGACAGTAAACGCCGAGGACGATGCCGGGCAGATTCAAAATTCAAATCGAATTTTTGATTCGAATTTTGAATTCGAAGAGAGAGGAGAGAGTTTCTCTCTCTAGCAATGCTGGCGGCCTTATCTTTTCAGTAATGAACCATTCACCACTGCAAACCAAGCTTCAGAATGAGAGTCCTGTCTCATGTAATCCTGAGGAATTCAATCCTCCAGTTGTGTCTCCTGTTGGGGATGTGGCTGCTGGACAGGGACCCCATAAGAAGCCGGGCACCACTTATTTGCCCTCCCTTCGGGAAATGGAGGAGTTGCAACATAAAGAATAGAAAAGGGCTAAGGCACGTAGACGCGGCTAGCCAAAAGGGCTAACATTGATAGTGCTCGCCACCCCGGATTAGAATCTTTGTAGGCTGCTGAAGTGCAATTTGGGTTGCACTGTTAGGTCCTTCTTTGATTTGATCGTGGTGGCCGGAATGGTTTCACTGGATCTACTGCGGTGAAATCAGGAAATCAGCGATTTGTTGGATTTTTTCCGTGATGTTTGTGACGCAGTCATGGATCTTGCCTGTCGATTTGATGCACCGCGCTAGTGTTTAGACAAGTGCCGGTGCCTGCTAATGCATTCGGGCAGCCTCTCTGGCCAGGTTGGTGTGCTGATGTGCATACAATTCGCTACTTGTTTCCTCAGCTGATGGCCTGATGTTGGGAGCTGAAGTTGCTTCTGGAATATTTGGAGGCATGGTGGGAGCCACCGCGATGTGGTTAAATTCAATTTTGGCCGTTCCTTTGCCCGATGCTCATTCGACTTGAAGCCGATCTTGGTGCAGCTTGTGTTCCTTTATCTTCGGCGAGTTGCGATATGTCTGTCTTGTGGGGACCGGATGCACCGCAAGTGATCTCGAGCAGTGTTGCTTAGCAATGAAACAAACAAGTTGCTCTTGCTTCCGCGATGATTTAGTGTCTCTCTTTGTGTAACTTCATATTACATATTTTGTTCTTCTCTGAACGTTGTTCTCTTAAAGGCTATTTTGGTATTATCTCGTTGTACGGTTACTCGGTATGCCTAGCATTTTATGTTTTTAAATCCAAGTCAAAATACTTGGAGATAAAACATAGCTTTTGTAATTTTTCTCCCGTTAATCCAAAATACTTACTTACCAAAAAAAAAAAGAAAGTCCGGTCTCGGAGAGCGAAAAGGGGAATACTCCATCCGGTCAAACTCAGTCTATCTCAATACGCTACGACCCGGAGTTCTCAGAACTTGTCCCAATGCAGCTTGAAACTGATTGGCCAATTTGAATTCATTACGCGCAGTATTCTTAAAAATACGCTGGTTTCTCTCCACCATATATAGTAGACTCGAGGCCGCGAGGGTGAGGCGGAAGGAGCAAGCTTTGAGGCTTCTACCCTTCCAACGGCTGGCAGCCCACAGGACATTGGAGGGCCAGTCAAAATGAGGCCAGATAAGTCCAACTTTAAGGCGCAAGAGCCGCCAGACTGCCGAGGAGAACGGGCAGTCAAAGAAAAGATGGTTGTGACTTTCCCTACCATTAGAGCACACGGCACAAGATGCTGGGAAGTGGATGAAATGCACGAATTATGGTTATTTGTCGATCTGCATGAACTTCAATAATGGCATGTTTTAAGAAAAAGACCTCTGGCTTTTGAGGAAAGGAACTCAGGTTTTAAGAAGGAGACCTCCGATTTTTTATAAAAGACCTCCGACCTTTGTAAAAAGACCTTCAGCCCTTGATATATAACCTTTGGCTTTTGATAAATGACTTTCGGCTTTGTTAAGGTGAAAGTTCCAAACCGGCCTTGAGGTATGAAATCCAAATCGGCCATGTGTGCCATGAAATCCAAACCAGCCTTGAGGTGAAGTTCCCAACCAGCCTTGAGGTGAAGTTCTAAACAGGCCTTGAGGTGAAATCCCAACCGGCCTTGAGGTATGAAATCCAAATCGGCATGTGTGCCATTAAATCCAAACCGGCCTTAAGGCATGAAATCCAAACCGGCCCCAAGGAGTGAAATTCCAAATCAGCCCCAAGGTGTAATTTGAACCCGACAAGTGTCCTATGAAATTGAAACCGGCCTTAAAACATGTTTTGAAATCGGAACTTGCCCCATGAAATTGAAACCGGCCTTAAAGCATGTTTTGAAATCGAGATTGTTCATGAAATTGAAATCGGCCTTTGAGCATGTTTCAAATTGAAAATTTTGTTCATGAAATTGAAATCGGCCTTAAGAGCATGTTTTGAAATCGGAATTTGTCCCATGAATTTGAAACCAACTTTTGATAAAAAGGAACTCCGACTTTTAAGAAAAAGACATCCGGCTTTTGATAAAAAGAACTCCAGCCATTGACAAAGAACTTCGGTTTTAAGATGTTAAATGAAAGGCTTTACGGACTTCAATTGTTTGAAGTTAAGAACAAAGGCTATAAGAACAAGAAAAAATGTATGTAATCCGGACAGCAAGTAGAACTCTACGACTTTCGACTTTTGAGCTATAATGGATGGCCATTAAAAGATATGAACTAAGAACCGAGTTTCCATTAAACTTGCTGTTAAAGATGGATGACGGATATTGGAGTGACACTCGAAGACTGCCTCCTGGGCCACAGGGGAGACTTTTGGTGGCATAAGCTTTCAGACTACGGCCCCGTATGCAGGATTAAAGGCATTACCTCCCCCCTCAGGGAGCATAATGAGAGGATACGGCCATAGGTTGTGGGGTAGCACACAACCCTTCCTCGATGTTGTCCGCTCCTGTCCGGTCTCTAAAGATGACAAGTAATTCGTTCTGCTTTTTATGAATTTTCTGAAGAAAAAATAACAAGAAGAAGAACCAGAATTTCTGAACTTAAAAAGAAGTGATATGATGACTTTTCGCATGCTAAGTTTATGTTATAGACCTCTACTTGATTCGATTATATGTATATTAATGTTTTCTCCATGTGGGTACCTTGCTGGGCTTTGTAACTCACCCGTGCCATTTTTCAGATGGTGAGAAGCTTATGGAGGACGAAATCGAGTAGAGTTGTATGAAGTAACTAGACGGCAGCTAGCCGAAGCTGATTAGTGGAGAATTGATGTACTTTTCTTTTGATGTTTTGAGAAGAAATTGTAAAACAGGTTCGCTGTAAAGGAATTATGGACGTTAGCATGTTTTTGTAAGTATAATATGAAAGAATGAAGTGATATTTCTAGTAGCATCTCATGTCATGTTAAGGTATTTGACCAACCTAGGTGTTGACCGGCCAGGTGTGAGACTTAACATTGTGGTGGCCAACTCAAGGAGTTCGACTTTAAACAATCCTGTGTACGAAATGAATGGTATATATATAAAAGAAAAGGAAAAATTTTTATGTCCACCAAGTTAGTGTTATACCGTATATGTGAAAAGGTTAGGTTTGACGGCGGCCGTATGTGGTGGAATATGGTCGGTCCGTCACATATTACATGCTGTGAATATTGAAACTTTCATTATGAGACATGTCCTTATTTGAGGCTTTTCTTTCGAGTTGTGCACTGATTTGAGGATTTTCATTTCAAATGTGGTTGGCTTTGGGGGACATTCTCAGCATCGCGGCCAATTAGGGAAATTGACCGTTGCACACGGGAAAGAGCTCATGAGTTGCTTCTAGCTTGGACCACATTTGGTTTGGACCACCCCTGACTGACTGAAGACCCTCTCTGATCAACTGGGACGTTAACCGTCCTTTGCCTCAATCAGCTACGATTCTCCTTGGTTGATCACCTCTTTAGGACGACCCACTCTAACCATCCCCATCAAGAATAATACAATTAGCATTTAATCTTTCTTAAAATATAATTGTAGGATTTTTTAACGTTATCATCTTTCTTGTTATTTATTATTATCTTTATATTCTATAGAAATCAACATATTAAATATATCATACTCATCAATCTTTTACATTGTCGATAGGAATTCTTAATAATTGTATAATTAATTAGGAACAATAGTTGCTTTTGGCTGAAAAGTTCGCAAAGAGCTGTGATGCAAACGACCGAGACGGAAAGGGCTTTGTACTCTGCAAAGAACTGAGAAGCAAATGTCCAAGAGATTTGCTTCGGCCGCAAAGTATGCAGAGAGTTGGGATGCAAATGACCAAGTTATATGTTTTGGCCACGAAGCCGGCAAAGTGCCAGTGCAATGGGTTGGGATACAAAAGACCGAGATCATGCTTTTGGCCGAGATCGTTGCAAATATCCGAAATACAAATGACCGTGATGTAAATGCTCGAGATGAACAGGGCTGTGTACTTTCTTATGCTCTTTGGAACTTACCGGGTTTCTAGGCTTGGGTAGATTAGTCTAATATCCATTATTTTTATTGTAATTGTAAGGTGCTCAGGGATGCCCTGGCCTCTATATCCTACGTCCAAATTGGAAAAATACTTGGAGTTAGAATATAGATTTTCTACAAATCTTCTTTTTTCTAATACAATTTTTCTTAATTACCAAAAAAAAATTAGGAACAATAGAAAAATATCTCGTTGATTAAAAATCTTGGCACAAAAATAATAGAAAAGTTTTCCTATGGTTATTTATTTTTTTATTATTTTGACGAACAACATAAAGATATGTAAGGACTAGTCACAATTTAGTATCCGAATAAGCCATACAAAGTAAAAAAAATAGATATTAGTCAGTGTTAAATCTTTTTTTTTTGTTTTTGTAAGTAAAATTAAATTAAAATAAAAAAAGTACAAAAATAATATTCTAACTCCAAGTGTTTTGCCAACTTAGAGGTAGAATATAGACGTTAGGGTATACTTCGAGAACCGCCAAAAAACTTTTCATGATACCGAAATAAAGCTTACAAATGGAAAAAACCGGCCAAAAAACCATCATCCAAACCGGCCACGAGCCTTCGACTCAACCGGTTAAGAGACTCTGTACAACATTTCTATATCAGCATTTTGCTACATTGTTGCATACCGGGCGAAGAGCCATCCCGGCCTTTTGCTGCATACCGAGCAAAAAGCGCACACAACCAGCTTGGGTCATATAGGGCAAGGAGCAAACCGACATTTTACAACAATTGGGCCAACATGTCATTTCGACATTTACAGTAATTTGTTGCATACCGAACAAATGCCATCCCAGCATATTATGACATAACTCTGTACAGATTGCAAAATACCATCCGATGGATCCCGGGAGTCCATCCCAGGCATTCCGGGAATTCATCCTTGGCAAATCATGAGGAAATCCCTTTTTTTTTTGTAAGTAAATTTCATAAATGAAAAGGAAAAAAATACATAATCTTTTTTTTGGTAAGTAATTAATTACATTAAATTAAATTAAAATGTACAAAGACTGTGTTTTTTCCAAGTGTTTTGCCGACTTGGAAAAAGACACAAAGAAAAAAAAGGGAAACCCCAAAATATATGACACAAGTCATTAAGATCACTCCGCCCAAATCGCAGAAAATCACTCCGGTTGCGCACTCCGTCCAAGGAGACAAAACGCATTCCAGCTAAAGAAGCACACCGAAAAATTGAAATTCAGCAAAATGTACTCCGGAAAAAAATGCACTCCGGCAGAAAGTACTCCAGCAAATTCCACTCCGGAAAACTTCACACCGAAAAATTGCACTCCGGACATTTGGACTCCGGCAAAAAGAACTCCGAAAAAAAGCACTCCGGTTTAAGCACTCTGGAAAATTGCACTTCAGCAGAAAGTACTCCGGAAAATGCACTCCGACAAAAAGAACTCCAGCAAATTTCACTCCGGAAAACATCACACCAAAAAAATGCACTCCGGACATTTGCACTCCGGCAAATAAAGAACTCCGGAAAAAAGCACTCCGAATTTTATTTTTTTTTTTGGGGAAAAGCACTCCGAAAGAAAAGCCACTCCGGAATGGAGAATCACCCTGCCACTGCAGCAAAGACACTCCGGCTTCAAAGGCCACTCCGCCTCAAGAAGAACTCCGGCTACAGAGAGCCACTCCGTCCTCAAAGGCACTCCGCCAATGAACTAAGGTGTCCACCATTTGGTGAGGCAAAGGAGCTCCGGAAAAGATCGCAGAAAGGTCACTCCGGAAAAGATCGCTCCACTCCGTCCTTCCTAATAGTGAAGCATAAGGACTCCGGAATGTTCACAAGGTGGACACTCCGGAAATTAGGAACACCCAATAAAGATGTTCCGGCTTTTTGGAGCTCCGAAAAAAGGAAAGCACTCCGTCCAAAGTGCTCCAATCCGGAGTTCACAAAACAGCAGCAGAACCTGCCATTTTTTTTTTTTTTGAGACCCAGATCAGG
The DNA here is from genome assembly GCA_033239525.1 of Nepenthes gracilis. Taxonomy (NCBI): domain Eukaryota; kingdom Viridiplantae; phylum Streptophyta; class Magnoliopsida; order Caryophyllales; family Nepenthaceae; genus Nepenthes; species Nepenthes gracilis. The sequence continues at coordinate 5,002,530 of BSYO01000014.1, read as the reverse complement.
AGATCTCAGAAATGGAAGAACTCCGGAATCCGGAGACCCCAAACTCGAGACAAAATCGGGGACCACAGATACGCGCTCCAGAATCCGGAGTTCACAAAACAGCAACAGAAGCAGCATCAAGGCACTCCGGGAAACAGCAGCGCACAAAGCGCTCCAGAAACCGGAGAGCACAAATGCAAGGACAGAGAAATTTTTTTTTTTTTTTTAAAGGAGGGACCAAAAATCTCAACACAAAAGCACACCGGAAATCGGATTTCAACAAGCGCCAGAGCAACGGGTGAAGACAGCAGTCAGGGAATAGAGTCCGCACTCGGGACCGCAAGGGGGATGCTCCATCTAATCAGAATCGATCCATCACCGCGGGCGTGAGAAAAATGAGAGGATTCCAGCTTCCCCAGGATAGCGGTAATTTGATGGGCCACCGGATTGCGATGCACGCAGTTGTTCTTGAAGACACGTTGATTTCTCTCCCTCCGGATGAAATAAACTCGAGGCCGCAAAGGTAAGGCGGAAGGAGGCGCTTTGAGACATTTACCCTTCCAATGTTTAGCGGCCCATAAAACGTTGGAGGACCAAAGTGAGGGTAGGGCCAGGCCTGAGACCAGCCTGGGTGCTCATGAGGCGCCGGCACAAAATGGAGGAGAAAGGACAGGTTGAAAAAAGAGGTGGCTATGACTTTCACTATCATTAGAACATAGAACACAAATTGGGGAGATGTGAAGGTACCGCTAATCCTGTCAGTGTTGAGCTCGTGCGGAATAGCAAGCCAAAGGATAAAGGCGTAAGCAGGATGAACAGGGGGGTCCAAACAAGACAAGGCCACTCCACCGCGTCGTTAGGGGGATGGAAAATACTATAAGCGGATTTTGTAGTGAAAGAACCAGAGTGGTCAAGCGTCCAAAGGGCAAGATCCTTGCGAGAGATATCAGGGAGGTAGGAGGCATGCGTTCAGCAATATCCGCTACCTCCGTGTCAAATTGGTTGGGCCAAGACGGTCACCATTAGTGATGATGTCCTTAACTCTGCATCCAGGGCAAGCCGGTGCACATCTCGATCCTTGCACTAGTCCGATCACGAGAGGGCCCGAGGTGCCAATGATCAAGCCGAGAAATGTCCGCCCCATCACCAATACGAAATCGGATTATGGGACGAAGAGCGGATCGAGCTTCATAAGCTTTTTCCGGCTCAAGGGGTTGAATCGGAATTTTTATGGTCCAAATGCAACGATCTTTAATTCCGTGAATGTAACACCAAGAAACCCAAATGGAGGCAGGATCTTTGGTGATGATCCTCCAGAAGTGACGGCAAAGAAGAGCTTTATTGGATGCAACCAGATTTTTAAGACCCAATCCCCCTTCATCTTTCGGGGAGCAGACATCCTTCCAGGCAACTTTAGCAGAGAATCTACCATCAAGGGAGCCATGCCACAGGAAGGAGCGGAGGGCATTATTAATACTGTTCAGGATAGATTTGGGAAGGATGAACAGGGAAGCCCAATAATTGTGGATAGTGGAGAGAATGGAAGAAATAAGGTGAAGCCTACCAGCAAAGGAGAGCCAGCGATTCTTCCAAGAAGAGATTCTAAGTTGAATACGGTCAATGAGAGGCTTGCAGTCGGAGCAGGTGAGCTTCGTGGAGATAAGGGGGACTCCGAGGTACCTGACAGGGAGGGTGCCCCGCTTAAATCCGAGGATGTCAATGATGCAATAAAGGGTATCCTCTCTAATAGAGCTGCAAAAGACCTCACTCTTATCTGGGTTGGGGGTGAGGCCGGACAGACAACTGAAGATATTGAGACACTCATGAATGGCCTGAATGGAGTTGCGGTCCGCTTTGGAGAAAAGAAGGAGGTCGTCTGCAAAGCCGAGCATCACAATACGGGAGCGATTGCATTTCCAATGGAACTTAAAGTCAGGATTAGTCCTAGTCATTCTAGTCAAGATGTCATTCAGGACTTCCATCCCTAGGACGAAAAGATAGGGAGAGAGGGGGTCACCCTGTCTAAGTCCTTTGGCCCCACGAAAGAAGCCCACCGGCGAGCCATTGAGATTAATGGAGAAGGAGGTGGTAGTGATGCATTGTTTGATCCAATTAACCATAATGGGGGGGAAGTTCATCAACTTAAGGACGGCTAGAATGAAGTCTCAGTGGATAGAATCGAAGGCCTTCATTAGGTCAACTTTAATAGCTCATCGAGGGGCCCCCTTGTTGAGGTGGTATTTGTGGAGAAGATCCTGAGCCAGCAGGATGTTGTCTCCAATACTTCTCCCCGAGATGAATGCGGTTTGACAATTGCCAACAAGGTAAGGAAGCGTAGGTTGGAGGCGGGCGGCGATGATCTTTGAGATGATCTTATAAATGACATTGCAGCACGTGATGGGGCGGTAGTCGGAAACCTTGGAGGGAGATTTGATCTTTGGGATTAAGCAAAACAAGGTTGAATTGATTTGATTTAAGATTCTCCCATGTAGGAAGAAGTCTTGAACAGCATCAGTAATGTCCGCACCAATGACATTCCAAGCAGTTTTGAAGAATTTGGCCGAAAAACCATCCGGGCCAGGGGCCTTATTGTCATCAATCGAGAACAAAGCCTGGCGGACTTCGTCCGAGGAGATTTGGCGAAGAGGTCCGCCGGAGGGCATCAAGGCATAGAGTTATGGATAAAAGGGCGAAGACACTCTTTGGAGAAGGCGCCATTCTCTCTGTCATTTCCTAGGAGACAGGAAAAGTGGTTGATGAGAAGGTTTTGCACATCCTCCAAATTGGAGGTAGGAGAACCGTCTTCTTTGATCAGGGAGAGGATCCTGCAGCGGTTAAGCTTGCTCTCAATGGATCGAAAGAAGAATCGTGTGCATTGGTCCCCATCCTTGAGCCATCTTAACTTCGCCTTTTGTTGGAGGAAGTCACACTCCATCCTTAAGGCACGGCGATAGGAAGCTTTTAGCCTATCTTCTTCAAGAGCCACAAGGTGAGCGCCAACAGGAGGACCGTTTCTCTGAAAGTCCTCAAGATGCGATCTAGCACGAGCAACCTCTTCAAAAAAATTACCCACGTTCCTGTTTAACTCTTTCAGCATGTCCTTGAGAAGACGGAGCTTAAAGACAATTTGGAACATAGGAACACCCTGGATTCGGCGACTCCAGCAGGTACGGACAGTGGGAAGGAATTGCGGGTGGAGCGCGAGGAAATTATTGAACCGGAAGCAACCAGCACGGTGGGGCGTCCAAATGGATGGGGTGAGGATGCATGGGGAGTGATCCGAGAGCCTTGCTGGGGGAAAAGATGCTAAGGAGGGGAGCTCAGAGAGCCAAGGACCATTAACAACCACTCTGTCAAGTTTGCGGAAGATACGAGATCCGGGTCTCGCCATCATTCCAAGTGAAGAAAGTTCCGAAGTTAAGGTCTTGGAGCTCCACAAATCGGTGAGGCATCTGTCAAGGGCTTTGGCGCTTGTTTCACGCCAGCTACCCCCAAGGTTCTCAGAAGGAGCTCTAATAGCGTTGAAGTCTCCCAGAGCGGCCCAGGGTTTGTTGGAAATAAGGTGGTGGATCGCACGAAGCTCAATCCAAAGGGATCTCCTGTCAATTTCCAGGTTAGATGCATAAATGAATGAGATAAAGTAGGAGTGGTTGTTGATTTTATTAAGAATTTTACAGTGAATGATTTGAGTAGTTTTATTCAAAATACTCAAATCAACAACCAAACTATCCCACCCAATCCAAATTCGACCCAAGGGGAGGCGGGAGTAATTCACGCCCAATTCCAGGAAGGTATCGGGAGGTTGGAGATATGGGATGCCTTATTCTCTCTAACCCTTGTTTCCACAAGGCCAACAATAGCGCATTTATTGGACATGATGAATTGCTTTACATCATGAATCTTGGGGCTCCATTAAGCCCACCGGACATTCCAACAAGCAACACTAACCATGAGAGTTGGGGGGGAGTTTCTTCTTAGCCCCCTTAGTTTGTTTTGGAGTAGGATTTGACAAGGAAGGCCCGACGTCCTTAATCTCTAGAGAATGGTCCGATTCAATCGGCACACGTCTGGCCGAACGAGAACTTCTAGAGTGGGAAGGGATGGAGGAGGGGGCCGGGGGACCTTATCCAGTTGAACCTCATTATGAAGGAGGGGTTCACCAGAAGGCAAGTTCTGGGAGCTACAACTGCTGTCCACAACAAGGGGAGGTTCACTAGGGGGAACTAGTACACCGCCAGTTAAGATGGAAACTGGGGCAGACTCAACAGGGTAATTTGTCTCAGAAGTCCCTGATCCAGCAGAATGGCAGAGCAGGGTGTCAGCTTCTGGGCTTGTCAGAGCCTCGAAGGAGTTGGAGTCCAGGGCAGCGCTGTCAATTGTCCCTGAAGTCTCAGATTTGCTGATTGAGAGTTTAAGGCTATCACCTTCCAGGTTATTGGCTTCAGTATATTCGTTACAGGCAGAAGGACTAATCCCATCAACCAGGACTGGGTCATTGTCAGCCAAAGAGATGGAATTAGCCTTTGAGGGGTTTGGTGTCGGCATAAGACCAGCTGTTTGACCCAGGGTCGCAGAATTTCTAGTGGGACTCAAGGGATCTTTTACCCCTGAGCCCTTGACAGCAAACACAGGGGGAGGAAGGCGCCCAGAAGGATTAGCTTTGTGGGGCGACTTGCTATGGGTCTTTGAGGTCCTAGGAATCCGACTCGGGACATTTTGGCCAGGTTTCCATGGGTATTCCACCTCCACATCAACCCCCAACGAGGCATCAGAGCGGCTCCCGCAGTAAACTCTGATTCGCTCATAATCGATATTCTATCTCCGAGTGTTTTGCCAACTTAAATTAAGAACAAAGACGCTAGGGCATATCCCGAGTTTCGTGAAACATGTCACAAAACCAAAATAAAGTAAAGAAACAATAGAGTAAACAGAATTACATCCGCCAAAGGTCTAAAGTCAAAGGACCAGCCAAAACATGAGACCGAAATAAGAGTTCAAAGGAAAGAAAACGACCAAGGTTTCATCATTCCAATTTAAGAGTAAGCAATAGCCCAAAGGGCAACAGAAATCCTAAAAGGACTTCTTGTACAGTAGCAGCAAGTCCCGACCATTAGCAAGTCCACTGCGGATTGCATCTCAAGAACAGAAAGTAGGAGAGCAAAGAGACCTCGGCTAGTTATCAGCATCTCAGCCCTTAGCTTATTGGGTAGAAAGCATCTCGGCCTCATGGAGAGCAAAGAGACCTCGGCTAATCATCAGCATCTCGGCCCTTGGCGTATTGGGTAGAAAGCATCTCAGACTCATCTTCATCACCTAGGAAGAAGCAACTCGTCAACAGAATCTCAGGCAATTCGACCATCCCGGCCAAAATGGATCCTGGTCAAATACCGCTCGGCCATTTGCCGCTCAGTCAGAAGCAAAAATCTCCCATTGCCGTAAGGCTGTATACACGTGCAAACCTCGTCACACAAGTTTTTTTTTTTTTTGGTAAGTAAGGCGTAGAACAAGGACGCTAGGAATGATCTGAACATCACCAAGAAACAAACGGCTATCAGTGGTATTTTAGTAAATCAGCAACATCAGCATGATACGGGCAAATGCGGCAATAGCAAAGAACGTCCAGCAAACAGCATACCGAACACGTAGATCATCTAATCCGGGCAAAAGGATCATTGGGCCACATCAGCATGATGCCAAACCAACAACCACCACGAACCATTGAGCTGTGATGTAGAAGAGGCCATAAATAAACGGCCAATGAACATCAAGTTAACCATGAAAGAGGATGACCGGGCAAAGAGTGTTTTTTTTTTTACAACCTACCAAAAGAAACCAATATTTTTCGAATCCGATCTTTGCTACATAGCGGAAAGACAGTACAACCACCAAGGAACAAAGTGGCAAGGAGCCCAACAAGCCATACCGTCAAAATAAGACAAAATTGCAAATCTGGCAAGTGGCATCCAAAGATTTTTTTTTTATATGGTAGATAAATTCCAGCGGTCTAAAGATATTTTGTCTGCCATAGAAGAGGCACTAAGGAGAGCTTTCAGACGGTTATGAATAACGTCTAAGATTTGAGTGAACAGATTAGCGGAAGCATGGGAATGAGAAGATTGAAAAGTTCGGTGATTCCGCTCCTTCCAGATATAATACACAATAGCTGCAAGGGTAAGGCGGAAGGATGTAGCTTTGAAATTATTGCCTTTCCATTTAGAAGAGGCCCAAATAATGTTCTGGTTTCAATCAGTGTAAGGTCATTGAAGGCCAACACAGCAATGTATCAAATGTCATAGGTCTTTAGAAAAAAGGCAGTTAAAGAAAAGGTGATCATGGTTTTCAAGTTCATTTTGTCACAACATGCAAAAAGGTGAGAGATTAGGGATGCCTTTGATGCAATCAGTGGTGCTCAACCTTCGACAAATGGCTAACCAAAAAATGAATGCATGGGCCGGGATGTAAGAGGGGCCCCAAATTAGGGAAGCCCAAAAGACTTCCGCACGAGGAGGATGAAGAATATAGTAGGTTGATCGGGTAGAAAATTTTCCATCTTTATTAGCCTGCCATTTGACAGTCTTTATGAGTGGGATTAGGGGGATAATTGGGCATATTCTCAATTAATTTGGACACTTCAAAACCATGAGGAAATCCCATCCCTGGTATTCCTTATGAAAATCCCATCCCTGACAATCCATCTCTGTCAGCTTATATTCTTTGGTGCATACCATGCAAAAAGGCACACCGCCACCTAGAGCCAATCCATCTCAGCAAAAAGCCAAACCTGAAAATCCCAAAGGGCTTGTCATACAGGTATAAAGGCAACCTGGCCATTCCAAACCAAACAAAGCCAACTATCCTAGCATGACAAGCAACTGCACTCCAAGAAGGAAAACCTCAAATTCAACCGGAAATACAAGGCAAATGAATCACAACGGCATGACACCAACCGGCAGAACACCATACTAGGCAAAGAACAACCAGGCAAAAGGCACCTAACCGGCCAACTCAACCAAACCGGCTAAAGGGTACATACTGGCATTACCATACCTAGACGATCCATCCCTGGAATTTTCATCCCTGACATTCTATCCGAAAACTTTTTTTTTTTTTTTGGTAAGTAAGTATTTTGGATTAAAGGGAAAAAAATTACAAAATTTATGTTTTATCTCCAAGTGTTTTGACTTGAAGATAAAACATAAACGCTATGGCATGCCCCGAGCAAGTGGTACATCAGAGGAACAAAAGATCTCAATGAGGACACCTAACGATAGACTCAACAGAAACTGAAATCTATCCAAAAAAACAGGTACAAGATCAGAAGACTAGATCAGCCTAACAGTCATCAACTCAAACCAAAAGAGTAACTGGAAATGCAATGTCATATACATCAGACAACTGCATCTCGCATCCAACATATAACCATGGGCACACCGGTCCAACAAGCAGCAAGGCCCCAAGAAACAAATCCATCAACTCGGATCTATCATCCCCACGCAGAAATTGGCAAGAAGCATTAAGAATATACAGAGAGCGGGGAAAGTCCAACAGCTTGGAAATCGGGACCCGTCGGCCAAGGAAAGATCAAGGGCGATATCAATGCTCCTCCACCTCAAGGCGACTCGGCTGGAATGAAGCAAGGCAGCCAAGATTCCACGCCAAAATGCCACGGCATGTTTCCACGTCGAGATAACCCAATTAAAAAGGCAACGAGTAAAATAGCATCTTTGGCGAGCCGTAACAATGTGGCTGCAATTCAATTAATCCACGCTTGGTAAAGAATACAGTGTGTATGGTCATTAGCATCTAGCCCCCAACTTCTTCAATATCGCCAGCAACCTCCGATTACCAATAAAGCAATGGACAAACGAACTTAAATCCAAAGCTGCCAAAGAAAAACACAATCAAGCGAAGAGCAAAAAGACTCACGAATAGGCATTCTCGTTACATTTCTTTGTGAAATAGTGCATCACAAAAGTTCTCATCCGCCCAATGAATTAAGCCCTAAGACAAAGAATACTAAGGCTTCATCTTAATGAAGCATCTAGTATCGCGATCTTTGCGGCCAAGCCCCTCTTCAATCCCCGCATATCCAACATCCGAACCAGCATTGAGGAACCCAAGCAATGGGTCAAACCGCCAACACCAAAGACGATTGGATGGCTACGGACCTGCACCTCGCAAACACCGAGACATCTACAACCGCAGCACCCAAACCCCAACAACGAAGAAGTTCCTCCGGCCAATGGCCGGAGGCCTCGTGGGTCAATATCAGACAATCGTGTCATCATGGCGGCCATGGAATCCCATAGGACAGAAGTTCACCTTTCTTCAAAGACGCGCGAGACACCGCAAACCAGAAAGGCATCAAAGATCATACACCCGCAACACATCTCCACGTAATGAGCATGCTAAATACCATGGCGTGACAATCCAAGCTTCAAGGAAGCATACAGCCACACCAAGAATGATAGCCCGGACCAAAGAATACAAGCTTCATCCATCAACCAAAGATCAAACATCTGCATCACCAAATACCGATGGCGGCAAGGGAGATTCAAACATCATCAAAGAACTAAATTCAATCCCACCACTCCACCTAGAGACTCGCGAAAAGCATCATAAATGTGGCAAAACCATCCAGCCCCAAGCAAGGCCACATACTAAACGAGAGAAACATCGAGATCGACTTTTGTACATCAAGAAACCAACAAAACATTCCCCCAAGCCCGATTCTTGAACCATGCCATCCAGCCTTCACGACAAAGAATCCATAGGCAGTGTTCACAATACATTAGCTCATCATTCAAAAAATCCAACACACAGCCGAAAAAGAATGAAATCAGCACCAACACCCACATAAAGCTACGCCAATGCAAATGCATCCAAACTACAGCCCCATCAGATCAAAACAATGTAGCAAAAACAAACCGCATTCCACGACCAGGCAAACCATTTACAACAACTTCTACAACCCCAGGTTCCATATCAGAAACCTCATAACATCAGATCAACCCCACATCACGATCAAGCACAGGATGCCATCACACCACAACAAGGCAGCATCATCATCCGATCCATAGACCAGGATTCCAGCAGTTCCAAGAATTCAATACCACTCAATGCATTCCACCCAACAACAGAACGAATCCAACACCGGAAATCCAAGTCACCCGATAGGCAGCACCCACGATCACAGCGCAGAAAAACAGAACCTCAGGCAAGAACGCCGGTCACTGCAGAAGGCATAATCTACAGATTTTTTTTTTTTTTGGGAGGTAAGACAATGTTGAGGTAGGGGACAAAACCAGGCAACCTAAGTAACCCAAGAATCGAAAGAAAAACAGAACAACGAACCATCCGAAAACCTATCCCTTGCATTCCATCTTTGTCAGCCGCAAAACGCATACCAGGGATTCCATCCCTGAATACCATCCCTGTCAATTTTTTTTTTATAAACAGGCGAAGAGCCATCCCAGTAAATACTCAACAAACTGGCAAACAAGGGCCATACCATTCGGAAAGTAGTGATTAGGAATGGAGCTACGACCGGCTGATACTTTTGCCTAAGGAACCCCTAGGGTTCTTGGATTTTCAATATCTCTTGGATTTGGCTTATTTCCAGGTTCCAGCTTACTCTGGAGGTGTGGTAACCTGAAGCGCCCCTTCCTGAGCATGATTGGAATGCACCTCACTTACTCTCCTGTCAGACCGCCACTAGGAACAAATGGAGGAGGTAGGTTTTCCCGTAGGAAAACTATCAATCTTTGGGCTCCATTCTGTATATTTGGCTTCGGCCTTTTTGCTTCCCCCTTCTAGGGTTTGATCCGACGTGGTCGTTTCCTTTTGGCTCGTTGTTTTTTTTTATCTTAGCTGGTACTTTCTCTTCGTCTTCTCTTCTCTGGAAAATCATTCTTTTCTGTATTTATTTTCCTTTCTAAAAAAAAATTTTGTTATTTATATATTTATATATATACCCATAAAAAAAAAAGGGAGTAAGAGAGTATAGTCTTTCTATTCTGCTGTGCTCGGTTGGGGTTCCTCTGCTGTTATGGATGTAGCACTGTGATATTGATAAATGCATTGGGTTTCTGGCTGTGGGTCTGATTTCCTCTCCATGCTGATGCTGATGCTTTTTCCATTGGGCGATATGAAACTTGATGTTGCTGTCCCGAATGCATACCCTGATTTATTTTGCTGATTTGTTTGGCAATGTCGGGCGGCTGGTCCATACTGCAGTAGTTTCATAAGCTACTGAAGTGGTTGGGGCCGTGTGCTGATTTGGCAGTGACGACTTAATCTGGTTGAAAAGTCCTTAGTTGTGCTGGTGCTTTGTGCCGGAAGGTTATGGTGCAGTTCATTTGGGTGTGTTGATTGCTGTAGCTGTTTCCCATATATATGCTATATGACGATTAAGTGACATGCTGAACCGAAGTTGCTGGAGGGTTTGGTAGCTTGCTGGATGTAGCCATTTCATGGAGTTGTCACTGCCGGTAACTTGGACCACCAGATGAAGGTCTGGGTGTGGATTGCAGCTGGTAATTGCATGATGAGGTGAGAAGCCTGGCACCTGGTTTTAATCTGAATGAAGGAGCAGCTGCTGGAAGGAGGCGGGTTCCTGGTCCTGTGCTGTGAAGATTGATTATTGAATGTTTTTGATTTCCTCCCAATATGTTGGTTTTTTTCTGCTTGCTGATGTTTTTGAAGGGGATGGGTTTGGCGCAGGACTGTCGCTATTTCTGTATTCTGGTGGTTTGCTGTTCTTTTCTGGGTTTTGAGAATGGTACTGCAGTTCCTGTGCTGGCCCCTTGCGGTTGCGGCCAGGTGGTGTTATGTAGTCTTCTGCTCGAGCCATCATGGAGAGTATGTCCAAGAAAATCAGGCGCCGGTTTCTGATTCAGACCAACGAATCCCGGTTTGGCTAAATCTTCTTTTGACCAGTATGGTTCTAATGGCAGTGATGCAGCGCTGGACGCTTTTCCTGACTGGAGTAGCGAGTAGCCAATTACGGAGTGCACTGCCGAGGAGCTGAAGTCTGATTGGTTATGAAGCTTGCTGGTTCAGCTGGTGTGAGATGCTGTTAAATCTCCTGTGATCAATGCTGCGTTCCTCCAGGCAGGCTTGTTGTACCGGTCATCTGTTTGACGGTTTGGAGGAGCAAATTTTTGCTGCATGGCGTCCAAGGTTGCAATGCATTGTTTCCTTAGTAAATCATATATTTTTATTTACATAGGCTGATTAGTATACTGTTTATTGTTGTAGTTGTAAAGTCTTTTTGTTTTCATAACATGATCATGAGGATCGGGGTATACCCCATTGACTTTGTTCTTACTTCAAGTCAAAAAAATATTTAGAGTCAGAACACTGTTTTGTATTTCTATTAATTTTAATGCACTTTTCTTACTTACCAAAAAAAAAAAAGAGGAGATAGGAGTTCTTAGAAGGCTCGCTGCGGTGGCAGATTTATCAATTATATGGAAACCTGCCACTAAGCCACTCAATTGGGTAAAATTACAATTGGAAAATTCTATCTCCGTTTTCAGCAGAGTATCCAGAAAACCGAATATGTAATTAAATCCTAATATGCAATTAACTCTTTACATGTTTTTCTTTATTGTTTTTCTTTTGAGTTCTAAATATTTTCTTAAAAAAGCATCATAGCCTTTTACCTTTTTAAAAAAAAAATTAACATTTTTTAAATCATCTTATAATATTCTAATTTTAAAAATTATATTTTTAGCATTTTAATCCTTTAACATTGAATTATACTCTTATCAATTAAGTTTTTTTTTTTTTTTTTGGTAAGTAAGCAATTTTATAAATGAGAAAGAAAAAAATATACAAAAGCAGTGTTCTATCCCCAAGTTTTTTTCGACTTGGGTTTAGAACACAGACGCTAGGGCATACCCCAAGCAACACGAGCTAGACACAATACCAAAATATAAAAACATATAGAAACGACAAAAACGAAATTACATCCATCAGCGCCATCTACCAAGGCAAAAGGAACCCTTCAAAGGGTATGGTACATAAAGAATAGTTTAAAAAGAAGGGATAAGGACAGCCAGCCCCTTTAATACCATGTAATACCGCCTTCTCATTTTTATTTTTATTTTTTTGAAAAACAAGGAGGAAACCAATGGCTGCCATCTCGTTTGCAAATCACAGCAAATGCACTTACACAGCACTGGAAACTTTAACTTCTGCATCTCCACCGGCCAGCTTGGACGGCATGGCAACTGGATCAGATGCTTCAGCGTGAAAGCAGTGAGACCCCATAGATGGCAACTCGCTACTTCAACAAAATACAGCTCCAACAATATTGATAACCAGCAAAACCGAGTCGGAAAACGCCTCCAGACCAATGGGATAAGGCAGGGTATAAGTGAAGCTTCATCGACCACAAAACAAAAAAAACCATAGTCAAAACTGGACCACGGGCAGAGTATTCATCAGATTTTGCTGTAGCATCACACATCCAGCGACCATCTGGGCACTAGAAAATCCCCGGGCGTCATTGTTGAAATCTGCATCTTCGGTCTTCTACAACATCTTCATCGCCATTTAGGGAGGCAGGATATCAGTTAAAGCACAGCTGCCTGAATCCACCGAGCAGCATCAGCATACCAGCTAGCAGGAGATAGTTGCAGAACAAAAATGCATATTGCAACAGGAGGCATTCTTCACTTAGCATCAGCAGCTTAATCCAAATTCACACAATCTGATGGTAAGTAGCAATTCAGAGTCAAGCATAATATGCTTCAACCTGGAAAGAGAATAGCATAAACGGCCAAAAGCAGCATCTCTACAACAGCAGCCTGGTAAGATGCATTCCTCAATGCCCCGCATCCATGTTGGGAAAGAGGGCGGACCACTTTTCTAATTAGATAGGACAGTAAGAAATGAGGACGAAGAAGAACAATGAACACAAGAAATTTTACGTGGAAAACCCTTCTCAATCAAGGAAAAAATCACGGGACAATCGTCCACAGAAAACTTTTCACTATGAGATTTTTTGGAGACAACAGTAGTGAACAAAAAGAAATCGAAGAGCACTACTTCACGGTTTTTTCTCTTACTCTCTCACCTACTGATGCCACAATACACTACTCCCATCAAAAAGATATATGAAGCAATATACAATACATAAAAGGACAGAAACAATTCCTTCCAACAATATGAATATTCCCCTGTCCAAAAAATACGGCTCCTGCAAAACCGCCAGAGATCGTGTACCTCAGACGGTTTTGCAGGAGCGGTTTATTTTGGACAGAGCATATCCTTATTGTTGGAAAGGACAGATCGTGCCCTTTTTCATATATATGGAATATTGCCCCAGATCTCTGGACACAGAGGGAGAAAAGAGAGAGCAAAGGAGTTGTGAGGAAACAAAAGAGGAGTGCACCACCAGTGAGAAGGGGAAGAAAGAAAAACAGAGAGTGAGAACGAGAGGGTGCTTTCTTGTTTGCTCTGGATAGGTTTTTCTTTGTTATTCTCGGGTGTGTAGCGGATACTCCATCTTGGAGGTTTATAAATCTATTTTCACATAGTGGATTTACTGTCGACTCTGCTCCCGTGGTTTTTCCTTGGTTCTAGGGTTTCCACGTAAATCTGTGTGTGTTTCTTCTGTTCTTTTTTTACACTGTGTGTGGCGTGGTGTGATGGTGTGTCACTGTGTCCGACCGACCTTTTTGCCCCGCCAACAAGTGGTATCAGAGACGGTCAAGTCTCTTCTGACACCAACAAGTGGTATCAAAAAGAGGTTCGTGAACCGTCGGTTGGATGGCGTCATCGGTGAGGAATATGCCTTCAGTGTGGAGCAGTTCAACGGGCAAAATAATTTCATCCTTTGGCAGGAAAGGGTGAGGAATATTTTAACTCGGGAAGGAACGGTAAAAGCTCTTTGGAAAAGGGATGAGAAGCATGAGAACCTGACCGAGGACGAGTGGCAGGACAAGAGGGATCTTGCCAACTGTACCATTAAGTTGTGTTTGGCGGACAACACACTTCAGGAAGTCCTCAGTCTATCAGACTCGGCAGAGGTCTGGGAGAAGCTTGAGAGCCGGTATAAGTCCAAGTCCTTGACAACCAGGCTTCACATGAAAAAGTAGTTTTATGGCCTGCGGTTGTCTGAAGGGGAGTGCTTTGAGAAGCACTTGGACGAGTTCAACCGGCTGGTAACGCAGATGTCAGCTCTTGATGAGGAGATCAAGGAGGAAGACAAAGCGTTGGTGTTGCTTGCATCCTTGCCGGCCTCGTACGATCATATTGTCACGACGTTGCTGTTTGGGAAGGACACGTTGAAGCTGGACGAGGTCATAGCTTCCCTGCTTATGAACGAGTCAAGGCGGAGGAAAAGCGGTGACGCCTCAAGCTCTCGGGAAGGTGTTCTGGTGGCGACCAACAGTCGGGGACGAGGGAGATCTGACCGAGGACCAGGTGGTAGGACGGAGAGGAGCAATAGCCGGAACAAACTTGAAAGCAGGAGCTGCTTCTTATGTGGCAAGAAAGGCCACATAAAGAAGGACTGTCCGCAGAGAAGGCAAGACAAGGAGGGCAGAAGCGATAGTCAGGAGAAAAGGGATCATGCTGATGATCAGGCGACTTTTGCTCTCTGTGAAGACCTCCTGGTCATCCATGCAGGGGAAGCACGGAGCAAATCATGCCAAGAGACGAGTTGGGTGATGGACAGTGGGGCCTCACACCATGTGACACCGAGGAAGTCCCACTTCACGAGTTACACGCCCGTTGGCCACGGGGTGTTAAAGATGGGTAACGGTGGCTCGTCTAGGGTTGTTGGCATTGGGGATGTTTGCTTGAGGACAAGCAACGGGAACAAGCTCGTGCTGAAAGGCGTACGACATGCCCCAGATCTGAGGTTGAATGTGATTTCAGTCGGGAAGCTGGATGAGCAAGGCTTCAGGACGGCGTTTGGCGACAGCCAGTGGAAGCTCACCAAAGGTGCTTCAGTGATGGCAAGGGGAAGCAGGACATCAGGGCGGTATCTGATGAAGGCCTACGCTGCCAAAGAAAATGCCAAGGTGACCAAACGGGGCAGTGGTCAAGGTGGCAGGAGAGGACACCTGAGTGGCAGGAGTGAACGTCCGAGAGGCAGGTAGAACCAACGGCAGAGGGCCAAGGACGGAGCTGTGCAGAGCCAAGGGCGGAGCTGTGTAGGGTCAAGGGTGGAGCCAGTAGGGCCAATGGCGGAGGGCCAAGGGCGGAGCTGAGCAAGACCAACGGTGAAACTAGCAGGGCCAACGGCAGAGCCAGCAGAGTCAACGGCGGAGCTGAGGTAGAGGCGAAGGCAAGGGAGAATGACAAGTTCGCAGATAAGTAGCTGAAGGGGAGTGGGTTTACTCCAAGTTTAGTGGGGCGGAGGAAGGTGTCATTCAGGCTTACGGAAGCCAACACCGGGATCCCAGTTGAGGGGAAGCTGCCTGTGACGACCCAAACTCGGATCCCCAAACCCGACCCAGACCGTCACGGTGAAATTTTCGAATCGTCCAAAATCATCAATTACGTGACATCAAATAATTTTAATGAATTCTATAATATCATTTAAGACAAAATCCATAACCATCATAAATGCATCATCACATAAATATCCATAATAATGACTAATAATTTGAATAAATGACATCGACGTCCCATAATATCAATTCTCATAAAGAAATCTCAGAAAAATTGAACGGTAACTAAACTACCAATATCTTAAATCTCCGTCCGAAGAGCCTCGAACTCTGATATCACTTCTATCTGACGGCTACCCAAAGGTCACGTAATCTACTTGATCTTGATGTCAACCTGTCTAATCTGGAGCCAATAAAACACAAGGGTGAGCCAAAGCCCAGCAAGTGATAATAATAAAAAACGGTATATAACAATAATAATCTCGGATATTAAACTATCAAGATATAAATCTAACCATCTACTATATCCGAGACGAATTTCAACACGTCGTAAACACGACTCTAGGCAAAATAGGTCCCACAAGACCCGCACATCCAAAAACAATAGGAGTGCCAATAAACAACGGTAATCCCCTGGAATCCGACATCAACGATGATTGGGGATTTTCCCGATCTATATGTCAGCGTGAACGACCTGAACATCAATATCAATAAACAACATAGATTCCACCAAATCCGAATAACGTAAAATCCGATCCATGGATTCTACAAAATATAACTTTGGATTCAACCGAATCCCAAACTCACGAGATATCAACAATGATAAAATACCACAATGAATCTCCTTGGACCTTATTCTACCATAGTGACCCAAAGGCCGCGTATTTACGCCCCCGACGGCTGGGTAAGTGCAACGAGGTTATCCATGGTATCCAACTATCCCTACAGTCCTCCCAGAGGCTGTACCTGTAGCATGCCGATACCACCTCCGATATCCCTCGCCAATGATATCCCAAATATCATTTTCTACGATGGTCACTAGGTTATAAGCATCCCTCTTGACTCACTGTACGAAATATCAAGAATTTGATTATTAGCTCAAATTGAGGTCACAACTGTATGATATAACAAGAATCTCCTTGGATCTTATTCTGCCACCGTGAACCAAAGGCCGCGCATTTACGCCCCCAACGGCTGGGTAAGTGCAACGAGGTTATCCATGGTATCCAACTACCCCTACAGTCCTCCCAGAGGCTGTACCCGTAGCATGCCGATACCATCCGTGATACCCCCAATTCATGGTTTAGTATTCGGAGCTCCACATCAGAGCCGGGTGCTCTGTTTTGCCCAATTTAGGGCCTGTAACAAAATTCGGCCAAATTCACTCCAAATCTAGACATTCCACCAAAGAAATTAACATCAATAATGCAAGAAGGAGAATTTAATCACAACAAGTAGAGGATTTATTTGCGAGGAACTCAATCAACTTGCAATTTGAGTAGAATGATAGTAGAGGGTTCACTTGCCTCAATTTCGTTTTCCTTTTACTCGTAATGGCGACGGCGGCGGCACAAATTGACGACGGCGGTGACACCAGCCGACGACGGCGACTCATCTTCCGGCAGCGACAACGATGGCAAGTAGCGGCCAGCGGCGGCAACCGGTGACTTTGCTCGCCCGGTTTCGGTTTGGGATGGTGGCTTGGTGCGATTTACATCGGCGACGGCAGCAAACCACTCGAACGATGACGGCGACGGCAAATCTTCTTCCGGCGGGTCGATGATGGTAGTAGCATTGGCGGCGGCGAGGAATGATCAATCGGCAATGAATGAATGGCCCGGCAGCGACGGCGGCACCCGCTAGGGGTTTTCCATCTCCCGACTTCCTTGCCCACCCTTTCTTTATATAGCCAATGGCCTCAACTTCTTTCCTCCATCCCGGCGATACCCTCGCACGCTGTTTCCCCCTTTTTCTCCTCTTCTTTCCTTCTTCATCTTTCCTTCTTCATCCTTCTCTTCCCGTTCCTTTCCCTCCTCTCTCTCTCTCTCTCTCCCTCCCCGTTTTCCTCTTCTTTCTATTATGATTATGATTATTATTATTATTATTATTATTATTATTATTATTATAAAACATATATATATATATATATACATATATATATATATATATATATATATATATATATTATAATTATTATTATTTATTGTAATACATATTATTATAATTTATATAATTATATCTTTTATTATTTTATAATATTTATTATTATTAAATTCTAATTAATATTTTATAATAATTCATTATAATTATTATTTATTACTAATTATTATTAATATTTATTAGAATATATTTTATTCCAATTTATTATTATTATTATTTATCGTTTATTATTAATTATTTCATACTTATTATAATTTATAATATTTATTAATATTAATATTTTGAATTATTTATTACTATATTAATTTTATTACTATATAATCCCGAGTCAAACTTTCGGGATGTTACACTGCCGAAAGGCAAACGATGACGGTCGCCGGGTAGAGGCGAAGGTGTCCCCCACAAGGTCGTGAGGGGAAGTTTGTTGGGGTAAGTCACTCCCTTGTGGGTGATTCAACAAACGGTTCGTCATCGGAGGATTTTCGGAGAGCAAATGATGGAATTCATTTGCTGAAAATTCGGAGAACATTAGCCGGTCAACATCCGTTGACCGGCTGGAAGGCAAAATCCGATCAACGAGAAAGGTTGACCGGATAGCAGCGAAGACGGCCAACAGGGAGGTTAGCCTGATGGCTGTTCAGGACGGTCAACAAGGAGAGTTGACCAGAAGGCGGAGGATGGCCAAGTTCTTCAGATAGTAGCAGAAGACAGTCAACAGGAGAGTTGACCGGATGGCCCGTGGAGAACGTGGACGGCCAACGATTGGCCATCCGCCAGGAAATCCAGGAAAACGCCAGCTCAGCAGATTTTCTGGATATTGTGATCTCAGACGGTTTTACAGGAGCGGTTTATTTTGGACAGAGCATATTCTTATTGTTGGAAATGACAGATTGTGCCCTTTTTCATATATATGGAATATTGCCCCAGATCTCTGGACACTGAGGGAGAAAAGAGAGAGCAAAGGAGTTGTGAGGAAACAAGAGAGTGCACCACCAAATGAGAAGGAGAAGAAAGAAAAAGCAGCAGTGAGAACGAGAGGTGCTTTCTTGTTTACTGCAGAGGTTTTTCTTTGTTATTTTCGGGTGTGTAGCAGATACTCCATCTTGGATGTTTGTAAATCTATTTTCACATAGTAGATTTGCTGTCGACTCTACTCCCGTGATTTTTCCTTGGTTCTAGGGTTTCCACGTAAATCTGTGTGTGCTTCTTCTGTTCTTTTTTTTACACTGTGTGTGATGTGGTGTGACGGTGTGTCACTGTGTCCGATCGACCTTTTTGCCCCGCCAACAATCCAGGGCCCAATGCACATTTCAAAAATCTCATTGATACTCCAATACAGCATAGGAAAAGCCTTTTTATTTACCGAGCCACAATAAATAGAGGTATACATTTCGCACACACCCACTATTTATAAAAATAATTAATATATTAATATTATTATTATATCATAACAAAAAAAAATATATATATATATATATTTATTTATTTATTTTTATTTTTATTTTTTATTTTTTTTTTGAGAAATGAGGAGGGGAAGCGGTACATATACCATTAGAGAGAGGCAAAAGGACCGAAGCCATAATAGAACCCAAAGAAAGAATTCTTGAACCTTCGGGAAAACCGATGCACCTAATGAGATTTTTTTTTTCACTTTATCAATTAAGTTACCAAATTAAAATTTTTGGAATAAAAAAAAGTAAAAGGAAAGAATCTTAATAACTTCTTACAAGAACGGGATAATAAATACTACTTTTCTAATTCTATAAAAAGTAGCCACTTTTCTAGTTCTTTCATTTTTTGCTTAATTGACAATATTAAAATATTGGGTTAACAAGTTATAGAAGGTAAAATGTTAGAAATCTTATTGATCTTATCTGAAATTTTATCACGTAGTTAAGAACGTTATTATAAATATAACAAACAATAAAGTTGGGAATTGATTATAAGTAATTGTTTTATTAAAAAAATCCTTTCACTCATGTGAGAGTTTGTGTATTTGAATAAGAATTATATTACAAAAGGTGAATATTTTTTATTTGTAATCAATATATTCTTCTTATCGGCAATCTTAAATTTACTCAAAACTTACTCATTTATTTGTTAGCATGGACAATCTTATATGAAGTCATTAATTTTAAAATTTTAAAGAATATGAGGAATAAAATTATGATTATTAACACACATCAATTTGAAAATTTTGAAATAAACTAAATTTACACATAAAATAAAAGGAAATTTAACCTTTTATACCATTACATAACACATGCGTGGCCTCACACATTTCAACGAGGGTTGCTTATGGTTAGTGACATCTAACAAAATATTTTCGTAAATTGATCTTTAATTTAAGAGAATATTTACGGCTATTATGCATCAGTTACTTTTACATTATGAAGTAAAAGGCTTCGACAATGGAGTCCAGGGAAAATGACTAATTTTTTAATAGCTTTTGTAAAGTTTACCATGTGTTTTGAATACCAAGTTCCAGTTTTAGGTATCATCATCTTCATCAAGATGATATGTTTTATGTACTTAGGATTACTATTCACATGTACCAAGACCCAAGATCCATACAACAAAAGTACCAACTGCTATTGAGAGAAATCATATTCATAATTTATAGTATTAAAAAAATTATTTAACGACTCACAAAATACTTAAGCTAGTAGACATAGGAAACATATTGAATAGGAAGCTATTAAAGTCAAATTCCAATTCGAAAAGTTTTTCATCAATCCTCATTTCATACTTCACCTTAAAGATATTCATACCTCTGTTAAGATATTCTAATAGAATTGCTGTATAGTATATTTTTAAGAGTAAATAGGATAATAATGAACAAGACAGTTGATTTTTCTATTTTGTTGTGGTTATGATTAGGTCTTACTGTTCGCATCTTCTTATTTAAAAGCCACAATTTACTTCAACCTTTTTTCATTGATTTTAAATTACTTGACTTAAAAAGGAAAATAAGGTAAGGAATTTTGGCTAGCAAAGCATGGACTAAACTTTCTAGCACAAACGCCCCCATGCAAGCCTCGTTCTATTAGTAAAATTAAGCTTTGGCCCTTAGAATATTTTTCTTTCCGACCAACCTTCTAGCACCAAGCAGGTGCCAATCTCTATACATATTATTACCACTTAGTAGAGCCATGCATTTTTTATTAATAGTTTGTTATCCCCTAGCATGTGTTGCTTTTCCAATCAAAAGACAGGAGAGTATCCATTTTCTCAAAATTATGGGGTCATGTTGCTGAGTTCCTTTGGCATGGTTCTCTCATGCCCCCTAATTTTCTCCACCTATTCGCCTATGTGACAGGTCTTATGGTGAATAAAGAGAAGAGTGAGTTGAACTTAGAGAAAGATGCTCTCTCTTCTCTCTAGATTTGAAATTTCAAACTTCTCTGGCTAGGGCTGGGTTCTTCGGCGCCGGGATGGCTGGCATTCCTTCGGCGCCATCCAAACCGACTCTCTCCTCGTCTCCTTTTTCTCCAATCCTTGGTCTTCCTTCCTCGACCGCTTCTTCCCTCTCGCCGTTGTCTTTGGCATTTTCTTCTTCCTCTTTGCCAAACCCATCTTCTTCGCGTCCCTTTCTTCCTTTAGCTCCCTCTTCTGAATCTTTCCCTCCATTGAAGAAGGATGATTGGATTTTGGCCTCTATCCCAGATGCTTTCTTCTTGAAGTGTTCGAAATCCGTGGACTAATGCCATAGTAACCTGTCATTGCAGAATACTCCTTCCCCTACTCCTGGTGATGAGGCAGCCAAGCATCGGCTCATGTCTCCAGAGAAAGGTATTCTTCCTATTCCTTTGTCCTCTTCTGGGGAGGTTAATTTTGGCTCTAGTGAAGGCATTTTCAAATTTTCATGGGCTAATGTTGTTCAAAAGGCGAATGTGGATATTTCCTTGCTGCTAAGATTCTTTCCTCCTCCAAAAATTGAAGGGGAAACTACTATTATTTTCCCCCTTTTGATGTTGTCAAGTAAAGAGAGGAGGTATGGGGATGCACTCTTGTTGGATACTTTTATGGCAAACCTCTTCATTTCCATGCCATTAATCATATAACATGGAAAATTTGGGCTAGGTTTAGCGTTACCATGTTGCTGAACATGATGCTGGTTTCTATTTTTTTCGGTTTGCATCCTCTGTGATGATGGAAAAACGTTTAAATTCTGGCTCTTGGGCATTTGCCAGAAGAACACTGTTTCTCAAACACTGGGCTCTAGGTATGTCAATGATTAAGAAGAAACATAAAACCTTCCCTACTTGAATCAATTTACTTAATGTTCCAGTGGAATTCTGGACTCCCATTAGCCTTGACTAGATTGCCAGTGCTGTAGGAAAATCATTACAGCTCGACTCTAATACGGCAAAGTTGGACCGTTTGAAATTTGCTCGTATGTGTGTTAAAGTTAGCGCTGATTCGGTCCTTCCTACCAAGATCAGGCTGGATTCTAGGAGGACCTCTGATTCAGTATTGAAAGATCTTGTGGAGGTTAATATTGTTTACCATTGGAAGGTTGTCCGGTGTAGTAACTGTCATCTTTTGGGACATAGTATGGCCCACTGTAGCACAATGAATGTCTCTAGGCCCAAAAGCATATACAAACCATTGGCTAGAACAATGCAGGATTCTAAAGCTAAAACTTGCTAAAATTAGGGACAAGTTGATTGGGACTGGTTCAACTAATCCTACTGGATTTGCTAGTGGAACAGTGGCTGTTTCTTCTATAAATTCCTTTGCTGCCCTCCAAGATCCTGAGGACTCTTGCCCAACGAATGGAAATTTGGGAATTGATGCTGCTAATGTGCAGTTGGTTGCTGCTCAAGATAGTACAGCTCCCAGTTTAATAGCTAATACTGATGCCCTGAAGGAGCTATCACCCGTTTAGAAGATAAACCCATCCCCACATGAATAGATTATGGCAGGTAATCACTCAGCATCTAAAATCAGATGAACATGGTCTCAGAACTGCAATTCTTGGATCCACAGCATTTCCTGAGTCCAATTGATTCGGTTGATGAGGTTGGAGCTAGTCTAGCGAACTGCTCAATATTGCTCAAAGGGGATTCTCCGCAACCTATTATTGAATAGCAGATTCCTTCAATTAAGGAAAGCTCAACCTATTCTGATGTCTCAATCGTCCTTGCTGAGGTTCAAAACAGTAAGAAGGTTGGACCAGATGATGATGGCCAAGGGATTTCCTCGGCTGGGAGCAGGGGGGAATTTGGAACTGTCCTTATGATACCCTTATGATACCCCTGATGTCGAACGGTGAGGTTGGGCTTGAGGCTCCTACTATGGTAATGGATGATCAAGAGGATTTTCACTATCTAATACTTGATGCTCTCCGGATATTGTTGGAGGCAAACGCTACTCTAAATATTTCTGACGGGCGAGAAGAAACGGAATCACGTCGTTAGAGAGAGCTTCTCTCTAGAATTCAAATTTCTGATTTTCCTGGCGCTCGTCCTCTGCTTGTCGTCGGCCATGGCCAGCCTTCAGGAGGCCCCCCTGTTCCTCCTCCGTCGTCCGCCTCCCCCGTCCTTCACTCATCCTCCTCTTCTCTGAAAAGCGTCTCGCCTCCTTCTGTCTCCGTTTCCCCTGTCCCTCCTATTCTCCCTTCTCCCTTGGTTTCGAAACCCTCGGGCCCTCCCCCTCCTGCTCCGGAGGGCCAGCCCTTGGGCGAATCGAAACCTAAGGGCTTCGATTTGGATCCCGATGGTCATGCTCGCAGCTCCTCCCAATGGGCTGACATTGTCCGTAAGGACAGTCGTGAGGTGCTCAATGAGTTGAAATTCTTCCCTCCTTTGGCATGTGGGTCGGACTCGACCATCATCTCACCTCCGGCGGAGGTCATCGACCAAGGCAAATCCTTCTGGGGCTTTACTCTGGTAGGCCACTTCCTTGATTTTCCTCCTCATTATCTTGTTGTAAAAACCATTGCCAAAAAGATTTGGGCACGCTACGGCCTCACACACACCGCTGGCAACGAAGCCGGCTTTTTCTTCTTCCGTTTCTCTTCGATGGAGATGTTGGAAAAGTGTCTTTAAGCCGGTCCATGGCTCATGGCGGGGAAGGCTATTTTCCTCAAACGTTGGTCGCGGGCATGTTTCGACCAGGAAGAACATAAACGCTTCCCCGTATGGATTAAACTCTCCAACTGCCGATCAGTCTTGGACCCATGCCGACCTCGGTTTGGGTTGCTAGTGCCGTTGGTTTTCCCCTACGACTTGACCCCGGACTGCCCGTATGGAGAACGTATCCTTCGCAAAAACCCGTGTTGAAGTGGGTGTCGATGGGCCCTTTCCCACTAGCATCACCATTAAATCCTGCCATGATTCGGCCCTCGTAGAGATGAAGGTGGAGTATTCTTTGGAAGCCTATCGAGATCGATCGTTGCCATTTGTTGGGTCACGATGAAGCTCGCTGCCATTCCAACGAAGTTAAACCTCATACAGGTAACTCCCGTTCCAAATCTTCCACTTCTGTTCTTGTGGATAGAGCCCCTATGGTCCCCTCGCCATCCCCTGGGCGCTTGATCGATGTTAAAGTACCCAGTTCTGTGGCTGATGAAGCCTTGTCTCAATCGGCTTCACTCTGCATCCAATTGCTGTCCTAAATGAGTCCCCAACGAGTGCTGAACCGCTTTTTGGGGCCGGGATTGACTCTCTAGCTCTTCCTTCTGCTGAATCGCTGGCCCTTACCAGCCCAAGTCCCCCTCTTCCTGGTCCGGCGCCAAAGGCCACTCTGGACCCTATTGCCTGCTCCCCTGCGTCAATGCTCTCGGCATCTTTCCTTGGTGGTCTCCAGAGTGATTATATTCCTCCATCCTCTTGTTGAAATTGGACACTCACCACATCCGGTGTGATCTTTGCCCCATCAAATGCCTCTGTGACATTGGGCACTCGGGTGCCTATCGGATGCTTCGGGTGCGTGGATGGCCCTCCTGAAAAACATCTTAATGAATTGGTCATTGACTCTGATTCTGACAGTGATCCAACCCCTAGTTCTATCTCAAGAATAATAAAAAAACATGGCTTAGACTCTTCTAAGCATGGGGGTTCTGCCCCTGCAGTTAAAATTTGTATGGGGAGGGCTGTTGACTACTCTCAAGAGAAATTCATTAATGTAAATGAGGCGTTGGCTATAGAAAGCGATTCTTGGAAGCCCTCTAGATCTCGAAAAAAGAAAAAATCTAAAAAATCCAAGGCATCCCCTAGATTCTAGGGGTGTGCTGTTGGTGCTTTGCTAGTTTTTTTTCAAGGCTACTAATAAATTCGGCTGTTGAGCGTTTGCCACTTCGTGACATGTTGGATGATGCCCATTTGGATGTTCGAATGTTGGTCTGCTGGCCTATTCATTGGATAGGCCTGTTTGGCTGGTATTAATGTGGGTCCTTCTGGATGTTAACTCAGTTTTCAGGCCCCTTGGCATGGTTGCTATGCAGATGAGTTGATGTTGTCTACTCGGTTACACAATGCGATTGAGGTGTCCCCACATGTCGATCCTCGGGTTGGGTTGGTATTGGCTGAGCTGCATTTATGATCCTGTTGTCGTGCTGCTTGACTTGGGATTGGTTTCTGCCTTGTGTTGTATTGCCGAATGTAATGATTTGGTGATGCAGATCGGTTGGAGTTGTATTTGCTGGGTAGCTTCCTTAATTTGCCCCTTCCTGCCAGTATAGCCAAATTTTGGTCCCTGCTGGAATTGGTGGACACAGCTCTTGGAGCTCTGGTTTGCTGATTCTGCTTTTGTCCTACATTGTAGTTTGTGGGAGACTCTCCTTTTGGACATGATTGATCTTGGTTTCTTTTGGGTTGATCGTCCTTATTGCGATGCCTATTTATAGCAATCACAGGATTGTTGCTCTTATTATATTTGTATATGCGAGATATTTAATGTACTCTAGCCGATGCATCGATGCCGTATGGCTTCCGGAGGTGTGTGTTGTGGTGTTGGCGGGTGGCTTCTTTGTTTATTCTCGTTCTGTGTTAGTAGGTGTTGGAATGGGTGTACGCTCCCTTTTGATTTGGTTCTTAGGAATGCGGTGGAGATGCGGATTCACTTACCTTGGCTGGTGTCTTTTTGTGTCTCCTTGGATGATATGATCCCGATGCTTGAATCTCCTTACTGCTTGGCACCTTCTGGAGCTACTGCTGGCCTGGGCGTGCGAAACTTGGGATTCTGGCTCTTGGTTTCTTCTTTGGCTTGATTGGAAGAGACCTGCTGCTTGATGTAGTTGCGGCGGTGTGGCGGCTATGAATTTAGCGATCCCAGGTGATGCCATGGATGTTTTGCTGATTCCTAGTTACGATTCATTTGTCTTTGGTGTTGCGATTTTTTCTTCCTGCTGTTTATTGGGCTGGGCTGTTTGAGTTTGATGCTCATGCAGGTTTTGCCTCTTATGTTGATGGTGTGTGCTGGGAATGGCTAGCCCACTGAATTGAAGCTAGCTCTGAATTGGCGGCATATTGGAGCCGGTAGCTGTTACCATTGGGCTCCTATGTTCGTGCATGCAGCAGTGGGATGGAGCTCCCCTTATTTTGCTCCTCTGGTTTTGCTACTTATGTTGATGGTGAGTGCTGGGAATGGCTGGCCCACTGAATTGAAGCTAGCTCTGATTTTGCGGCATATTGGAGCTGGTAGCTGTTACCCTTGGGCTCCCATGTTCGTGTATGCAGCAGTGGGATGGAGATCCCTTTGTTTTGCTCCTCTGGGGGTTTTCTATGCTTTTCTTGTTGATTTTTAAGTATGCTTTGTTATTGGGCCGGGTTGCTTTCGGTCTATTTGCTAAATTTTACCTAGGTGAGGTTTTTTTTTCATTTGCTGTTAATCTACCAAAGATTTTGTTCATGATGATGCTCGGGGTATGCCCTAACTCGTTGTTCTAAGTCCAAGTCGGCAAAACACTTGGAGTTAGAACTTCGTTTTTGTACTTTTCATTTCATTTAATTCATTAAACTTACTTACAAAAAAAAAAAAGGCAAACGCTACTCAGAAATATCTAGAATCTTTAACTCTGGAAGGGAGGCAGACTGTGAATGATCTCCTAGAAAAATGGTTGCTTGGTATAACTGACGAGACGCCTCTATATATTGATAGTGAAGCGAGGGCTGAGCTCAAATTTTCTTCTCCTCTAGATATGGCGGATCAGGATAATTTTTCAAATACATTATTTGATACCATCAAGATGTTGGTGGTAATTAAGACTACTCAACCATACATTGTTTCTCTATCCCCTATTGGGAGACAGACAATATATGATTTTCTGGATGCACTTTTGGAAACAGAGCCTGAATTCCCAAAGTACCGTTTTAGCCAGCTGAGAAACTTAGTAGCCTCTATATAGTTGATGAATCCGCCCCTGAAGCGAGCACCATTGGAGCTCATGGCTTTGACAGGAGGGAAGGTGGTGCCTCCTATCTCGCTCAAGAGATGACGAATCAGATTACCATTCATTCTCCTCCCGAGCAGGATAAATCTTGGAAGCAGGCCAAGTCCCAAAGGAATCAAAAATCCACTCCTAAGACCTCTAAGGGATCTTTAGGCAATAGGACTTGCTAAAATATTGTTGGCTGAGATAGGGAGCCTTATAGTTTTTAGGGATGTCGGTTTGGTTGCGAATGGAGGAATGCGGCGCAATGTTTGGTGAATGTGGTATTGGTATTCCATATACCGTTTTGGTAAATGTAGCGGGTAAAAAAAGAGGAAGGATTCTGGCCGGTCAACGAGTTGACCGGCCATAATCGTCTTCTTTTGCTGTGTTAAAAAAAAGGTGGGGGTAGGATTTTGGCAGATCAATTCATTGATTGGCCAAAATTGGCTTCTTTGTGCTGTTTTGGAAAAGGTGGGTGTTGGTTTTGGCCAATCAAGTTCTTTGTGCTGTGTTTAATTAAAAAAAGGTGGGTGTAGGATTTTAGTCGGTCAACTAGTTGACTAGCCAAATCCTATTGGGTACAAATTATTGGTCAACGCATTGACCAGCAATTTTACACCAGGCAAGTTGGGTGATGGCTGTTGGCACTAGGTGTTTATTTGCTGATTTGATCCCTCTTCCAATAAAAAAACAAAAAAAAGGGTTGCTAAGTGCATTTCCAGGCAGGTTCACTTTATGCCTGAGCGAAGTGCATATTCGAGGTTTGGTGCTTGGTGCTTGGTAAAGGAGCTATTAAGAGGTCTGGAGCTAACCATAAGCTGGGCGATTCACTCTCCTTGCTGGCCTTTGGTATGAACCGAATGCTCAGAATTGGTATGGGGTTGCACAGACACATAAGGCTGCAAATGGGGGTGCGTAGGCTTTGGGTCACTGGTGAATCAGTCCATCCAGCTTGTGTAGGCCTTGGACCGATTAGGATGACTAATTGATTATACCTTTGTAATGTTTCATTATTTTTATGACATGTTCATGAGGCTCGAGGTATGCCCTAATATCTTTATTCTAACTTTAAATTAAAAAAATACTTTGAGTTAGAATACAGATTTTATAGTTTTTTTTACTTTAATACACTTTGCTTACTTACAAAAAAAAAAAAAAAAAACTATTCGTCGATGTTAGTTTCCAAGTAAGGGGGAGAAATTAAGCTTCAATAGATTTCATGTTAATATTTGTTATGGTTGTTTATTTGTTATGGTGCATGTCAAATGAGAAACAAAGTCATGTTAAGTGGTGAGATAGTCTTAGACCCAACTCAAGTCACCGAGCAAAATTTTCAATGTATTCGAATAAGCTATGCACATCTAAGTGCCCTAGGATGAGACCTAATTGTTTCATAGTAACTCTTCCAACAGTTTTATACTTTGATCTAATTCATCATGATATAAGTCGAGCTGTTATTTTTTTATTATTTATAATCTTTATCTTATCTGACGATTTATAAAATTTTTTTTTAATATATAAATTTTTTTATTTATAAAAAAGCTCCTGAAATGATAACAGTACTTGTGAGTGGTTGTACAAATGCGACAACCAATGGGCAAAGAAATACAACATGTACATCTTTTTTCCTCATTTATTTTCTCCCCGCACAATTTATTTTATTTTATTTCTTTGTTTAGAAATTTAAATGGTGGCATAAAAATTTTCTAAAGAAAACTCCAATATAAAGTGATGATTTTATAAAATAAAAACAGAAGAAGAATAATGGACATGGAATTCGCTCAGTGCCTGCCGAATTGCTAATATGGACAATCTTTCATTAAGACATTTTTTTTTTTTTAATTTTAGAATGTGAATATAAACGATATATAATTATGGCTAACGTTACATCAGTTTAAAACATTTAAAACTATGATATTTTATTTGTCCACACAAAATTTATCCAAAGAAAAGATAAAATACTAGCCAAAAAATAAAATAGACGGAAGCTTAACAATACGCTTTGGTCCATGTGCAGTCTAAGCCTACATTTGCAACTATATTGAATAAACTAATCTGCAAGTTTAGTAAGAAACCTAAGAATAGTTTTTAAAAAGCCTATTTGCTCTTTTGAATACCAGGTAATGGGCATAGGATCTTAGCCCAAATTTTAAGAAAAAAAGGAAACATTTTAATGGTGGCAGCCCCCTCCAAAGCATTACAGGAGGCACGATTTGGTAATGGTGCATTCAGCTTGCAGGGATTCCATTAACAAGCATTTATTATCAACCTCATTGAGGAATTTAACCTCTTGAATAGATTTCAGAACAACATAACAAGAACTCATAAAAGAAAGTCAACAACTAATAGAGGAAGTAGTGATTGTTTTTATATATCCAAAAACATGCATGAAATTGAAGTAAATTATCCATTACCATATATGCACCATTATTATCCGTCAAAATTTAACATTATTCATTTTCTACTTAGGCTTCAATTTACCTGCTTGAACTACTATCTCATCCTTGGACGGTTCGACCTTAACAAATGTAACCTTAGTTTTAAAAGAAACAACATACATAGTATCACCAACCTTGGGAAGCATGGTTGGAATCTCTGCATTTTAGTATAAAAGTTACTGAAAAAAACAAAATTGATTTGTACTTCACTAGCTAATATGACGCATGCCTACTAGACTGGTTTTCGATGTCTTTCCTGAAATATGTCGTCTTAGTTGCAACAGAATATCTATAGTCTAAGTGTTTCAAAACATTAGCAGTTTGCTATTATTAAATGGTGGCTGTTGCCTGCTTTCACGGGTTGAGAAGGCTTAACTACTGATACACAATGTTGTTGCATTTTCTTGTAAAGAACCGAACGTGTCATAGAAGCAATTTCAGATATTTGTTGCCACTTTCTGTACCTCAAATTGGAATCATGCTAAAAAACCTTCTTTTGAGTGGTTAGTAGTTTCTCATAAAGATCTCTCAATAGCCGTTAAAATTAACGTAAATAAATATTTATTAGCGCTCTAATTTTATGCAATTAAAACCCTCCCACTCTAATTGGGCCCTCTTTGTGAAGCACACAGGCAGAAAAAGCTGAGGATAAAAATTGAAAAAAGTTGAAAATGGAAAACAAAATAATCTAAATTCAATCACCCACTTGAAGGAGAAAGATTCCATTGGATCTTTCTACCGTGAGTGCAACATTATATTATCCATGGAGACCAATAATATATTTTCATATGTTCTGCCAATATTTAGGATTTTAGTTTAAAATAGTAGATATGAGAGTTCTATGATTACATATTTCAAGTTTTTCTTTATATATTAAATAAATAATCCGAACGTAAGAATCATAATTGAAAGTTATTTGATTATCTATATCAGAAAAAAAAAGTGAAACAAATAAAATTTGAATTGTAGAAAGCTATTCAAAATCTTTGTAAAATACTTGATTTAATTATCTCATGTGAAGTTTTTGTAAAAGGTTACCGGTTGAAGTGGAGGGTTTCTTTAAAATAGGGATTGTTGAGTCAATTATTTAATTAAATAATATTAAACATATTTTTTATCACTTCTTGAGAATTAGGTGAGCTATTTTATTACAAAACTTTATATGTAACAATTCTTTTGCATTCTGGATTCGCGAGATCCAGTCGGATCCGTGGTTTCCAGGCAACACAAATGTATGAGGTGTTGAACACGAGAAGAAGATTGAGACCGGATCTTTTACGTGGAAAACCTTCTCTTAAACGGGGAGGAAAAACCACAAGGCTCAGGGCCTTAAAAATGCTTCACTATTTGGGTTGAAGTCTTTACAAAGTATAAGTGTTTGGGTTAATCCCTTCCTTGTCTGTTGATTTGCATCTCTTTTTTAGGGGGGATCGCTCGTTAGAAGGCTTTACCACTCTTCTGTTCTGTTTCGCAGGGAAGAGAGAGGTTCAGGGCCGAAAGGAAGTGGGTATTTTGCCTTCTTTGTGGAGCCAATTTTGGGGAAAGAGAATCCAGTCCCTTTAGAGAGGGACTTTGCTGGATATTTATAGGGAAGACCAGGCCGTTAAGGAGGAGACGCGTGGCAGCCATCGGATGGCCCAGAAGTTGTGCAGTGTCCCACTGGCCTCATTAATGTTCTTGACGTGCGCGGGGCGGCACGCGGCTAGCGCCATTGGTAGGCCTAGGTGTGTCGATCAGCGGGTCTAAACGTCAATCTTGATTTGACCGGGCGTGCTCTGTTTAGGCAGTCCGCGGTAGTTGCGGGTTTCCTTGGGAATTAGGCGAAATCGCTTAGCGTATCCTTGGCCGAGCATAGGATAGTCCTCGTCCCTGAGTAGAGCTCCTCGTGAGTTCGCGGACTCGTAGGAGGAGGCTGTTCTTGGAGGATCTTCTGGGGAAAGTCTGGGAGCCTCTTCTTGGCCTCTCGGGCGATTTTGAGATTTAGCAGGGCTTCTAGAGTTCTCGGTCTTTTCCGTGTCCATGCGCTTAGGTATCGCTGGCGTTATTCTCGAGCTTCCTTATGAGCGGACGGGACTTCTTGGGCTTCTCTGTGGTCTTGGTCTTTGGGCCATTGGCCTCTACTTTGGGCCTCTCTAGCCGTCCGATTTTCTTGGCCCGCGGGAGTATTTCTGGGCCTTCCGTTTGGGTCTTGCTTTCATGTATAGCCCCCCATGCCAAAGGGCCCGAAGTTCTCGGCCGTTTAGTATGAAGTCACTGGTCCGCTAAAGGAGTCGAACGCCCGAGCACGTGCGTCCTTGTGGCGGGTACTGTGTTGAGCTTGATGGGAGGTGGCCCCAGGACCTCTTCTGGGTCCGTGGCTTTTTCGCCGCCGCCGCTTCGCTTCCCTGTGGAGCATTAAATGCAGTATCCGGTTGATGTGTTGTGCTAACAAGCGCCTGAGAAGGAAAGGCCATCATCCTTCTAAAACGAATGGCTGGTCGATGCGTGGCAAGGGTAATGAGTGCGCCTTTTGCACTCCAGGGTTTATTTAAACGCCTCCTTGCTCCGATTTTCTATCTTCGCGCCTGCTTTTTCGTTTTCTCCTCTGAGTGTTGAAGTCTTTCGCTCTTTCTTCGTTCGAGTTTCTTCTTCATTTTTGTTTTTCGGCGTTCATGGCGCCTGGGGTGAGAGAGATTGCCTCACGGTGGCGCTCGACAAACTCACGGAGATTCGAGCTCGATATCGAATCCCGAGTCTCTGACCATGATGATTCGGAGTCACACGATAGGGCATTGTACCCTCAGGATGGCTTCATTACCGTTTACGAAGTCCACCTCAAAGGCGGGCTACGGTTTCCCATCGCGGAGGAGCTCTACGACATTATGAGGGCACTCGGGGTGCCTCTCGCCAAGCTTCAGCCAAATGCGGTGAGGTATCCGGTGTCCTTGTGCGTTTTCTTCGGTGTCACAAGAAGCTCTTGAATGCTCTTTACAGTCAAGTGATGTTCCGCTTTACATAGAACCTTGACTAGATTGTAATGACTCCCGAGGAAGCGCCAAGTGACTATTCAAGATCAACGCGTCTCGGTGCTCCTCCTCTGCCGGCGGCGTCGGGCCAAAGCCCGGGCCGATCTCTGGTTGCGCCCCTTGCCAGTTGCATCCGTCTTCCGCCTCCTGCTTTCTTCCTTCCGGATCCTAGATCTGGTTTCGTCAGCGCCTCTCGAGGCTTCGTCGGTGGGCTGTGAACTTCGGTCAAGCCCCCTCCTCCGCCGTTAAGAACGACTCCTCCGAGGCTCGATAGCTCTCTCTGGACTATCCTTCCTTCTTCTCGGTTCTCCCCTTGGT
The DNA here is from genome assembly GCA_033239525.1 of Nepenthes gracilis. Classification (NCBI taxonomy): domain Eukaryota; kingdom Viridiplantae; phylum Streptophyta; class Magnoliopsida; order Caryophyllales; family Nepenthaceae; genus Nepenthes; species Nepenthes gracilis. The sequence goes on along the minus strand of BSYO01000014.1, from coordinate 4,969,841 downwards.
GTGCGCTAAGGTATGGCTGGGATTTTAGTGCTTCTTGCCTTTTCGATTTTGATGTTATCTCGTAGCATTTGTTGGCTCTCATCTTTCGATGGACACAGCGCATCGAATGTCTCTTTCCAGCTCACGATGTTCCGCTACTGTGTGTTCACTCTGTTGTATGGGTTGGGGACCCCGTGCGGCTACGGATTGGTACTTATTAGCGGGGTTACGAAGAACTGGCCGAGGATTTGGCTAGTTGCTTCTATCCCTCTGTTGTGGTGAGATCCTTCATCTTTCTTGGATTGAGGTGTCGCTTTGAGATTCGGTTCTTTGAGTTCTCACGTTTGTTGTCAAAGTCGGTGGTTGTGCCTTTCTCGCCTCTTATGTTTGCGAGCATTGATCTTGCATTCATTTGGCGGTTGCACTTATTTGTAGTTCGTTGAAATTTTACAAGTCGCCTTTAGTTGCAGCACTCATGTCTGTCGAGTTGATGGCTTTGAGGATCCTTAGCCAATGTGCTTCCTCCCCTTTGGGCGGCCGGGGTTACCCGTCTAGTGCTAGCTTAGGGGCCTTACGGATGTGGTCGAGGAGGCATCCGGTGGACTTATTCTGATTGCTAGTGACCCTTTCTTTGCGGTGAAGATCCTCTGTAAGTCGCCCCTTTAGGGAGATTAGTTTGATTGACAACTTTGTGGTCACATCGAGTAATGAGTTTGGATGCGGCATGTTGGGCTAATTTTGCCCTTTCGCCATTGGTTTCTTTGTTTGGATTGCCAAATTTGTTCTTCTTGAATATGATGTGGCTTAGCCCTTGGAGTTGAAGGCAGTGTTCGTTGTATGAGGTCTTTGATGCTGGTTGATCCATTTGTTGCCTCTGTACATACTCGCTAACTCGGCCTTTGGTTACCAATCTTGGATTGTGGCGGGCTGTCTGATTTTGTTGTTGCATCTTGTGGATATGTAGTATCTTGCAAGTTGTCTTCTTTGTGTTTTCACCGCATTTTTTTTTCTCGGGGCCTTTTGTTAGACCTGTTTGGCCCTATTGTTGGACGGCCAGTGGCATATCTTGTTCTCGTGCGATTTGGGCCGGAGCTTTTTCCCTTGATGTTTTCTTGTATCAATGGATCCTCTTGTATGCTCCCGAGGCATGCTATGTTTTGTGGTCTTTGGTGCGGTAATCTTGCTGAAAGGAATTTATAGGCTGCGAGGAGCTATGGTGCTTCTTAGTACCAGCTGCTATGCTGTTCTTGATTTTTGGCTGTGATGTATTGAAGCAGATGCTTGGTTAGCCGGTTTTGGTTGTGGTCTGGAGGCTGCTTTGCTGGTTTGGGCTGGCATTGATGATGGGATGTGATCTGTGATGCTAAATTTTTAGTTGACCGGTCTGCATCCTCTTGATCCATGCTGCCCATGGTTTTGCCTGAATCACCCGTAGCTATCGAGTTGCAGATTGTAGAGTGTAGAATGTGGTGCTGTGATGCGTTAATGCAGAAGCTGTTGCAAATGCCGCCTCTTTGATGAAAGTAAATTTTGGCTCAATGGACCTTGGCTGATGTTTCCTCTCTGTTCCTTTGAAGTTTGGCTTATGCCATGCTCCTGTGATAGTGAGGATTTGTGCGCGGAATCTTGATGGTGGATTAGGGTAGATTTCCGATTGCGGTGATGAAATGGCAAACTGCTGATGTAAATTAGCATAGAATGTCCCTCTCACTTTTCATGGAATGATGAAGGTGGAAAATCTCCTTCGTGTCTTTGGATCTGTATGGAATGCCTTGGAATGGCATGTTTTTTTTTTTGTTTTGGAACCACTTTATTGATTTTAGAGTGGTTTGTTTGTGTTGCATGAATACCAGCAATTTTGTTTTTCTGTTGGTTTCATGCGTTGTGCTCGGGGCATGCCCTAGCGAATATGGTTTATTCCCAAGTCGGAACAACACTTAAAAATAAATCATTATTTGTAAATTTTTTCTCCCATTAATCCAAATTACTCACTTACTTACCAAAAAAAAAAGGATTGTAATGACTCCCCGCCCCGAATTTTCTTTGTTGTGCGAAGGTAACCCGGACTCCACGAAGCAGTGGAAGGATAATTTTTTCTTCCTTGGCGTCCACGAGCACTGGGCCATCCCTTTTAAGTGGGGGAAGGTGGCTTGCCACTATAGCTCTAACCCTTCGAGGGATGACAGGGAGAATGTGAAGTTGTACACGGACTTGGTGCTGGCCAACCTGTGGACCTTTCATCTGAACAAGCGCAACATCTAGCTGTCTCCTGAGAAATTCAAGGAAGCCAAGTGGGGACCGCTGGATGAGGCTTCTAGCACAGCTTCTTCCGTGAAGTCCAAGGAGGGACTGGGGAGCAGAGCTGGGACACTGAGGATCGGGGGTCCCGTTGTCCGCCTGGGCGAAGCCATCCTCGCCGAGAGCTCGGGACTCTCAGTGGCCGGCGCTGAGCCTTCTTCCAGTGATGATGATGATGATTTCAACATCGATGATCTGAGCGATGATGACGTGGCTGCTCCTCTGATTAAGAGGATGAGGACTAGGTCTTTGCCTGAGTTCTCGGGATCTAGAGGTCTCGCCTTCACTTTCACTGCTAATCTTGCAGAGCCCTCAGAGGCAATTGTTCAGATGGTGGAGCTTCCAGACGTCCAGCCCCCCTGTGACGACGATGATGATGACGTTCCTCTAATTAAGAGGCCGAGGACTGGAGTCTCTCTTCCGGGGTCCTCGGGATCTGATGGTCTCGGCTTCACTTTCACTGCTAATCTTCCCGCTGCATCCGTGGGGGTGCTTGTTCAGACTATGGAGCTTTCGGATATTCGACCCCGGTGATGATCCCGTCCTTGGAGCTCCTGCTAATTTGCCTGGTAACGTCTCGGACAGAATTGATCACCCTTCTAAGGACATAGGAGGCGGGGGATTCATGGTGGACTCTGAGAGGGGGATGATGGCTAAAACGGTCCGAGAGGTGGTGGAAGTCGAGGACCTAAGTGTCGATGAGCTCATGCCCCTCGATCCTTCTGGCGCCCTACTATGGTTGAAGGCGACGATCGTCAGGGATTTTTGGGATGCTGATTTTGAGCGGCTCACCGGTGCCTTTATAGCCCGGCCGAGTGCAGTGTCTCGAGGTGGCGCTGCGGGGCCTAGGAGCGGTCTTCGGTCCGAGATCCGTAGGGAGTGTGGCACGGGGGACGATCTTCTCGTTTCTAAGGTAATCCTCAGTTTTCTTTCCTGCCTTGTTCCCATCTGTTCGTATTTTGACGAACATTTCTGCTGTAGCTCCAAGCCCTGATCAGGGGCCTTAGTGGACTAGTGGGGTGATCGCCTAATCCCGTCTGAAAATGGGGTCTTCGAGGGCCGCCCATGAGGCCGCACAATGAGCGGAAGCGGAGCTGGCTGAAGCTAAGGAGAAGATTGCTTCTTTGGCGGACACTGTCAAGCTTCTGCGGCTTCGGCAGGGCCTCCTTCAGGATTGGATCCTTCGCCAGGAAGAGAGGTTGAGGACGTCTGTGCAGATTGCTGAGATGGCTCCAGTGTTGGAGGGCAAGTTCTGGACGGCATTCGTATGTGCCGCCGGGTGGCGCGACTAGTCCGTCCGCAATTTCTTGTAGCCGTCCTTAATCCTAGGAACGCCAGTGCCTTGAGCGTAGAAGACTTATACGGCGTTGCTGATAGGCCTTTCCCTGGACCTCCTCAGGTAGGGCCTGATGGTGAACCTCTTACGCCCGAGGAGCCAGTTCCGGTGGACCAGGCGGAATCTTCAGGAGCCCAGGAGGCTCGGGAGGAGGCGAGGCGCTCCTTAATCGTTGTTTCTTTTCTTATTTTGTTACACTTGTATACAAATTCATTTTTATGAATAAGACTTGTCCTCTTTGCATCAGAGCTTCGAACGTTTCTTTTGTCTTGTTTGTATGGGCGTGTCTCTTTTTTCTCTTTCTTTTTGCGCCGTGATGTTCTGCACCTAACCCTTTAGATTTGAGTGCGTGACCACTTTAAGGTGCTTGACCCTTTAACTTATTGGGTCTGGGTATGTGATCCTCTTAGGGACTTCTAGCTTTTAACCATTTGGCTTTATTTTTGTTGCCCTGCCTCAGGGACCGCTTGGTCACAGCCGAGTTTTTGAGTTTTGACCTCTGGGGCCCGGCCTCTAGGACCGCTTGGTCACAGCCGAATTTTTGTTGCCTAACCATTGGGGTCCGACCGTTGGGGCCGATTGGCTTCGCGGCCGAGTTTTTTGTTTGTGCTGCGAGTTGCTTCATCGTTGGTGAGGGAGCATGAGAATACTTCAGAATAGGCGTAATGAAAGGATGTTTTCATTGATGTACAAGTTTTACATTGAGCGGCCTCCAGGGCCTTTTCTCTTTTTTTTTTCTTTTTTACCAATCCGCGCGCTTGGGCCTTCATGCTCCTCTTCTGCCGTCTCCTTGGTCCTTGCGACAGCTACGTTTGGGGCTGGCCTCGCCGGTATTGGCGCCCCCAGCGGGTGGTCGGGCGTGCTCCGCGCCCATTATGGCGTTGCCCTTTGAGCTGCGCGACCGGGTACGCCCGGGTCGTGGCAAGAAGCAGTCGAGATAGCTCTCCATTGCGAGCCGCTCGATTTTCGTCTGGAGCTTCCGGCAGCCCTCGGTGTCATGGCCACGGCTGCAGTGGTAATGGCAGTACTCCCACTGGTCGCCCCCCTCTGGGTTTTTCAACGCCTTGGGCCATCTTAGGAACTCCTCGTCCCTGATCTGCCTCAGGATGTTGGTGAGGGAGTCGGTGAGAGTAAGTGAGCCCGAGGGCCCGTCACCTCCAAGGACCATCCGTTCGGGCTCTTCTTGCCCGGACGGCCCTTGGGTCTTCCGCTAGGCGCTCGCCCTTCTTTTTCGTTCCCCTGTCCTCTGGGGCAGGGGGTCTTCTCGTCCTCCCGGCTGACTCGTTTCGTCGATTTTGGGCCCGAAGACCGTCTTCCAGAGCCTTTTGAGCCCTTTCTTCGTCGGGGCTTGGCTCATAGACTTTTTTCTGTTAAGGTAGTCCCTCAACTTGCCAGGAGTCTGCGCCTAGTGTTGCCTCTGAGGTGCTGCTGGACGCCGGCTTTCGGGGTGCGGGCCCCTAGATTGCTCATCCACCTTCTCTCGGAGGGTACGGACGGCTCTTATGAGGCTGTCCACCTTCTACACTAGCTTACGCATGCTAGTATCGGGGCCGCCACTCACTCTGCCACCCGATGGGAGGCACCTGTCGTAGCGCTCCTCTTCCCGGGTGGACATACTGTCTTGTCTGCTGATCATCTTTAGGGCGATGGTTGTTGTAGAAGGGTAGGAAGCTACGAGCTTTCAGTCGATTTTCCTTCCAACAGTCGGCGCCAATGTTGTGTTCTGGATCCGCAGGGTCCAGGCAACACAAATGTATGAGGTGTTGAACACGAGAGAAAGATTGAGACCGAATCTTTTACGTGGAAAACCTCCTCTTGAACGGGGAGGAAAAACCACGAGGCTCAGAGCCTTGAAAATGCTTCACTATTTGGGTTGAAATCTTTATAAAGTATAAGGGTTGGGGTTAATCCCTTCCTTGACTGTTGATTTGTATCTCTTTTTTAGGGGGGATCGCTTGTTAGAAGGCTTTACCACTCTTCTGTTCTGTTTCGCAGGGAAGAGAGAGGTTCAGGGCTGAAAGGAAGTGGGCCTTTTGCCTTCTTTGTGGAGCCAATTTTGGGGAAAGAGAATCCAGTCCATTTAGAGAGGGACTTCGCTGGGTATTTATAGGGAAGACCAGGCCGTTGGGGAGGAGACGCGTGGCAGCCATCAAATGGCCTAGAAGCTGTGCAGTGTCCCACTGGCCTCATTAATGCTGCTGACGTGCGCGGGAAGGCACGCGGCTAGCGCCGCTGGTAAGCCTAGGTGTGTTAGTCAAGCAGGGTCTAAACGTCAGTCTTGATTTGACCAGGCGTGCTCTGTTTAGATGGAGTCTGGCGGTGGTTGCAGGTTTCCTCGAGAATCGGCGAAATCGCTTAGCTGGTACCCTTGGCCGAGCATGGATAGTCCTCGTCCCTGAGTGGAGCTCCTCGTGAGTTCGCAAACTCGTAGGAGGAGGCTGTTCTTGGAGAATCTTTTGGGAAAAGTCCGGGAGCCTCTTCTTGGCCTCTCGGGCGATTTTGAGATTCAGCAGGGCTTCTAGGGTTCTCGGTCTTTTCTGTGTCCATGCGCTTAGGTATCGCTAGCGTTGTCCTCGAGCTTCCTTATGAGCGGACGGGACTTCTTGGGCTTCTCTGTGGTCTTGATCTTTGGGCCATTGGCCTCTACTTTGGGCCTCTCAGGCCGTTCGATTTCCTTGGCCTGCGGGAGTATTTCTGGGCCTTCCGTTTGGGCCTTGCTTTCATGGGCCTTTATACTAGGGCCCAACAAATTGCAATAAGATCAATTCATTAGTTGGAGAAAAATTTACACCAATTGTAAATTTTTTTAATAACGGATTAAAAGAGAATTAGATAATATTTGATTAATAAACAATTCCAATAAGATCAATTCATTAGTTGGAGAAATATTTACACCAATTGTATTTTTTTAGTAACGGATTAAAAGAGAATTAGATAATATTTGATTAATAAACAATGATCAATTTTTCAGTAATATATACAATGTATCGTAAAATATATAATATAATTTTATAATATATAGTTTGATTCAAGTTATAAATTCTAGTCAATTGACATAATATTATCGATTAACTGAAATGGGATACGTAGTAAAGTCTGATTAGCCTCTTATTCTTCCATGGCATACTAATCCTATTGGCCTCCTATTCTTCTTCCATGACATACAATTTATGGTCAGTTGTGTCAACGGAGGAAGTACATTTTTCAATCGATGCTCATAGAAGGAAGAAGAACCAGGTAGGTAGATAGCACCAAATAATTTACCATCTCTAATTAACTATGATGCTACGAGTAACAAGATATGAGGGTTGAGAAACAAATTAATTGTTGAGAAATTATTTCAGTAATTTCCTACCTTCTAAATGATACAATGTAATTGTTCAAACAATAGTAAGATTACTTCATTTTGTCCCAAAAGTACATTTTTCATGCCATGGGAAAATCTCTTGGAATGTTATGATGAGGCGTGTACACCTACCCCCTTTAAAAAAACCACACTAGGGCACACTTTTTATTTTATTTGTAACACATATAAGAGGATTTCCTATCTTCATATTTGATTCATGATCCTCTTCATCAAACCACTTTTTTTTATTTAAAAAGGAACTGATTTTTTTTTTCTTTTTGGATTTGAGGTATCAATTTTATTAGTTCTCATGAGTACAGAAATTCTACCATATCTATCAATGAGAAATGTTCAACAAAAAAACAATTAAAGAGAATTTTTTTATTAAAAAAGAAGCAAAAAGGATACACTTTAAACCATTTTTAAATTTTCCATGTAATTGTAATTATTTGCCCTTTTTTCTTTTTATATTTTCTTGTTTAGATAGTCTTTGAATTAAAACAAAGGGAGAAATTCTCACATAAGATTACGTTGTGATGCATATATATATATTGTCGAGCAAGTAGCTTTAACTTCTCCATATCTATTATGACCAATATAATAAAACAGATATATAAGTTATCAACATAGGCTAGACATAAACAAAATTAATTTTGCATATAACATGAAAATTTGTAGTGTGTAAGTCTAGTCACACAATAGTTGCTTCAAGTATAACCTGAATTTGATAAAATGTCGCCTTAGAAAACAAAAGTAACGATGAAGTAAAATATGAACTATATCAATTTGTCTTTTTTAGTATTTTAGCCACAAATTGACTTCAATAATAATATCGTGTACTTCACAAAAACAAGCACTACAATCAACAAATATGAGCCAATATGGGGGACGTTAGTAAATGGAAGCACACCCAAAAACCACATAAGATGATATTTTTTTTTTTTTTTGGTAAGTAAACATAAGATGATATACAATTAAATACATTCATACAATTCATCAGATATTGTTCAAATAAAGATTATATGCATTCATTGATCTTGACGTTCTCAATTTTCAAAAACAAAAAAAATTCAAGACATATTTACAGGGTTGGGCCATTAACTGATATATACAACAAGCTCTCCTGGAACTTAGAGGATAATATTCACATTGTTGGGTAATTATAACTCAACAAAATTGAACAAATTAATTGATAACTAAATCAATTCAAATCAAACATTCACATATTGTGGTCAGCCATTGTTATTAATTGCCATTGCTAATAAAAAAATATCTTGACAAAATATAAAAGACATAGAATTTTGAGTATTCATGTAAATTATTCAGTAAAACAATAAGTGGTAAAGGTAGGAAGAGTTTTGTTTACCTCATTAATCTCAGCGCTAGCCCCTCCATATCCTTCACGAGCATTTTCTAATATTACTTTGGGTAGACCTAACCTTTCAGTTGTATTTATTCGATTTGAATCTCCTACTAGTGAAAATAATCACCTATTATGTCATAGTAGCTTTATAACTGATATAGAAGAAAGGGATAATGGGAAAAAAAAGGGGGATAATGGAAAAGGTTAAAAAAAAACAAGATGTAAGAACTTTCTTGTCAAGAAAAGCACAATTATGAAAAGTGGACCAATATTAACCAAATTCATGTATCAATCATCCGCAAATATAACTTACAAATTTTACCATTCTAAGCATAGTAATCGAGGAATTGAAGGGCTTACCTTGGGTCAATAGATTTCTTCAGGCAGCACCAAAGGCAGCGTAAAAGAGATAACCTAAAATTAGGACAAAAGATAAGAGTATAAATGAAAACAATGATAAAAGAGAACACAAATTATGTAGTGTAAAGGTTTCTCACATGAGATTCAACATGTTTCTTGTATTTTCATTTACTTTACGTATCTTGCATCATCGCCTTCACCTTCCCCAAAAAAGATCAACAATATGTAAGTAAAGATGTTTTTTTTTTTTTTCAACAAATTTGCACAGAAAAAAACATGCCAAAATTTAATTTTGTAGCACTCTCTATGAACCAACCAAATTTCCTTCGGTGTTCAAGAAGATTTAAGTGTGCAATGTCAATGAATGTGTTTCCTAAATAAATCTTTTGCAGTGTAAACGGATCAAAAATCTTATCCAAAATTAAACTACAAAGATGCTCCTATGCAGGAGATCAATCATGTAAAAAGAAAAAAATGGTTTAGATCCACACAAAATCAAACAATAATACATGATCATTAAAGTTTGACACTTTCCTTGTCTGTGTGGTTCTCCATGGTGACATTACATTTCCCAGTAGCAATATCCCATATCTTGACTAGTTTATCGGCACTAGTACTAGCAAGTATATTCCTACACAATTTACAGAAAGATCAGACAAGAAATTTTATGACATCTGACAATCCATCATAAAGGGAGGGACAAAATAAACCAAAGAGAGATTTCCAAAAACTGAATTCTCTATTCCATGCTAGGCCGAGCACTGAATCGGTGTGGCTGTCCACTTTATACTTGATTGAATTTGAAAAGGACGTTTCGTTCCAAATTGTACAATAAAATTTTAACCTCGTGCAGGATTAGTGAAAACAATATAAAAAATAAATACTCAATACACATAAAGAATATTTATAACTAAATGTTAATGATAATAATATGCATAAGGAGTAGAGAACAATAAATGCAATAGTAAAAAGATATACTTTTTGGTGATAAAAGAAAAACTTGATACCTACACTGTTCGAGAAAAATCCTCCGGACTTCAACTACTAGAGAAAATATCCACTATGAAAATCAACTGACAGATTGTGTGGTACAGACGCGTTAACCAAACCGACTTACTCCCGTCTTGTGATCCCTACTAAGGAACTCCTTGAATTTGCCCGTGGCAACTAAATCGGACACCTTCCGGTCTTCACATCGATCTTCTTTCACGAACCGTTGGATCTCAATTTCCACGCCTCCCACATTACTCACGAGGGATTGTAGGCAAGAACGAAAGTGTATTTGAATGGTATGAGAGGATGAGGAAGCTTTGGCAAGCTAACACATGTAAATGATGAAGTTTTCTCCGGTGGGCACAAAAAGTTTGCACAATATAATGAACGTAGCCTTTTGGTATTTCAATTTTCTTTTTCAGAAACCCTAGGTATGAAGAGGAAAGGGTCATATTTATAGAAGAGCCTAAATGGATTCAAAATTAAAAGAGCCGTTAGGCACAAAAGGCCCGCGCCGCTTGAGCGTCGATCTAGCGCTGGGCGGGTGCAGAATAGGGTTAAGCGTTTTTGTGCACTGGCGCTCGCGCGCGTATCGGGTGCCCATCGAGCGTATTGGTTCTGGAAAACACGCTTCGGTGGTGCCTCGAGAGCGCATCGAGCTTAGGGCTTCTGGAAAATGCACCTCGAGGGTGCCACGAGCCCGCATCGAGCACAGGGCACCTAGTTGGCGCCTCAGATGTCAAATAGGCGTAGGTCCCAAGGAAGGACGAAATGGAAGAGAGGGAGGTGGGAATGCTGAGGATGTGATACATACGACCTTCAAGCATGAAACTGATGAAACTCCACTAGGCAAGAGTGATGTTGCAAATACCGAACGCTCCCGCATGGTCACGAAATATGCAAATACATAAGAAAACTAACAATCTCTCCTTTTGACAATTCCATGACAAAACCCCCCAAAATAAGAAACAAAAATACAGGATAAGCCAGGGTTCAAACACTATCGAGATAGAACCCGTGTACATCAAAATCGATGCCAAAATACAAACGACACAAAAACATAATGCAATGAAGTAGCTAAGATACTGCCGAACTACTGTGGGCCAAAGAAAGTTGTGGTGCCTGGTGCCTGCAACCATGGTTAGTACAGAAATAAATCATAATATGCACAGATACACATAGCAGTAGTGACCAAAGAACCAACAGGGCGCAACCACAGCAGTAATGAGAAAGAGCAGTAATACAAAAACAACTATAATCATAAGTAAATAGAAGGCAAAAACAGCGGGAAACATATAAGTAAATAGAATACATCTCCCCGTCACAAAAAGAACAGAAACTCTCCTCATAGAAAGAGACTCCCCCTTTTTGTCACGAATGACGAAGGGGCATCACTCGGAGAGGCTGAAGGAAGGACTGGCCGAAAGAAGAGGAATGAGGATTCGCCGCCTTGGGAGAAAAGAATTGATCCTACTGCGTAGGAAGCCGTGTGTCAAACCGTGCAAGGACCTCAGACTAGAACTGAGTCTAAGTCTCCGTTACGTACTCAAGCCGAGATGCCAATTGCTCATGGGAGGTAGACAGGCGAGCCAACTGAATTCACTTATAATACAATTATTAGTCGATTATCAGGATGGACCTATTAAAGCTTTATATGGATGGACATATAGGTCTTCTACTAATTGGGAAGAAATCTGTAATCGAAATCTCTTGGGCCTTGATATTATCCACGACACATCCAATAAAATTAAATTTATTTGAAATCATTTATTAGTTGTGTAGTGTCATCAAAAAAGCCATGCTAGTCCCTAGAGATTGATTTGAGTCTTGATGTAGCTAGCCATGTATTTGTCAAGGTATTTTCGAGAAAAAAAATCTCGAGATTTAGGATGAAAGGAAAGTTGAAATTGAGATTTATTAGGCCATTTAAAATTTTATAGTGAGTCAGAGATATAACTTATAGGTTAGCCTATCACCTAGTTAGGAGGACTGTCATAATGTTTTTCATGCTCCGATCCTATGGAGGATGAATGTGATCCTACGTATATCATAGTATGAGCTGTTATAAATCGATGAGAATTTGTCTTATATTGAGGTTCTAATTTAAATTTGGAGAGAAGAGATCAAGTTTTACACACTAAGGCGATTCCTTTGGTTAAGGAACTTTAAAGGAACCATTCATTTGAGAAAGCAATTTGGGAGTACCAATATGAGATCCGAAAGAAGTACCTCTACCTATTTGATTATTGTAATATCTAGTTTTCATTATTAAATTATGATGTCATTACTATAATTATTGAGTCAATTTAAAAATAATTGTTTAATAAATTTTGACATAAATTATGATTTTTGGGGATTTGGCCTAGTGAATGAAGAATGCTTGACTCACGCTCGTGCATGTTGGAAACAGAAACCACATTTCTAATTGATAATACAATGTTAGAGGCAAAAGGTGTTCGAGGTGATAAAATATCTTGAGAAATAGAGTAAATTTTGTAGCCTACAAGCTGGATGAAGAAGCTGATTGGTGACGAGTGATGCGGATAAAGGTATTGGGTATAGAGAATGAGGAGATTCCATAGAGCATGTATATGGAAGCCCTCATAGAGAACTATTTTTTCAGTGAGCATCCATGAGCATAAGAGCACGAGTTCAATTACCTAAGGCATAGAAATCATACGGTGGAAGAATACAATACAAAATTTATGAAATTGTGTCATTTCACCCGTCATATTTTGACAAATGAAGCTATGAGGGCTAAATTTCCTGCAAGGGCTTCAAGACTCAACTCAGAAGCATTTGGTGCCACTACAATTAAGGACGTACAATGAAATGCTCAATCGGGCTTTACAGGATTAAACAATTAAAAGGCAAAGTTCATTGAGATAAATCGATGAGTAAAGGTTAGCTTGAGGACGGGAGGATCCCCATCGAAGTACAATGTGCAGGATAAAGGCAAGGCGATTAGAGTTAAATCTTTGTCGATGAAGCCAAAACAGTCAAGACTGGTATGCAATCATTGAGACAAATATCTTTTAGGGAGACAATCTTGTAGGCAAACTACAGAGCTTTTCAGTTTTGGCCAAATTGGCAATATAATGAAAAATTGTCCATTTTTACAAAACAACAGTAAACCATTCCAATAAGATCTTATGTGGCTACTGTAAATGATGCTTACCAGCCAACTCAAGTTGGCCATATCCCTCCATGTGTGACATACAAATGCAACTACATGGACTAAAGTTAAAAATGAAATTATCTGAACTAAAGGCTTGAGTTAAAAAGATTTGGAAAAGATTGAATCTAACAAATGGAGGAACCTTGAAATTCAGATATTTCATTAGATCTATAGTAACTAGTTCCATTTACAAGTTAATAAATAGATATTGATAACACTTGAACTATTTAGCAATAAACATCGACAGATTTTAGTTCAAGCATGTCAAGGAACTAACTCAAACAAAAGCATAAGCTATCAGGTGAAGGCATAAAATTCAATCACGTCATGTTTGGTTCGAGGAATAAAGGAGGAATGGAATTCCTATTCCCGCGGGAATAGGAATTCCTTTGTTTGGTTGATTTTAAAACCGGGAATAACAATTCCCACCAATTTGGTTGGAATTGAAATGGCATCCACGCCTGGAATAAGAATTCCAGGGCGCGCCACTCACGCTGTCTAGCTTCTCTTTTTATTCCCTCCGTAATCCAGCTTCTCTCTCGCGCTCTCTCTCTCTCTCGCTGCGATTTCATTCTCGCATCTCCAGAAGAGGTCGCTGGCTACTCTCAATCGAGCTGCTTCTACTTCCACCGGTTGCTGTCTGTTCGTTGCTTCCAACTACTTCCAAGCTTCAACCAGTTGAAATTGTTCAGAAGGTAAAAAAATTTCTTGTTCGACAGTTCGATTTTTCTTAAAATGTTGAGAATTTCTCGTTATCCCCAAATTTCTGTTATCCCCAAATTTCGCTAGCTACAAACACACACAGTTCAGATTTTTGTTATCCCTAAATTTCTCGTTATTCTATTTTTACAGAATGAAAATTTTGTGAGTATGTGCTTGTGTTGACTGGGTGTGTGTGTGTGAGAGGCGAGTATGTGCTGGGTGTATGTGTGGGCGACTGGGTGTGTGTGTGTGTGGGTGGGTGTGTGTGTGTGTGTGTGTAGGTGTATGTGTGGGCGACTGGGTGCTGCGTGTGTGAGCAGTCTGTGTGTTGTGGGTGGATTTAGGTGTCTTTGTGCGTGCGTGTGTGACAGAAGCAACGTGTGTGTGAGTTTGTGTGTGTGTGCTGTGTGTGTGAGCAATGTGTGTGTGTTGTGTGTAGAGTTGGGTGTCTGTGTGTGTGGGTGTGTAGCAAAAGCAATGTGTACGTGAGTTTCTGTGTGTGTGCTGTGTGTAAGCAGTGTGTGTATGTTGTGTGTGGAGTTGGGTGTCCGTGTGTGTGGGTGTGTAGCAAAACCAATGTGTGCGTGAGTCTGTGTGTGTGCTGTGTGTGTGTGTTGTGTGTGAGTTGGGTGTCTGTGTGTGTGGGTGTGTAGCAGAATCAATATGTGCGTGAGTTTGTGTGTGTGTGCTGTGTGTAAGAGCAGTGTGTGTGTGCTGTGTGGGAGTTGGGCGTCCGTGTGTGTGGGTGTGTGGCAGAATCAATGTGTGCGTGAATTTGTGTATGTGCTATGTGTGTGAGCAGTGTGTGTGTTTGTGTGTGAGTAGGGTGTCTGTGTGTGTGGGTGTGTGGCAGAAGCAATGTGTGTGTGAGTTGGGGTGTGTGTTGTGTGTGTGAGCTGTGTGTATGCGTGTGTTGTGGGTGGAGTTGGGTGTGTGGATGGTGTCATGTTTTTGGTTGAGACTGTGATAGGTCATCCGGTAAACCTCTTCCCCTTGTGTGTGTGTGTGTGGTGTTATGAAATTGTATATATATTGCATATGACAACTAAGGTTGGTGGAGGGCTTGGTGAATTTTGAACATCTGAATGGAGTTTTACATTCCAAAATGTTGCATTGAGTATGAATCAGTGCTCCTTTGGTATACATCAATGATGACAAGCTTTGGTAACCTAAAAAAATTGAATTCCAAGCTAAAAGTTCAGGTACAAGTATACAACCCTCAACTAGAGGAATTATACAATCATAATTTTGTTGTTTTGATTGGATTCATACAGAGAATTTGGTGTACACTGCAAAGACATTGTGATATTTAGTACATCTGCATGATGTAACCATTTTTTCCCACAATTACGAGAACCTAAAATATGTCAGGTTTCCTCCCTTTTGTCTCTTATAGACGAGCCATGCCTTGAAAATATAGTTTCCATTTGTAATGAGATGTTTGCATTCATCCTGTAGCTGCTTACAATGAGGCTTTGATGTTAGGGCACTGAAATGAGCATCAACTTTGGAGATTTGTTACTGGGGGAATGAAAGAAGTCTGATGCATTAGCATAGTTTGCTAGACATCACTCTTTAATCTGCCCTTGAAACTAAATCTTTTTTAGCAGCTAACTTCTCAACTATTTTTTCTCCTTTTTGCTAAGAAGATAACATTTCAATGTTGATGCACTAACACTTGGACCCATGCTCAGTGAACTTCTGGAGTAGCACTTCATGTTCACTTCTGCCCTGTGGTAGTCTCAAGCTTTGAGGTAGCTTCATAAAGGTAGCTAACATGTAATACTGACTTTATCAGGTTTTGAGTGAAAACATTATCTATAGTCAGCAGAGAGCAAGGGGCATCACTTACAGGATGTAAGATGAGGGACCTCATACTATGCAGACTCAGTGCTGTGTGAAGATGATACATAGAAAGTGGTAGAAAAAGCTTGGGACTTTTTAGAATAGCCATTTCCAGTCTCTCTTAAATAGGTAACACACTAACCATGTTGCTTGACTTCCCTTAATTGAAAGTCAATCAGTTTATAACACTTTTCTTGAACAAAATGATTATGTGACCCATTATCATTTAGCTGAATGAGTGATTGTTGGGTGAATATGTAGGTATGTCCTTGGGAGACACTGCAACGATATGCACCTTGGAATTCCAAAATGCAGGTTGAGGTTGAGATCTGTTGAGAGGGTTGCTATTTGCATTTATGTAGTCCAAGGCCTTGTGCAATGAATGCTACACCGGTCAGTTTTTAGTCAGAATTATCATTGCGGTTTCAGAATCGAAATTATTGGCCTGATGTAATCTATAAGCTAAAGCATGAAAAAATTCCCATTTTTTCCGTCATTTGTAAAATTAAGTTTATTTAAATTTGGACTAATCAGATATCAATGTGTTTGATAGGACAAGGATCTTTTGGAAGAAGCATACTCATCTAAGGGTAGCAAACAAGTTCCCCAATATTCCACACCAAAGAGAAGCAAGAGATCAAAGCGGAAGCGTGAGGTCTGAAAATTGCATACGGAGTTGGATGTAGCTTATGGTTAGTCCTGTGTTGTCTAATGAAATTATATGCTAGTTAATGTATTATCCAAATTTTTTTCCTAGCTCTATCATTTCAACAATATCCTATCACTGACCTGTCAGTTCAAAAACATCATTATGCGTATACTGTGTGTGTTTGTAACAGTGTGGATCGTGTGAAACCGTGTGGGTGTGTGCTGAGGCCGTGTGTGTGCTGTGGGAGTGTGTGAGTTGTGCTGTGTACTAGGTGTTGAGTGCGGTGTGAGTACAGGAGCAGTGTATGCTATGAAAGTGTATGAAAGCAGAGAGTGTGTATTCCCACACACACACACACTCACCAAAAAAAAAAAAGTGTATTCCCACACTCATTAGCACTCCCTCACCCCTTACACACAGCGCACATCACATTCATTGCCATCACCAATGACACACACTACACACATCTCCACACACACTCTCACAGAACACACACGTTGCCCCTGCCGCCGACCCATACTCTCACAAACACACACTCCCCCTACGCGCACACACACACACACACACAAACCCACATGCTCACAAACACGCTCCCCTTGCACACACACAAAAACCCACACACACGGCAGCACCTGCTGTTTCACCACACACACCTGCACTCGGCTACTCCTGCACTCAATGCATACACAACAGCAACAGTTCACAAACACAACGCTGCACCGATACACCAAGGCACACGCACACACTGTTCACAATACAGACATAATACACATACACACACACGCACCTACGTATATTTATATATACATATACCCATACACACATATGGTTGCTCAAACTCATACTGCCACATATATTATTGCCACATATTCTTTAGTTTGTATATATTGTGATTTGTTATTACAATTTATGGATCAATTACACTTTAATTCCGCCAACGAGAAGAAAAAGAAGATAGCTGCCGTCATAATGCAATGGATTGAAATTTTCATTTCTATTTGCTGGCTGTTATGTGCCTTAATTATAACCTTAGTTATTGCGCAATCAAAACTTACAATCCCGAGATCTTACAAACTTGACTTCCATAAAAAAAGAAAATACATCAACCGAGTCATATATGGAAACGATGTCAATTGTATTAATATGTTGCGAATGAGTAGGCCCACGTTTTTGAAACTATGTGAGATGTTAACAAATGTTGGGGGACTTCGTCCATCAAAACACGTGCTAGTTGATGAGCAAGTGGCAATGTTCTTATACATTCTCGCGCATCATGTAAAAAATAAGGTAGTTGCACATAATTTTCAGAGGTCGTGTGAGACGGTAAGTAGGATATTCAGTAAGGTATTACCTACAACAATACGTCTGCAAGCACACTTATTTAGACGACTGGAATCCATATCTGAGAACTGCACAGACGAGCGATGAAAGTGGTTTTCGCTATGGTAATCATTTCATATATTTATTATTATAGCTACGTGGCAAATATATTAGATAACTTATTCTAATTTAGTGTGTATTTGTAGGATTGTTTAGGCGCTTTGGATGGAACACATATAAAAATAAGGGTACCATTTGCAGACAAACCTAGATATCAAACTCGTAAGGAAGATATAGCTACAACTGTGTTAGGAGTATGTAACTATGACATGCAATTTATATATATCCTCCCGGGTTGAGAAGGATCTGCAGCAGATTTTAGAATTTTATGAAATGCGCTACATAAAAGGCATGGACTGAAAATTCCAAACAGTAAGATCTTAGATCATCGAATCAATCATAATATTTTGCAATTAGCTTATTTTACGTAATAATTATATTATGTTATGCAGTATAAAGTGCGTACTACTTAGTTGATGCAGGATATACCAATTGCAATGGATTTCTTGCACCATTTAGGGGCCAAAGATATCATTTAAGTGAATGGCGTCAAGGGTATCAGCCACGAACGGCCGATAAATTCTTCAATATGAAACATGCCGCTGCTCGTAATGTTATCGAAAGGTGTTTCGAATTATTGAAAATGCGATGGGGGATCCTTAGAAGTCCATCATATTATCCTGTCAGAACACACAACCGAGTTATCATTGTTTGTTGTCTTCTGCATAATCTTATAAGAAATGAAATAGATTATGATCCTATTGAGGATGAATATGATGGCATGTATCAGGGGGCTTCGTTAGACGAAGATATAGATATGATAACACAACTAGATCCTACTGATGGTTGGAATGCATTTAGGGATAATTTGGCAACTGCTATGTTCAGCGAAGGGGGATGTAATTGAATAATATATTTGACATATTTGCTTTGAGTTATGCTAATTATGTATTTGTTGATCCATGTCATCAATTATGTTATTAATGACGAATATGCTTGAGTTGTTACCTACTTTTATGATGTCTGCTTATTGGATTACTGATTTATAATTATGACAGATCATCGTAGTTAAGTATGTCACAAGCTAATAAGGAAACGAAAAGAAGATGGGAGCTTCATGAAGATGATGTTCTTGTTACTTGTATGGTGGAATTATATAACATTAGTACTTATAATACTGATACTGGATTCAAATCGGGTTATTTACATGAGTTGGAGAGAATGTTACAACAAAAACTGCCAAATTCGAGTTTGAAGGCAAATCCCCACATTTCATCGAGAATCAAGGCGTTGAAAAATGATTGGAGCGTTGTATATGACATGATAAAGAAGTGTCTGGCATCCGGTTGGGTGGGACGATCAAGAAAAATAGTTGTTGCGGAACAACATGTATGAAATGAATACATATCGATAAGTTTTGACTATTTATTCTGTTAAATAATTATTTTGTACTTGATTGGGGGATTTTTGCCTATTTATGTTAAGTATGATAGTGTGATACTTATCAATTTTAATGCTCCGTACACATTCAAATTATTATTCTTTATAAATTGTATCTCCATTTTGTTCAAATTTAAATTGATCTGTATGTTATTAACACATTGCCACAAAAGCGCCGCTATTTGGAGGAAGAAAGCATTTCCATATTTTGATGATTTGTCAGATGATTTATGGCAAAGATCGTGCCACGAGAATGGATGCGCAGCCCCGAGGACATCCTTGAGGAGCTTCAAACTAATGAACAAGATACGAAACATTTAGCGTGAATAATGCTCGAAGATATGAGGATGAAGACTTTTTCGAGACTAATGATTCTCCTTGTCCAAGTACATGTGAGAACTCCAAGCTGCGTCGGGGGCGTCCAAAGGAAGGAAGCGAAAGGTTAGTGTAGATGTGACAGCACTATCCGATTGCATTATTCAAGCAGTCGATACTTTGAGTACAAATCTCAAAGAGGTTGGTCAAATATTGAGCAAAGCTTCCAAGCTAACACACAGGAACAAATGACGACGCAGTCTGAAATTCCTGACTTACCAATGAGTGAAAGAACTACAATGTATATGAAATGCATACGTGATTCGGCACTTATGACGGGCTTGTTTAATCTTTCGCCGGGATAAAGATTAGATTTCATCAGACGATTTGTACTGTAAAACATGTGGAGGTTAAGTATGCTGCTGACCTGTTTTGTTAGACTTGTTCAAACAATCTGTTTTTGAAATGTATGTATCATATTGTGTTTCAAATCATGCTCCAGCGTGTATATTTTGTGTTGAAATTTTTTATTCCAGATTTTGTTATATATCAGATTTCAAATTTTGTGTGATTATATGTAGATGAATTTGTGTTACAGAAATATTATTAATATATTTAGATAAATATACATATCTTACAGAAAAATTACATAAATATTGCAGAAATATTGTAGAAATATTGTTAAAATATTCAAGTAAATATACATATATCGCAGAAATGTTACAGAAATATTGTTAAAATATTCAGGTAAAAATATATATATTGTAGAAATATCACAGAAATATTGTGAAAATGTAGTTGAGATATTTAGGTAAATATATATATATTATAGGATTATTACAACAATATTAAAATATTCAGGTAAATATACATATTTATGTGTAAAAATGTTATAAAAATATCATAGAAATATTGTTTATATATGCATATATGCACATAATCATATATACATATATATGTATATATATATTTTATTTTATTTATTTAATATTTTATATGCATAAATATATTATATACATATATCTTATACGATATATGCTAAAAATATCTATAATTATAAAATATATAATTGTTTAAAAATATATTATGTAATATATAATTATATTTTATATGTATAATCATTTAAATATTTATTAAATATACATTTTATATGATAAAAATAATTATTATACTAAATAATAATTTAAATTAATATATATATATATAAGGATAAAATAGTCATTTTCATAAATTCTCATCTTATTTCTCATACTATTCTACAAACCAAATAAAAAAATATTAATTCCCAACTTATTCTATTCCAACAACCAAACATAGGAATAACAATACCCAAATCTATTCCCACCCTATTCTAATCCCTAAAATAACTATTCTTTTCCTACCTTATTCTATTCCACCAACCAAACGTACCGTCAAAAATATAGCAATGCCCTTGCATAAATATGGTCGGACTTGAAATAGAAATCAAGCACAAACCCACTTTTATCATAACCTAAAACATAGGTTTGTGAAAATGCCAGTACCACTATTCATTCTTTGAATCTCTGGTTAAAATAGCTTTGATATCATGACAAGGAACCAACTCAGCCCAAATGCTTAAATTGCTATATGAAGGCCAAAGAATAATTTTTATACTTAATTTATAAAAAATATAAGCACCGATTTCTTGTGCACTCAATAAAAAATAGCTTTGATTCCTTATCTACAAACTCATGGATCATCAACCACGTTTCCTTATCCTTTGGCATTTTCTACAAAATGAATTGGACAAAAAGCAATTTGAGTTAGAGAAGGACAAATGACTAAACAACAATACCAAGTGTCTGCCTGAGAAGTACTACACGATGTTAGAATCATAAAAATAAGATGGTAATAACGTAAATAGTATGAGGCTCCACATTTCATATGCTTATAATTATGGCCTCCATTTGGTTTTATCACTTTCATAAATCAGTTAGCTTCTAGCAAAGGTGATACCCTCTTTTTGTGTTTTTGTTAATTTGTCTAGGAATGTGATGCATTCTTTGTTGCAACATCTTACTGGTTTTGTAGTACACTTCTTTCAATTTTCCTTTCTTTGGATGAAAATTGGAAATAGAGCTCCACTTATGACGTCCCACGTCCTTATTTCCATCATTAATCATTTATTATAATTATTTAATGTGATATATATATATAAATTTACAAAGGATTCAAATGGTTGCCACGTCATCAATGGTGCCAACATCGTACTATAGGAATACGATGTCGGGTTTTATTAAAGATAGATACCTACTAATAACCAAAATCAATCACATACTAACTTGCAGAAGCATACATAATACTCATCCTAATATGTGCAATCAATTTTAAACTAATGCTATAAAAAATATAATACATCTTAACTTACTGTTAAACTTTTACAAAATATATATTTTAGCTTTAATTAAACTAAGTACATGAAATTCTAAGCATATCAAATACATTGTCTAAATGTAAAACAAAATTAAGACTTTCATCTTCACTCCTATTCTTCAGACATCAGCTCCTACGAAATATTTGAATGGTAGTAAAATAGTAAAAAAAATGAATCAAATACTCAATAAGGCATAATATACACAAGGATATGCACATTGATACTGAAAATATATCATTGGAAGGAATAGAAGTTATAATACATACATAAGCATGAAATATAAATGAAAATATTTTCCTAATGCCTTCAACTTTCCGTATCTTGTCCTTTTTACTGTCTTACAGTCAAAACTTACTTAACTTGAGGGACTAGAGTTAGTAGGCCTTACCAACTAACAGAGTGAACAATCGAAAAAAGGATTGGGTTCATTCCACACAATTTTAGCCTTCCCTCCTTTTATACATCGAGGTGAGTGGTACATACTTTTATACCTGGTAAATGGGGCCAAAAGCTACCTTTTTTTCCCTCAGGGAGCTAGGGCAATTCTTCGATTACCCCTACAATGTCCTAATGCATGTTAGGGAATATTACCCAATAAATAAATCCTTGATTCAACTAACGAAGCAAACAATCGATGAATGAATTATATTCAATCTACACAATCTAAGACATTCCCTCTTACACTCTGTGATAAGTGGTACTTACCTTTATATCTAGTAGACGGGACCAAAAAACTGTCATACTTTCCCCGCAATGTTAGGGGCAATTCATTGATTGCCACTTGTCATATCTTAAAGCATACTAGGGACTATTACCATCTGAATAATTCCTTGGTCAAAGTTCTTAATTCCTTTTAAATTCCTTGTAGGAACTCTACCCTTTTTCTTTGGTTCTTCTTCTTAATTTCTTAATTTTGGGTAAAAAATAATCATAGTTCTTAACATATTGTGTAAAGTTTCTACTCATACTTTTATGCATATTGGAATTGAAATCATAACAAATTCAGATTTACCGCGATAGAAATTCAGTACAATTGAATGGGGTTCAGTAAGATCAAAATCCAGCAAAATCAGCAAGCTGAAATGAATTTCAGCGTACCATTGCAGCATACAACAGTTCAAACATTGAGCCACATGTTCGGATGAAAAAATCAGTAAGCATAGTATGGACAGCCTCAGATGCAGTACTCTAATACTTCAAATTTCAGATATATGGGAGAATTAACTACAAGATTTTAATAGCAATTTTATCAGATGATCAGCGAAATTAGCAATTCAATGTGAGATAGCAGGACTTTCATAATATGGCAAAATTAGCAACTTGAACATTAGCAAAGGGGATACAAGAAACAGAATTTCAGCATCCTGTTGTTAGCTTTAGAAAATCAGCAACATAATTTCAGATTTGAAACAAAACTTGGTACAGCAATTTAATATCAGCAACTACATATAAAATCAACACAAGTTACAGCAGCTTAACCATATATCAATGCAGCAAATCGACAAGGCAGGAAGAAAATCAGGAATTGGCAATGTGATGCAGCGGCCGGTTAAAATTCAGAAAGGAATTGAAATCGATTTGCAGCATCAGCACTTGAAATCCAATGCTACAACATCATGCTTTCAAAATCAAAGCTTAAACCAGATTTAACAATATGGTTTAAATCAGCAAAGCAAGAAAATTAGCACTTCAATAGATGGCAAAACAAGAAATCAGCAGCATATGCTTCAGCAAGGTGAAATTCAGTATCGGTAAATTAGATTTCAGCATCAACTACTTGAAATTGAGCAATACAATATCATGCTTCTAAGTTAAAAATAGCTGTAGCTTAAATTAACATGTCTCCTAATTCAGCAAAGCATCATCTAATTCAGCAATGTGGTGGAAAATCAAACGTGAGACAAGCAAACCAGAAATTTAGCAAATGATATTTTGGCAAAGTTACAATTCAGTAAATGATGCTACAGCAAAACAGAGAATTAATAACATACATGCCTCACTGTGATACAGCAAATTATAATTCAGATTTTTAATAAAATATACTACCTACTAAAATTCTTTTTTTTTTATAAGTAATTAATTGCATTAAAATTTAAATAAAATATACAAATCAGCTATGTTCTTTACCAAGTATTTTGCCGACTTGGGAAAAGAAACATAGAAACAAGGAGTCCCCTAAACCATGACGAAAGTCATTAATAAAAAGATTACAAAATCGAAATCGGCGTTAGAAACGCAAAACCAACTCGGCACTTGAAACGCACGCCGAAAACGGCAATTGAAGTGCATGTCGAGAGCGGCAACCTCACGTCCTAATCGGCACATGATATGCCTAGTCAGCAAAGCCAAACCAGCCTCCAGCAAGACGGCGATTGAGCCTGATCAGCATGCCAAACCCACATTGCCAATCGGCAATTGAAGTACGTATTCCAACACTGCAATTTAAACTCCATTTGAAATCGGCAAATTTCCCTCACACCAAATCGGCATATGAAATCGGCAATTTACCCTCAAAACCAAACTGCAAAAGAGTCCACGCTGTCAATCCATCGACCTCAAACCAAACCGCATCCACCGCAAGCGGATCGGGCATAGGCAACGGCAAGCGCCGCAATCATAAACGGCAACCTTGATGGGACAAAGGTCCACATCGGCCAATCGAACCCACAAAACGCGGCATTATCATGACAGGTAGGACGCTATGTCACTATGCCGCGCCAGGAAGGCGAACCCGGCCATGTCAGCAAATCCGCACCAGCAAAAACGAAATCGGCTTTGACTTCAGAAGAAACCAGAATACCTACACACCGGCTGATAACAGGAGTTGACAAGCCACGTCAGCAGGCCAACCCGGCCTCAAATATATGCCACGTCAAGAAGGCCAACACGGCCACGTTAGCAAATCCGCAACAGCAAAAACGAAATCGGCCTTAACTTCAGAAGAAACCAAAAATGAAACCGGCCAAGAAAGACACACAGCTCCCCCACAAAAGGTTTTTTTTTTTTTTAGAATCCACGTCAGTAAGCACAAGTCCATCCCATAAAATGGGGCTAATCCATCCCAGACTTCAGCCCAAGACAGCAGAGCCCACTGGGCTTGGAACCAAAACTTGAAACCGGCCAACATAGCTCCCCCACAAAAGAATTTTTTTTTTTTTTTCCAAACACAACAGGAGGAACAAAACTGCCAGCAGAGAGAAGCAAAACCGACCAAGACAGCATGCCACAAAGAAAAACCGGAACGGCCTAGCAAGCCACGTCAGCAAGAACAAGATCGACCAGCAAAAAAGGAACTTACCCGCCCCAAACTACCGGCCACGTCGGCAGAGCCCAAACGGCCATAGTTCCAAGACTTGAAACCGGCCAACAGAGCACGAAACTAGCGAAACCGGCCAAGAAAGACACACAGCTCCCCCACTAAAGGTTTTTTTTTCTTTTTTGGCCCATACAACGGATCACGACAGCAGAGCATAAAGCGGCCTAGGCTGCCACACAAGAAACCGGCCAACAAAGCACGAAGACAGCGAATCCGGCCAATAAAGACACACAGTTCCCCCACAAAAGAATTTTTTTTTTTTTTTTTTTGAAAGCCACGACAAGGCGAGAACGACCAGCAAAGGGCGATATCCCACGCAACTGCAGCCCACATCAACAGAACCCAACTGGCCAATCAAGCCACGTCAGCATGGGAAACGGACAGCTTGCAAATTGGAACAAATCCTGCAATAACTCCCTAGGTGTGTCCATTGCACCAAGTCACCACAAAAAAACAAACAACGAGGATGCAGTGATGGAGTCGAGTTCGGACGGCAGGGGGATGCTCCATCTAATCAAAACCAATGCATCCATTTCCATCAGCAACATGGGAAGTTTCCAGCTTGCCCCTCACAGCAGCTGTAATCTGGTAGGCCAAATGGGTTTCGTTACGCGCAATATCCTTAAAGACACGTTGGTTTCTCTCCCTCCAGATAAAGTAGACTGAGGCCGCGAGAGTGAGGCAGAAGGAGCGGGCTTCGAGGCTTTTGCCCTTCCAACGATTGGCAGCCCACAAGAAATTGGAGTGCCAGTCCGGATGAGGCCAATTTAGACCAGCCTTTAGCGCATGAGGCGCTAGACGGTCGAGGAGAAATGGCAGTCAAAGAAGAGGTGGTTATGACTTTCCCTACCGTTATAGAAAAGAACACAAGTCGCAGAGATATGAAGGAAATTACTAACTCAATCCAGAGTGTTGAGTCTGTGGCGAATAGCTAACCAGAGAATAAAGGCATGAGCCGGAATGAACATGGGGCCCCAAAACAGGCCAGACCACTCCACCGCATCTTTAGGCTCATGAAAAATCCCATAAGGGCATTTAGCAGTGAAGACCCGGGCGATCGGCGGTCAAGGCCACATCACTACAGGAAGTATCGGGGGTAGGGGGCATCGATCCACAATACCCTCTCAACCTCCATATCAAGCAGGTTAGGCCATGATTTCCATTATGATGATATCGCCTTTTGCATAAATGGGTAGCAGAGCCACGATCCTCTCCTTGAACCGATCACGAGAGAGGACCCGGCCCAGTGCAGTAAATTGACCAAAGGAAAGTGTCCAGCTCCATTACCAATAAGGTAACGGATCTTGGGGCGGCGGAGACGAAATTTCATCGACTTTTCCGCTCCAATCGGGCTGAATCGGGAACTTTGGCGATCGAATGCATCGATCTTTGATCCGTGGATGTAACACCAAAACCAAATGGAGTCAAGATCTTTAGAGATGATCCTCCAGTAATGACTCGAAGAGCTTTGTTAGATCTGCATCGAGTTT
This sequence comes from Nepenthes gracilis, assembly GCA_033239525.1. NCBI lineage: Eukaryota > Viridiplantae > Streptophyta > Magnoliopsida > Caryophyllales > Nepenthaceae > Nepenthes > Nepenthes gracilis. Next base: position 4,943,456 of record BSYO01000014.1, on the reverse strand, counting down.
CAAAGCCAGGCCACATTCCCCTTTCGGGTGCCCGCATCCTTCCGGGAGCGACTTTAGCAGAGTATCTACCTTCAAAAGAGTCATGCCACAGAAAGGAGCGAATGGACTTATCTATGCAGATTAAAATGGATTTAGGAAAGATGAACATGGAGGCCCAGTAGTTGTGGATAGTCGAGAGCATGGAGGAAATAAGTTGCAGCCTTCCAGCAAAAGAGAGCCAGCGATTCTTCCAAGATGAGATCCTATGATGGATTCGATCAAGGAGAGGCTTACAATCAGAGCTAGAAAGCTTCGTGGTGATGAGGGGAACTCCAAGATATCTGACAGGGAGAATGCCTCTCTTGAACACGAGAGTGTCAAGGATACCCTGAATGGTATCCTCACTAGCCGAAGCGACAAAAACCTCACTCTTATCCGGATTGGGGTGGCGTAGGACAGGCTATTGAAAATATTAAGACTCTCTTGAATAGCACGGATCGATTTGCGATCCGCTTTGGAGAATAGAAGATCATCGGCAAAACGACATCGCCATACGGGAACTATCGCATTTCGATTGGGCGAAAATCCCGGATTAGTCTTGCCATTCTATCCAAAAATACCATTAGGGACTTCCCATCCTAACACAAAAAGATAGGGAGAGAGAGGGTCCCCCACATCAAGGCCTTTGGCGCCACGAAAAGAACCCTACGGAGCGTACCATTTGATTGATGGAGAACGTGGTGGTGGTGATGCTGCTTGATCCAATTGACCATTGGGGGAGGAAAGTTCATCATTTCAGTATAGCCAGAATGAAGTCACAGTGGATGGAGTCAAAAGCCTTCATCGAGGTTAACTTTAAGTGCACAACGAGGGAGCCCCCTTATTGAGGTGGTACTTATGGAGGATAAATCACGAGCGAGCGTAATATTATCTCCAATGTTTCAACTGTGACAAAAGAAATTTGTGGCAATTGCAGCGAGGAAGGGAGCGAAGATCAATACGGGCGGCGGCGATGATCTTAGAAATGATCTTATAAATGACATTGCGGCATGCGATGGGACGGAAGTCGAGACTGAAGGAGATTTGATCTTGGGGGATTAAGCACAAAGAAGGTCGCATTGACCGCTTCAGATTTTCCCATGAAGGAAAAATCTGGAATGGCTTCTATAATGGACGCGCTCCAATTTCATTCCAAGCGGCTTTGAAAAACTTGGGCAGAAAAGCCATCTCGACCTGGGCTTTATTGTCATCGACGAGAATAACCCGGGGCGGACTTGTTCAGGGAAAGACGGGCACAGAGGCCGGGCGGAGGGCATCCGCATGATTTGAGGGATCTGAGGACGGAGACTCTCCTTAGAAAGCGACCGCCCGATCTGCCGTCACAGGAGATGAGAAAAGTGATTGACAAAAAGGTGTTGCACTTCCTCCAAATTCTTTGGTAGAGGAGAACCATCCTCTTTGGACAAGGAGAGGGGATCCTGGCTATTGAAATTACGTGATGGATCGAAAGAGAGTATTTGAGCATTGATCCATCCTTGATCCATCTAATCTTCGCCTTTTGTTGAAGGAAATCAAGCTCAATTCTCGGAGACTCTGATAATCAGCTTTTAACTTTTCTTCTTCATTAACCCTGGCGAGAGCAGCGGGAGGGCCATTTCCCTGCGGAAGTCCTCAACTTGATCGAGAGCACGGCGACCTCTTCATGAACATTACCGAGTTTCGATTTAAATCTTCAGCTTGTCCTTGAGAAGTCGAAGTTTAGAGACAATCCGAAACATAGGAACTCCAGGATCTGCTACCCAATGACTGTGAACAATGGAAAGAAATTGGGGATGAAGTATGGAAGTTGTC
>BSYO01000014.1:4873121-4941526 GCA_033239525.1 Nepenthes gracilis | reverse complement strand
ATAGTCTTGTTCTTTACTTCATTCATTGAAGTCCATATCATCTTATCAAAAGCCGGAGTTCATCTTTCAAAATCAAGTTCAATATAAAAGTTCTTTTTGATAAAAGAATGAGAGTCTTGTTCATTAAATTTTCGAAGTTCTTTTCAAACGGAAGGCCCTAGTTCCCGAAGTCGAAGTTCTTTTATTATTGGAGTTCTTTTCTTACAAAGCCGGAGTTCGTTTCTTTAGTCAGTAGGAGTTCTTTTCGAAATTCAAAGATCATCGAAACCGAGTTCTTTATTCATAAGGGCGGAGTACATTTTTAACAAAGTCCGAAGTTCTTTTTCTTAAAAGGGACGGAGTGCCTTTCTTTTCAAAAGGACGGAGTGACTTTCTTATCAAAAATCCGGAGTGCTTTTGAACAAAGGGGACGGAGTGCTTCTTTTTAAAATGGACGGAGTGCTTTTCTTTCCATAATCTAAGTGCTTTTAACGAAATCGAAGTTCGTAAATGGGAGTGATTTCTTTCAAAATTCAAGTTCTTAAATCGAGTTCAATTTCTTTCAAAATCCAAAGTTCTAAAAACTGGAGTTCGATTTCTATTAAAATCCGAAGTTCTAAATCCGGAGTGCATATCTGTTAAAATCCGAAGTTCTAAATCCAGTGCATTTCTATTAAAATCTGAAGTTCTAAATCGAGTGCATTTCGTTAAAATCCAAGTTCTAAATCCGGGTGCGTATTCGTTAAAACTGCTTTGAATCCAAATTTATTTACTATTAATCAAAGCCCTAATCCGAAGTTCATTTTTAAAAATCAAGAGCTCTAAATCAAGTCATCCTCTAAAATCAGAGGAGCTCTAAATCATTTTCTCAAAAATGCAGAGGTCTTTATCTTAAATTTAGAGATCTTTTGATAGAAACCAAATCAATAGCAGGAGTTCTTGTTCCATCTTAAGGCCTAAATTCTTTTAAAAGTAAACATCGTTTATCAAAATTCATAACAATTGACAATTAATCATAAATAGAATAAATCTAACATCGTAAATGCAATTTCTTTTTAAACATGCATTTTAGAACAATAAGTCATAAAAGCAAAGCATACTTCATACGGAATATCATATACTTTCATAGCAACATAAATAAACATGAGTTTTAGAAATAGGGGTGAGTATCTTGCCTGAATTCTTTTCTACTTTGCCTTAACTTTCGGTCTCTTTCTTTACTAGGAGCTTCTAGTGGGTGCCTTTTTCTGATGTTCTTAAGCCCTTATTTATAGCTCGTGGGTTAGGTGTCCATCATTAATGGCTTCACATTTTCCAAGGGTGTCATTTATGACTTTGCATTTTCAAAACTTTGGAATTAGCTAGTTCATTTATGTCGTGTGTTCCCAACGTCATGAGTCATCACTGGCTCCTTCACTTTCTTCAACAACTTTTGATTTCAAAACTGCTCCAAATGGACTTGTTTTTAATGGGAAATCAGGAGTAGGTTTTAGTGTTAAATGTCGGAGCTCTTTATTCACAGGAAATCCGGACACAACAAAGGAAATTAGGAGTAGTTTTTTTCGTATCAAAAGCGGGAGGTCTTAATTCTGAGGAAATCCGACTTCTTTTTCTCAACGAAATCCGGACTTTGTTCACCACGAACTCAGGAGTTCTTTTTTAAGGGAAATCCGGACTTCGTTTTATCAAGGAAATCCAGGACTTCATTTTATCAAGGAAATCCGGACTTCTTTTTCATCGAGGAAATGGACTTCTTTTCATCCAAAAATCCTAGGACTAGAATTTCATCAATGCAATCCAGACTTCTTCTTATCCCAAAATCCGGACTTCTTAAGGCCTAACTTGATTCCATCTTAAGCGATTTTCCTTTCTTGTTACACTTTCGGTCAACGGGCGTTGGGATTCTAAGACTCAAAATATTTTTGTTTTAAATTTTGGGGTTCTGAAAGGGAAATGAACTTCTTTTCCTCACAAAGGCGGAGTTCTTTTTCAACAAAAGGACGGACTTGAGAAAGGGCGGAGTGTTTTTCCTCGAAAGGACCAGTGCATTGGATGGAGTTCTTATCTTCCTTATTACAAAGGACAGAGAATTTTCTAGGTTTTGAAATGGAGTTTTCTTACAAAGATTACTCTTAGTATATCTTGGAGGGTGTATTGGAGCGGATGATATCCTTGGCATGCTTTAGGATATTACAGTGGAAACTCGAGGACTACCCCTGCCCTTGGGCCACGGTAAAATTCTTGGTGGCAAATTGAACATTGGCCCCGTATATTGGGTTATAAGTATATAACAAATTGAACATTGGCCCCGTATACTAAATTATAAGTATACGAGATACTGGATATTGGAAATTGAACATTGGCCTTAGATTGTGTGGTACGTTGGCTGATAAAGCCTACTAGCTCTGATCCCTAACGATAAATAATAAGTAAGAACTCAAAGAGTAAAGAATTAAATAATCATGCATCGAATTTTATGATATCTGTTAATGTCTATTTTGAGTATAAAAATATGCATGTCTTTGTTTATTTACACATTGTTGAGTATTTGGCTCACTCACTTGCTATTTTCCTACCCCTCGGATGGAAGGCTCAAGATGGCACTAGATGAGCAGGAGTAAAGACGAGAGAGAATTAGGTTTATAGGTTTGATGTATTTGGAAGAAATATAATGGTTGATCTTGTAATAACATGAATGTATTATTTTATGGTTATGCTTCCACTATTTGTAATTATAGTTGTTATTAGTGTTTCCGCAAAATTTTATGGTAATGATTTCAGCTTGGTCTTCAGTCCATATAATATTTGTGCGGTTCGTGACTTTCACTTGCCCATGACATTACGGATACGTAATTGACGCATGAACCAACCTTATCCTCAGGTTGGTACAGTATTTGGTGAATTATTTCCCAATAAACTGGATCCCATTATCAATCGCAATGCATTCGGGAATTCCAAACCTGCACATGATGTTCTGCCAAACGAACTTTGTTGCAGTCTGCTCTTTTATTCGCAGCCAGTGATGTGGCCTCGACCCACTTCGTGAAGTAGTCAATCCCGACGATCAAGAATTTTCTTTGTCCAGCCGCTGTTGGTAGAGGTTCGAGTATGTTAAGCATCCATTGAGCAAAGGGCCAAGGCCATTGCAAAGCTCAAAGCTCTATGTGAGGTTGGTGGGTGAGGTTCCCGTGGATATGGCAGTTCTCACATTTTAGCATGAAGTCCATGACATTATACTTCATGGTTGGCCAACGAGTACCCTACCTCATTAACTTAAAGGCGAGGTTTTTGCCCCCAATGTGGGATCCACATATTTCGAGGTGTACTTCTTGGATGGCGTAATCAGCCGCCTCGAGAGTGAGGCACCGCATATGGGGGAAAAAACCCGCACCGGTACAACTGGCCATCCATGACTAGTATACCATCCTACTATCTTCTTCATCTTCTTGGTTTCGTCCACATCTTTAGGTAATGTCTTGTCAAACAGGTACATTAAATAGGGAGTCATCCAATTGCTGGCACTCGATACCTACATCACCTCTAGCTCGGGATCTTCTATGCTTGGCTTCTTGGCTTCTCAAGAACTTCGCGCATCCCCTAGGCATATTGATCTGGGTCTCCTGATGCCGTTGCCTTTGCCAGCAAGTCGGCCTTCCCGTTCTCTTCTCTGGGGATGTGGACCATTTCCACCTTCTCAAAGTCCGAAATCAAACTTTGGACCCTTGAAAGGTACTTGGAGAGCTGTGGGCTATTCACTTCGAAATGTTTGTGGATGTAACGGCCCAAATTCTAAAACATAGAAAGTCCAAGTCATTAAGTCAATATAATCAATGAGTAAAGGGAAATTGAAGGTTATCCGGTAGTTGACCGGAAAATGTAATAAGAAAATTAATCCGGTCAACGCCAATTGACCGGAAAACGTGAAGGAAAACACAAACCGGTCAACGCTAGTTGACCGAAAAACGCAAAGGAAAACACAAACCGATCAACGCCAGTTGACCGGAAACGTGAAGGAAAACACAACCGGTCAACACTAGTTGACCGGAAAGGAAGGAGGCTGGAAGTGTTGAGACGATACAAAGAAGGAAAATTTAATCCGATCAACGTTAGTTGACCGGAAAGCGTGAAGAGAGGCCAAGGGAGAGTTGACCGCCCAATTGGTTGACCTAATATGATTAACGTCAGAATGACCATGTCTAAGTAAGTAACCTACTCCCAACCACCCCGCTGACCTTCTAGAAAGGCAAGGGGCAAGCAAAAAAGTATAAGCAGTTGACCTGCCCTACCTACTACCACCAACCCCAGCGTCTATAAGTAATGGCCCCAGGAATTAGGATAGAAAGTTGGGCAATTGACGATGTGAAGGCGCTAAGAACTTCGAGTCACAACCAAGTAAGGGGTTCATAGATCCAATCCAGGCAAGTGTACTCACCCTTTTTAAGATCATGTGTTTAAAGCAAGCGTACTCCCTGTTTTTAAGTTCATGTTTTTAATGCAAGTATAACTAATGATGTTCAATTATTTTATGATGTTTGCACGCATGAAGTTTGATTATTGCATGATTTAGATGATGACCAGTTATTTGTTTATGAAAAAGTAGACCGGCATTATACTTTGATTTTGAAACCGGCCAAGAATAACTGAAATCGATTGTATTATAATTTAAAACGGCATTTGCTCTTTGATTTTGAAACCGGCCTTAATTTGAAACCGGCACTTGTATCGTAATTTTAAAACCGGCCTTATAATATAATTTGGAATCGGCTTAAGTAAATATCGAAACCGGCCTTGCTCGTTAATTTGAAACCGGCCAAGAATAATTGAAATCGGCTTTGTATTACAATTAAAACCGGCATTTATACGGTGATTTCGAAACCGGCACTTGTAGTGTAATTTGAAATCGGCATTTGCTCTTTGATCTTGAAATCGGCCTTAATCGAAACCGACATTTATACAGTGATCTCGAAACCGGCACTTGTAGTGTAATTTGAAACCGGCATTTGCTCTTTGATCTTGAAATCGGCCTTAATCGAAACTGGCCTTGCACGTTAATTTGAAACCGGCCAAGAATAATTGAAATTTGCTTTGTATTACAATTGAAACCGGCATTTATACGGTGATTTCAAAACCGGCACTTGCAGTGTAATTTAAAACCGGCATTTGCTCTTTGATCTTGAAATCGGCCTTAATCGAAACCGGCATTTGTATTATGATTTGAAACCGGCATCTGCTCCGTGATTTTGAAACCGGCTTTGTAAAGTGATGTATAAGTTCTATAATTTGAAACCGGCTCGAAATATATGATTTTTGAACCGGCCTTAAGATATCTATATACAATCTCTAAAAGATTTTATGGTGACCGGTTAATTGCATATTTGACTTTGATTTTTGGAAAAGCATGACTTGCGGAACTAAGTGTTTGATGGCCGAGTAGCTGCAGGCCTTAAATGTAGCCGTTATTAAGATATGATGGCCGAGTAGCTGTAGGCCTTAAATGTAGCCGATGGTCGAGTAGCTACAGACATTAAATTTAGCCGTTTGATTTGGTCATGACTACGGACCTTAAATGTAGCGTTATATGATTCAGAGGGTCGAGCAGCTGCAAACCTTAAATGTAGCCATTTGATTTGGTCATGACTACGGACCTTAAATGTAGCGTTATATGATTCAGAGGGCCGAGTAGCTGCAGCCCTAAATGTAGCCGTATGATAGTTGAGAGTTGCAGACCTTAAATGTAGCCGGTTTTTGACGGAAATGAATTTGGAAACAGAAGCATGTTTTTGGAAATTTAATTGCATGATTTCAGAATCTGTTTGCATTGACTCCGGCCATGTTTTATGAAACCGCATACATATACGCCTCTATTGCATTCTGTCTGTTTACTGTTCATGATTATGCATGATTTATGCATGAGTACCTTATTGGGCTCTCTATCTCACCCCTTCTATTTTTCAGATGACGATGATAATGACGAGTTTATGCCGGACGAAAAAGAATGAGGTCCGATGGACTAAATAGGCAGGACAGCTGGTCGGAACTTAAGCAGCGAAGGAGCAAAATTGATATTTTCGCTTTTGATGTTTTGGGAAAGATTTGTAAATTACTTCCGTTACTAAAAATTAATGAATATTAGTATGGTTCCGTACGCTATTATGGTTTGAGTAATTTGTGATTTCTAGTGGCATCTCAGTTTGTTCGGGACCTTCATGACAGACCAACCTCATCTTGGCCGGTCAAGAGAGAAACCACAACCCCTGGCCGCCAACTCACGAAGTTGGGCCTTACGCAATCATGTGCACACGATGTAATATATATATATATAAGAAAAGAAAAATTTTGAGTCCACATTTTTAACCAGAGTTTATGATCGGTTTCGATCGACGGGCAGCCGCATGTGGTGGAATGTGGCCGGTCCGTCACAGCAGACTTGGTTGATGACCAATTAGGAGTCACTGTATACAACCAAGTTTCTAGCCGAACATTCCTTAGCTAGCCAGAGTCCTGCTGGCAATGCTTCGTACTTCGCGGTGTTGTTGGTTGCTAAAAACCTGAGAATCATGGAATACTTTATCTCTGACCCCTCAGGCATTCTCAGTACAATGCCAGTTCTACAGCCATCCTTCCTTGAAGAGTAGTCCACATGCAGAGTCCATGTTGGTGCATTGTGAGGCTCATTTATGTCACAAGGGTCTGAAGCGTCTAGAGCTAGGGTCACCGTCTCGACGATGAAATCCACCAAGGCCAGACCTTTTAAGGCTGGCCTCGGGTGAAATTCTATGTCAAACTCTCACAAATCAATGGCCCACTTGACCAATCGTCCTGACATCTCGGGCTTTTGCAATATCGCTATTAACGGCTGATCGATCAGAACTACCACTTTATGCGCTTGGAAGTAGGGTTTCAACTTTCGATCAAAACACACAAGTGCCAAAGTGATCTTCTCCACACGGGGGGGGTACCTAGTTTCTGCATCAACTAGGGTTTTGCTGACGTAATACACAGGCTGCTACCTGTCGTACTACTGCTGAACCAACACCGAGCTCAAGGCCGTGTCGAACACAGCGAGATACAAGTACACTTCCTCACCTGGCTGAGGGGAAGCCAAAAGAGGACTCGAAAGATACTCCTTGAGACCTCGGAAGGCCGCCTCACAGTCATTAGTCCACTGGAAGCCATTAGTTTTGGTCCTTCTCAAGGCTTTGAAAAACGGCAAATACTTCTCGAACGATTTGGCCAAGAAGCGAGAGAGAACTGCTATTCTTCTAGTTAACTTTTGGACTTCCTTCACGATCCGAGGGGACTTCATATCAAGGATAGCCTTGATCTTATCCGGGTTTGCTTCAATTCCTCGACATGAAATAATATATCCCAAGAACTTTCATGAAACCACTCCAAATGCGCACTTTATTGGGTTAAGCTTCATCTGATGCGCTCTGAGCATATTAAGGGTCTCCTCTAAATCTTGGATGTGGTGGTCGACCAGCCGTACTCTTGATAAGCATGTCGTCCACATAAACCTCCACATTCCTTCCGATTTGAGCCTCGAACATTTTATTGACAAGCCGATGGTAGGTACAACCCGTATTCTTCAGTCTGAAGGGTATAACTTTGTAACAGTATATCCCCTAGTCTGTCATGAATGATGTATACTCTTTGTCCTCTGGGTTCATTCGTATCTGATTGTAACTCGAGTACGCGTCCATGAAACTTAAGAGTTCATGTCCGGATGTTGAGTTCTACAAGCAGATCGATTATGGGCTGTGGGAAGTTGTCTTTCGGACATGCCTTGTTGACGTCTATGAAGTCAACGCACATCCTCCGTTTTCCCTTGCTCTTTGTGACCATGACCATATTTGACAGCCAATCTAGGTATTGTATCTTTCGGATAATCCAACGTCCAGAAGCTTCTTTACCTCTTCACGAATGGCCACCAGTTTTTCGGCCGAATAATTCCTCCGCTTTTGCCAGACAAGTCTGTGATGGGGATCTAAGCCTAGTTTATGGACCATCACTTCAATTGGTATCCCTAGCATGTCATTAGGTACCCAAGCAAAAACGTCCGAATATTTTCGGAGAAATATGATCAGCCGGTCTTGAAAGGACTAAAGAAGAGAGCTTCCTATCTGGATGAATTTTTCAGGATCAATAGGATCCAATAGGACTCGGTCTATTGGTTCTCCATGCTAAGCTTGTGATAATGTTGTTTCATCTCGTACGTCAAGGTCTTCCATAGGTTGGGGAAGTGGTGCCTATGTGACTTGTGTCAGATAGTATGTCCATTCGGCCACTTGGTCTCCAACGACCTCCCCAATTCCAAATAGTATTGGAAATTTCATCTTCAGATATAGGATGGAAGTAACGGCACCAAAAGCAGTTAGACAAGGACATTCGAGGATAGCATTAAAGACCGATGGAAGGTCTACTACCAAAAAGGTGGAGTCTTGTATACAATCCTCGGGTAAGTCCCTAGAGTAATTTCGAGTTGGATGACCCCCGAACTGATACTGGCTCATTGTCTAGACCACAGAGAGGTTCCTTGGTCGCATTCAGCTGACTCCTCTTAAGTCCTAATTTAAAATGCACATCAAAATAAAATAAATTCTGCAAGCTTCCATTATCAGTAAATACTCGTTTCATCTGGTAGTCAACGACTTCATCAAAAACGAGTGCAGTTACAACTAATAGGTCAGAATGCGAGGAAGTTATATGAGTCATATCTTCGTTACTAAAACTAATGACTTCATCCCCAATTCCTACCATTAACTTCTTGGCTACAAAGTTCTCCTTGATGTCTTCTCTAGTCGGGCGAGTTGATATCATATTTACAACTCCCGTGGCCACTCTGTTCCTCGGTGGGTCAACCTCACCGTCACCTACTATTTCAAAAGCCCGTTCGGATCCTTGCAGAAAGCAGTTAAGGTGCCCTCTCTTGATTAGCTCCTCAATTCCTTTCTGCAGCGTCCGATAGTCCTCCGTACTGTGACCTCCATAGAGATGGTAGTAGCAATATTTCGACTGATCACCACCATCTGGATTCTTTAGTGCCTTGGGCCACTTCAAAAATTTCTTATCCCGAATCTGTATTAGAATGTTAGTACATGTGTCATTCATGGTAGTCAGGTTCATAAGCCCAAGCTCCCTCCGAACGACCTGCTCAGACTTATGCTACTTCTTCGGCCCTTGGAGACCCTGATGATCTCCACTTTTCCTCTTTCCTTCCACCGCTCTCGGATGGAAGTGCTCGTCTTTTTCTGGCTTCTTAGCGTCATTGGCTTCTTCGGCAGCTATGTATACTCGTGCCATGGTTTCGGCCTCTGCAAAGGTTTGAGGTCCCTTATGGATAAAGTGTTTGAAAAAAGCTCTTCCCTCCAATGCAGAAAAAAAAGCGTTAAACTTTACCACATCCGTCAACTTGGAGATCTGCCTTGCCTCTGCAATGAACCGGAACAAAAATCCTCTCAAACTCTCCCTAGCTCCTTGCTTCACAGGAGTAAGGTGCCAGGGCTGCTTCTCAATTCTCCTACGAGACGCAAATTGTGAGACGAAATTATCTGCCAACTCGCCAAATGACTGAATAGAATTTGCTGCCAGTCCGTAGAACCAAATCCTTGCATCTCCATTAACTATCAACAGAAAGCATTGACATATCGCCATCTCATCTAAGCCCTGGAGGCTCAGATGCTCGTGAAAGTGATCCAGATGATCTATTAGATTAGCGCTTCCGTCGTAAACGTCGAAATTTGGCATTTTAAACTTTGGGGGGAGTTGCCTCGTCCTGATCTCCATTGTAAATGGAAATTTGGGCAAGTCAGCAGCTCCTCCTCCATCGTTGTTGCCAAAAACTCGTCGCCAAATCTTTTCGAGCTTCTCCTCCACTAGGGTGGAGCCGTTCATCTTCTCGTTGAGGTAGTTCCTCAATTCGCAAGGGTTCTATGCAACTTATGGCGCTAGAAGACTCCTAGCCTTTAGAGGGATCTCATCAAGAGGGGACACCACCTGAATGACGTGCTCTTAGTTGTTACGTGAACATCGAGAATTCTGTCTCTCTGAGCTTTCCTCCTAGATACGAGGACCCAAGCGACCTTCAAGTCGCGACGGGACTTTGCCGCTCGATGCGACTTTAGTCCCAAGGCCCTCATACTGATTAACTTGCTAAGTGGAATTCTTCTTTCCCTTTCCCTTCCTCGGGGACGTGACGGTCTGGGAGGCCTTGGATGGCGCCCCTTTGGCCGCTCATCTATTTTCGAACAAAGAGTCTAGACAGTTTTGGAAATGTCGTCCATTCTCATTGCCCATGCTCGGACATATGGATTAAGATGGTTATCTATCCTGATGCCCGCATCGGGGCCATTGCCACATGAAGCGGTTTCTCTGACCGGGGCACTGGTTCGTACTCTTGTGTTCACCCTGTTTCAATTTTTGGAAAATGTGTTAACCTGCCTTTTAGTCGGTTCCCACAGACAGCGCCAATGTTGTGTGCTCGAATCCTGTTCATAGTATGGACGGAGATCCAAAGAGTCCTCAAACCTTTCCACCGTATAGACGAATCTAAACCTGTGCAACACAAAGTACTAGGATGGCCCTCTTTAGTTAAACGAAGTGATTTTAAGGACGCGGGTGTTAAGCTTAGAGAGAGAGAAAGTAGTAGCATGCAGTATTTTTACATGGAAAATTCTCTCTTGAATGAGAGGGAAAAATCACGGGACTCTTGGTCCAAGAAAGATTTCACTACAGTGATTTTGGTTACAAATAGCTCAAATTCACAAAGAGTGAGAACAGAGAGCAAAATGACGTCCTGCTTTTGGTTCTCTTCTTGTGTGCACTGTTGCGTGCCTCTCTTGGAGTTTGGACTGTGTATATATACTTGACGGCTTCCACCTACCCAGCATGGAGCTTGCGTCCGTGGGAATACCTGCCACCAACTCTGTAAAACCCACTGCACCGTCCTACAAAGCCTACCAATTCTTAAAGTCAACTGCTCCTCTTAGGGCACACATGCTTTCCAAAAGTTATTGTCTTCCTTGAGAGGTCGCCTTCATCACTTCCTACAGTCTGACAGAGTCAGCCACCAACTTTTGGCACATTAACTTTGCAGGCTTAGCAGAGTCCTTAGTCGTTACCATGAGTCCTTAGGCCATAATGGACTCATGGCCATTATGCCCTTTGGGCCGGGTTGGCTATCTGGGCCTGCTGAGCCTCCATGGCACAATGGCCCAACTCATGGAAACAGGTCTTCCAACTGAGCCTTGGATATCAGTAACGATTAGTAACGAAAACTGAATTTGCAAAACAAAAACTGAGTCTCTGATCTAACCAGCTCTTTTGTGCAAGTAACATGGTAATTGTAGCGTGATGGGACCATCAAAAGTTCCAGCAGCTTTGTAACAATATCTTCCAGTAAGGTTTTTCCAAACTAAATGACTTCAATTGTTAACTGTTTCGAGAAAAAATTCTAATAATAATGACTTCCATTGTAAAACCACCACCTGAATTATTTCTTAAGTATGACTATACATCGTTATATCACTCTATTAGAATCGTTTTGATTTTTCCACATGGCAGATTATAGAATCTATTCCTATTCTTCACTCAATAGGCTCTAAATAACATTTATTGCTTTCTTATATTTAAAATTTTAATTAGCTCAATCTATAAAAATAAAGCCGAAATCAAATGTCTTCGTCTTTCATACTTTTTATGGAAAACTTTTTCAAAGTAAATAAGCTCCCATAATATTCCTCAAAGCTTGTTGTGCACAAGAAAATAATGGATATTTCATATCGACGGTTATGATAGTTGTGGACAATGGTGGTAAATTACTGTCAAAAAATATTTCAAGTCCCCATTAGTTAGTCACCAATATGGCGAGACTAATGGTGGCACCGGAGACATCACCAACCCAAACCAGCAGCTGGATCAAGGGAATTGTCAATACAACTGGCCATAAGGGTGGGAGCATTTTGTGGCAATGGTTGGGAGCGTCATTTACTAGCAGCGGTGTCATCTTCTAATAAATTCACCGGTGGGTGTCGGTGCTCAATGATAAGTTGTAGATGAACTCAAAAAATGACTTTTGATGATAAGTCATTCCTTGGAGCTTGAATTTCAACTTTTCATTGACTAGTTTAATATTCCATATTGACCTTGTTTTTATACGTGAAAAAAACAAAAAAATATATATATAAAATATAAAGAATGTTTTACCATGTGCTTCCAAATATCAAAAGATATAGAAAACATTTCCAACAAGAGATTTTCTTCTAAATAAACAGAGCCTAAGTTCTCGTACAATTTTCCATTGTCTCTCTATGCTCGTACATGTGTGAATGTGTGTACACTATTGGTCATTTTATGTTCACACCATGCCAACCATAGCTACCCATTAATCAAATAGACAATGTTGAATGCAGCATCATCAGGTGCAGCAGACAAACTGCAACTCAACCAAAGAAAATAATGCAACACAATTGCCCCGCCCTTTAAAATCCATGTATACATATCATGCAGTGCAAACACTTTGCCCCACATTAATCCTTTAAAAGTGCAGATAAATTATACTTCTTGCTTCTCTAATTCTAAATATTTTGAGTCAGACCCTATTTTCTAACGGCTAACAATAATAACTGAATGCATAGATACTTAAGATGAGGTTTCATAGTATATATATTATTTACAAACATGTTATAATAGATGAAAATACAGTAAGTGTAAAAATAAATTAACATGTTTGACTGGGGCCCTTGAATATTAAGATAAATAGAAGCAAAAACAAATGTATAAATTAAAATTGTACTAATTCTAGAGAGAAAATGAACAACTAAAAATTAATTATCCATATATTCCTAAAAATAATAGATTTCATTACTTTAGATGTATAATTATTGAAAATTAAGATACTAATGACAACATGACACAATTATCATACATTTGTTGAAATGAATAGATACCTTGGTTATGCTTTGTAATCAAAATATACCCATAAACTTGAAAGAAAAATTTTATAAAACAATTATTACACCTGCTATACTTTCTAGATTAGAATGTGTACATTCAAATAATATAAATAAGCGTTGCAAGGACGTGAATATTAAAATTGATGAGTGGAGTCAAATAATAATATAAAATTCGTAATACAAATATCTATAAACGTTTAAAATTTTATTTATAGAAAATAAGATGAGAGAATAATATCTAACATAATTTGGATACTTGAGACATAGGCCAAATAAAATAACTGCAAGGCAATATGAGGTAACTGTGATCAGGAAAAAAAAAAGATGCAAACATAAGAAAAATTTGTTATTAATGCTATACAAAATCTGCTCATAATAGTTATCCAAAATGCCAAAAAGGAAGCACAAGGTATGGTATATGGTAATTTGACTGCTTTCAGCAAAAATGAAAACTCAATAATGAGGTTTGAGTGTTTCACCAATAAGTTCCTGTATTTATAACCATGATTTTAACCATGGCATGCTATTGTTAATTGATACCCAATAAAAGGTGTTTAAGGAGCACAAATTGGTTTCAACTGCCAGATAGTGACAGCACTTCTACCTCATTTTCATGCCACCCAAAGCCTAAAAAATCGAGCAATATTACTTTTAATTTGAACAGCCTGCATAAAGTAAAGAATCAATCATATGCACAAGAATGCAAAAAAAAAAATTACATCAAATTTCAAGTTCGAAATCAGAAATATTCAACAAACAAAGCAGTAAATCATGCTGATTCATTAACACCAAATAAATTCTAGGAGTGCTTAATTTACAAAGAAAGGGTAGCTTATACACGATGTCATCCCTCATAAGAGCTAGGCCCTCCCTCACATATTTCAAGTGAACATGTACATAATAGGCCTATCCAGCAAAAGCACATTACCATGCCTACTAAAAATGTTTACAGTCAGCATGGAAGGGCAACAGGAGCAAAAATATCAACATGGCATCTCAACACAAAAGGATACTGTTCAAATTCGTCGAGAACAAAAAACATGCACACAAACGGCCACAGGAAGTGAACCCCAAAATGCCTAGTCAATTGTCGGCTATCAAACACCGTAAGAGAACAAAAACAAAATTATGCAATCAAATACACACAAGTTACATATTAATATTTAATATGAAAAATCCTTCTCAATTAAAAGAAAAATTACAGGATAAACTCGAAAATAATTTACTATAATAATAGTGTTCAATTAGAAATATAATCCTCTCCAAAATCTATTCACTACAACCCAATTAAATAGCCAATTGAAAACAACTCTAATACACATAACAACATACATCCTAGAAATTAAACGGTAATACATCATAAAAATTATACTAGAACAACATACCCAACCTTAACAAAAAAAATAAAACTCAAATAAGACCTTCATCAGATGCCAAAAATATTCATCTTCTCTCTTTTCTCTCTTCTCTCCTTTCATACAGTACTCCTTTACTTCAAATGATCTCTCTTTTTTTCCCAAAAAATTAGAACGAGATTTTTTATATCCCATGTGGTCCCTTACACAGCTAGCACATGGTCATATCACAGTACACCACTAGAAATCCTCCAAATCCTGGTGCTTAAACGACTAGCTTATGATCTTCTTGCAGATAACTACTGAAAATCCTCCCAATATGGTGCTTAAACTATCAACTTGCGACCCTCTTGTAGAACCTCCCATGAACAATTTTGCTCGAACATCACGCAGGCATACCTAGTAGCTCCATGAATAAAAAATAACACTTCCAATAAGCGTAGAATTCAAAAGGAAATGACTTAAAATCCAACTAATATACCTCCTCATAATAAGTCTTTGTTACTTCAAATAGAAGAGTATAGCTTGCCATCATAACTGCCACTTTATTGCCTTTTCCATCAACAAGAAGCCTCCTATGCTGGCCAAGAACATTAAATACAACTCCCTATAGCACTCGACACTGGGTTTGGCATAATGGCATGTCTCCGCCACTTCTTTGCACTTTTTTCTTCTCTCTCTCTTTTTTATTAACAGGGAGGAAGGTCATAACTACTATCCCCCTTCCCCTCTATCGCTTATGTGAAAAAATGGACCGTAACCAACCAAAGAGTTACCACGATTACCATTAGACAATTATAAACTCATAGTCCAAACGAATAATACGTTTCAAAAATATTTTGCAACTGATAATTTATTGAAAAAGGTGACAAATAGCAAGACAATGATATTAATTATTGGATGAGGAAACATGGTTCTTATCTTTTCAAACTCCACATGGCAAACTACCTAGGAGGCAGCATATGGGATAACCTGAAGGCATCCTCCACATATTCAGAAAAGTAAACTGAGGCAAATAAATTCAACAGGGGAAAGAGTAAAAGGGGGGACACTTGCACAGCAACATGTCCTCTTTATACCAACATGTATCATGAAGAGGTAAGAAAATGCCAACTGGAATAATATATCTAACAGCATATAGTATAATAGAAGATGGCAAATGGTGACTTACGGAGAAGTGAATTGGATGATTAAGAAAAGAAGAGCAAGCAAAAATCTATCAGAAAAAACACAACGTATACATGAACTACCTTCCTCTTCTCCCAATGAGAATTGTAAGCAGCAACTTGAAAGTGTGATTGCTCTTCCTTTTTTGACAGCTTGTGCGCAACTGCAAGGAATATGAAAATAAGAATGAATCCTATGTCTAATTGAAGATTGCATCACAAAGAAAATTTAAAAAAAAAAAAACTATATAACAAAAGGGATTTTGGTTAAAAGAGAAACAATTTCTCAACACAAGGGCAAAATTGTAGGATGCATCATCAGAAAAGCAATCAAAGCAAGATGTCATAAATTGTTACAAGCACAATTACTGTCGTGGTGCCATTTGAGTACATTAATCCATGCCAAAATTTGAACTGAGGGGTTTTTCAAGTACATTGCCTTACAGCCCATATATTTTGTTCACTATCCTTATTTAATCTTAAACACCCATTTGTCCATTTTCTATTCCTGACCAACCACTGATACAGTATTGAACAAAGGCAGAGAGAGAGAGAGAGAGAGAGAGAGAAAGAGAGAGAGAGAACAAGATAGTGGATGATAACATTGTCTATCCTTACAACAATAGGTAATTGCAATTTTATTACACAAAAAGAAACAATTATTCTCCTTTATGATAAAAAAAGGCATTAGTCTCTCTACCAGCAAGCACTATACTCCAATAACCCAGCACATGTGCAACAAGGCTAATGATGTATAGACAAGAGGTCAATGCTACACACTTCTCAAACTTGCAATAACTTCAATGACTCACCAAAACAGTTTGATTTGGGTGTGTCCTCTACACCATATAGACACACTAACTTGTCATGTAAAATTTAAAGAGCAACACATAAGACACTAGAACAAACTTGTGGTCTGCTTGGCCCAGTTGCCTTTTTTCCTAGATAAAAAGGGCATGCTTACTTTTATTAACAATGTTGCTCTTGTAAGGCTTGACAAATACAATGAAGTATGTGCCCTACCAAGACAGTGACTTTCTAGCTGATCAATAAAATAACAATATTAAACTGGGGCACTACATGTTTTATGGGATACACAGTGGACTAATGGATATGTTAAGGCCAGATGTAGTCTTATACGACTCTTGGTATATGACTTTGTTAGATCAGTTTTTAGTATGTTTGGCAAATTTCGTGGCAATATGTTGTATCTCAAGTATCTTATTTTATCATCTCTTAGGTGTTATCATCTTGGGATGTGCAAGTTCTTCAGCCTTTTCGTATGAGCAATATAATATGGTACTTAGCATGAGTTAGTGAGAATTTAACTCACACAAAAATTTTCCAAAAGCTGCCTAAAATGCCTTGAAGCAATTAGAAAGATTTCAATATAATATCAGCCTACTATTGAAAGCAAGTTATCAACCCACTTCCTATTACACTAAAATGATTTGAGAGAGAAGTCACAGCTCTAACTAGGAAGTTTATGAATACAATGGGACTCAACCACTGATATATGATTTGTTTCCACTGATCTAGAGAGAGCCTTGCAGGTGGCTCGGATCTTTAAGGCTGCCAAAGAGCACTATCTTTTAGAGAACAACCAAACTTTGAGAAATTTTTTATATTTTCATTTAATGATTTGTTCATGAAAGCTTTCTATAATTTCTCATCCACACCCCTAAGAACATAATTGAGGTGTGGTTGGAGTTGGTCGAAATAGTAAAGGAAGATTCCAAAAGTTCAAATGGAGTCCAAATCTATGATGTAGACAATTAATTAAGAGAGTTGGTCAGAAGTCACGTGTCATGAGTAGTCTGCTACGAGGGCCTAATGTCTCTTTACCAACTATACTGTAAGTTGACTTTCTAGTGATTTGCCTTTTACTAGATTGAAAAGTCCATAAAGCTTTCTCTTGAAGTAGTTGATTCTTGAGTTTCCCTTCATTACCTGGATCTTATAATATTTATACTTTTGCAAGCTTTTTATTATCTTGTTATGATGATGTCACGGTCCTGCTCTAGGCTTACCTATTTTAAAAGAGGTGGGTCTAAATCTCGGAGAGTTTTCAGATTTGATATGTACTTAGAATCTGGATTTGATTCGACGAAATTTAGATATGCTTCTCGAACCATTTAATCTAGATCTTGTACATCACAATCAAAAACAACTTTGAAGGAATTGGAACTCACTCATCGAAATGTCTTCAGTATGATTCACAAAAATTAGAAAATGGGAGCAATTGGAGGAATTGGAGCATGGAAGTGAAGGGCTTAGCTCTGTACAATATCAAAAGAACAAATAATTTTGAAGGCAACGCTTTGTTTTCCTTGTTATTTGGATTTGATCCCCTTTTCAAGTAAAAGGTGCATATTTATAGCCACAACGCCAATTGCCTATAGTTTTCTAAAGAAGAATAACTGGTTATGATCTAGGTAGTTCGATTGGTTGAAAATTGATTAGTTCAACTACTGTTGGGTACATTCCAATCATAGGGTTAGCTGTAGGCGGTTGATATCAATTAATTAAACTGATAGAGGGTAATTAATATTTATCAGTTTAAAGACCCTCACCTAGTCTAACCTTAGAATCGACAAACAGCTCAATTAAACATCCGGATATGTCACCATTTAAGTATCTAACTTAGATTGGATTATATTCCGCTTAATAACCATTTAGCCATTTGCAAGGTGTTGTATTCTCTAGGCTTGAGCCTAATGGGCAAGATGTTACTCGCTTATTTCTTGCTATCTTGGGTTTATCAACTATAGGCTCACTAAACAGATTGATGAGGCTAGTCTGATAGATATTGTACCCAATAATAGCCCCCAAACTTGGAGGTTAAATTCAAACTTCAAGGGTGCCTAAAAAGAAAAACCAAATCAGTCCAGCCTCTTTGAATGTCCAAACGTTCCTACCATAGGGGGCTTGAGGTTAGTAGCCTTTAATCACCCAGTCGGCTACCCTGTTGTTTCAACTGAGATTCTTTGAATATTATTCACATTGGATTAGTTGATGTTGCTGCTCCAAAACGCTTCATTTTTTGGCTCACTTTTCAGCAATAAAATTGACTAATCTCTACTCTATCTTCTTCATCCGATGTCCTAACCTTAGTCGTTGATGGGGTTAGCTGAATTCTTCAAGCCTATCATTGCTCAGCAGATCTTGTGGACAAAAGTTCATCATAATTTCCTTCTTTTAGAGGAAGAACTATCATGGTTCCCCTCTTTTATGCAGCATCGTCAATCAGATTAGCTTTCCGCATAAGTAATCACTAGGGGAACCTTATGTCTCAAGGTGTATTCTTACTCATGCATCTCTCTTTGATGGGCATATAAGCCAGGATGCACCCCCTACTAGCATTCGGTTGTCCCACATCATTTTACGAGGATCATTTGGCTGGGCATTGCCATTTCCGTCTCCATTCGGATGAGTTGCCGTTGGAGCAAGGCATGATGATCTTGCAACCGCTGTTGATGGTCACCTGACATCTTTACTTTCTTATGAGTCATTCAGTTCAGTATTTTCATCTTAAAATGTAAGTTGTATATATTTGCCACCAAGAATGAACAAAATGAAGATCCCTTTTATTTTCTGTGTTTGGATTGTGACCGCTGATATATTCCCTTCATATTCGGACATTCTGCACATCGGCATAAAAATATAAAATTACGAAAAGTTTTGATTAATCAACAATTCCAAACGGAACTTTTCTGAGTCTTAGTTTTAAGACTTGAAAATATATTTGAGTGATAACATGACAACTAATTCTTGATTTCGGTAGAATCTGATAGCTCGACCTTTTGACAAATTGGGACCTTTAAGCAAACTGAAGTGAAATTTTAAAGAGCTCAGCATGTTTGTCTTCTAGGACTTGTTGGATTTCTATTCATGTAGTTCAATTTAAACGGCCAATTCAATAGCAACTGGGAGTCATTAAGCCATTTGCAATTGAAACGACTTGCAGATGGGGCATTTAATGCTGCATCAGCTGTAGATTTTTCCCTCCTCAACTTGATTACCTGGTGCTTTTTTCGCATGTTATCAATGCTGTGTTTTTGGGATTTAAGGGATTTGAACATATTGTCTTGAAGCGAAGGGCTTTTGGAAAGGCGTGTCATTTACATTAGTGTTTTCCTCTAAACGTATCGCTTTCGCTTTATCATTTTGTTTAAATTTTTGGAGACCTCCCTTTCCGCTGCTATGTCTTTAGAACAATTCATTCAAAACCCTAAAATTTTAAGAATTTCACAATCGTCTGCTGCCATTATCAATTGCTAATCGTCGAAGGCTCTTCTCTTCATGGCATTGTTGCTATTGCTTCTTCTATATCGCTGCATGAGGTCGCCTATATCGTCCCTTCTACTATTTGTTATGTCATCCCATCACCGAAAAATAAGGCATAATCTTCTCGTGATGGTTTCATAGCCATCCACGAGGCCCATTAAAAAAATGGGCTCCATATCCTAATGGCTTTATGCGTCTTCTTTCGACACCATCCACTTAAGATGGACATTAAAATGGTCAAGATCGTTTTTCTACTCAACCAGAAAAACGATTTGGTTTCATTTACTCCTCAAGAGGATTTCAAGATAACCAAACTCAACTCTAACGAAAAAAAAACTAGAAGACCAATTCTTCTACATTAGAGTGCCAATAGATTCGGTACTATATAACAAGTGGGTCAACATGAACTCCACATATTCTGGATCAGTTAGTGATGAGCTTTTCAGCGCCAAATCCATTGTGCCCTCATAAAACATGTCAAAGAGCTATGTTTAATGGGCAGCTTCCTCACCACCAGTACTTTGGATGTAGTGGCAAATCCACAGTACTTTGATCGGCAATTCCACAGTTGCTGATCTGCCTCCTTGCCCATGAGAAAGGAGGAAGGGAATCATTTGGAGATGTCCCCTAAGATCTGCCCTACAATGGACCGTTCAAGCAATAGCCCCATAACCTCTCCAATTGCTTCTGTCGTTAGTGAAGGATTAAGGGAAATTGGCACCGCCTTTGCTAAGTGAGAGGCTAAGATGAGAGCTAAGGAGGCAGCTTAGCGCTAGACTGTAGTTCTCGCTTCTTCTCCGCTGAGGCCTTCTAAGGGGATGCCCATTTTGCACGCAGAGGAGAGAATCACACTAGAGGTACCAGTTAGGTAGCACAATTCTTCGCACCGCACTATATGAAAGAACAGGCAAGTTGTAGATGTCCCATCATTGATGAACATGGGCTTCCTAATGTTCCCGGCACCCCTCCTGTAGTTGGACCAGCAATTTAAACCCTGGGAAGGCTTCCCAGGGGATTTCTTCAGTGTCTTGTGCATAAGATACTGAGGTGCACTTAGTATTCACTTCTTCGAGGAGCAAGAAAGTTGAATCTTCAGGGGGCTCCTGATTTTGATGGTTGCATGTTTCAATTGGTCCTACTGCTTCATTGCCTTCAGTCTCTCTAGGCCCTAGTTTCAGCAACCACTCGTCCGACCCCTTCGCTGGCAAGTATCTTCCCTCCCAGGAGGTACATTCATTTTCTTACCTTTTATTTGGCTATTACCTTTATAATTATTGATAATATATTCTCTTGCAATATTTGAAGCAGCTAAACCAACTTAGGTAGAGGTACATTTTAGAACAAGAAGTGGCATGCCTATCGAGGTCTCTTGTCGGTTCGTCAATGATTAGAACTTTAGAGGACAGAGTCATATCCTTCAAGGCTAGGGCAGAGAGCCTTCAGGGCAGGCTGACGGATTTGAAGAAAGAATTAGTCAAATGGGAGAACCACGGTCAGGAAATAGAAAGCCGAAATAACATGTATGAAGACCCAGTCGTTGCTGCCAAGGAGAGGACTGATTCTTTTGATGATTGGGCAGCTGAAGAGAATCACCGTGCTTCTATTGCCAAGCGTATTGCTCAGAGATGGCGAACAAACTCCTTATAACTCATAGAGATGCTTAGATGGAGTATCGGACCAAATGAGCTTGGTCCCTGATTAGATATGTCCGGTTTAACGAAGGCATCAATTTTTGTAAAACATAGCTTCTCTGGTAGCTCTTGATTTCCCTTTTGGTTACCTAGATGCAGAAAACTTTGAAGCTGCCCTGGCCTCTGAAGTTAAAGATTTTGAGGCCCCATCGGATCTTCAAACTAGTCCCCTGAAGGAATATTGTTGTATCCCCCATCCCAAGATTTGTACAATTGCTCCACAACTTTGTAAACGAATAATGTAACTTCTAAATTAGTGCACATTTTTTAAGAGCTCAAACCAAGATCTAACCAAAAACAAGCCTCATCCATGGCTGCACATTGTGGGATCTGACCCCTGGGCCCACAAGTTCTAGCTTATCAATCATGTGATTCCAGAATTTGTTCTCAGCTAAATCATGGGACTATTATTACTGGTGAGAAAGGACCCTAGTCTATGACCGCATAACAAATAGTGTGCGTGTCGCAAAGAGGTTTATCGTCACTTACATGCATGTAGCATCCCCGAGGTTTAAATAACCTGGTGACTACATTTCTAGTCGAGTCTCGGAGCACTTCAACCAATCTGTAAGTTAACCTCTCAAAAGGGCTTTGAACACTTTGGTCTCAAGCCTCGAGTCTCAAAGGACTTTGGATGTGTAGCCATGCTTGGGGTCGTGCAGCATCCTTGAGCCTACATCATTACCACCCTGTGGGTCAGCGCATTTTGATAGAAAAAGTATTGAAACTAACTGTCTAACTCAATATCAATTGTAACTAAATCAACATACATGTGATAGTTCAATTATGCATACATGCATGCAAACCAGAGTCAATGTAAACCAGAGTGAGGGGTAGGATGTACCTGTAAGATCCTCGGTTAACATACTCATTGGTAGCATTTTTTAAGGTGAAAGAAATTTTAAGTATACGGGACTAGTTTTCCATCTATCGATAATTACCTAGATTTCTAGTGGCTAAGGCAAACATTCAACCAAAGTATTGCAGCATATAACTCTGCCCAAACAAGGAACAAAAATTGAAAAAGACAACTTGTGTCTGACAATGATGATGAAACAATGATGAATACTACTCTTGAACTAGGTAATTTTTGCCATCTTTTCTTAGTCCTTAATCTTTAAGATCTTCATCTTGTGCTTTACCAAATTCAAGTTCCCTGATCCTAGTCAATGCTAAAAGCGATTTTCCTACAAAAATCAGGCAATATCACCCTAAACATTGAACAATGGAACTAAGGTAAAAAGCATAAAAATTCATAAAAAAGCAAAAGCAAAAGACTAGGACTTCAATAATTTATTTGGGAAATAGAATCTTGAAATGGGGATCACTTCTCCTGAAGCACGATTATGCTACTGAAACTTAAAGAATTTTGAGATGGGGGTCAGTAATTTATGGATCTGCTGGTACGCTAACGTAAACCTAAACTACGAAATGAGGTCTTTAGTAAGATATCTAAAAACCTTTTAGACTCCTTAAAGAAATGGCAAGAGATTTTTCTCCTCCATACACGTACTGGCATTTGAAGATCAGAAGTTGAGGTTGTGGCGTTTCACCTGGAAATGCTTTGTGATGCAAATTTTGAGGTTTGATGATGAAATGAAGGAGTTGGAAATGCCAGACTTCCGGTCAAGACTAGGGATCCACACGAATAATAAGAATAACATGAGATAAAAAAAATCATTAAAAAAAAGTGAAATTATTTGAATTAAACCACCTTGAAACAACACAAAAATTCAAAAAACATGAATCTTTTCTTTACGGCTCTCTTTATTTTCGGTAAGTTCTCTTTTCTGCACTTACAACCACGAAAACAATCGAAAACCTAAACCACCAGGTAATGAATCGCTCCTTTAATTTGAAGTGCTTGAAACAACACAAAAATTCAAAAAATATGAATGTTTTCTTTACGGCTCTCTTCATTTTCGGTAAGTCTTCTTTTCTGCTCTTACAACCACGAAAACAATCGAAAACCTAAATCACCGGTAATCAATGTCTCCTTTAATTTGAAGTGCTTGAAAACTTTTTTTTTAATAGAGAGGAAGAGAGAGAGAGATTAAATTCCTTTAACTAAAACCTTAAAAAAAAGAAAACGAAACTGTCCAAACCCTATAGCACCATTAAATCAAAATATATGCTTAGTTTTGAAACTACGAACGAACAAAATTATATTCCCCCAATACTGCAAAGCAAACACTGTGCATAAACCCCAACTAGCGATTGAGAAATCATGATTCTCTGAAAAATATAGCTTCGGAATTATTAGTCATACTCGACTTAAGTTGAATTAAGAAAGCAAAACAGAGGTTTGTGAGAACTATATGCGTCTTCGAATTTAGTTATGGCTGGTATCCGTAATTAGTAGAATTTGGACAGCAGAAAATTGTAGGGCCGAGTGAGAAGACTTACAATAGAAAAACCAGAAGGCGTAGAAAAGCAAGGCATGCAGGACAGTCGCCCCGGGAAATAGTCGACTCTTCTTTCTGAACGTTCATCGTCGCCGCCGAGATCCGCGTAAGTGCGTCTATCACACTTGAGTCTGATTTCTCCTAAAATTACCAAAACCCTATCAAAGTTGGACTCCACGGTTTTCGAGGGCAGAGCTTCTTGGCCCGGCATTGCTCCAGCCTCTGCCGAAGAGGAAGCGGATGATGTTTTCTTTGTTAAGTGGGAGAGGTTATAGACAGGCATTAAGGCGGTCAACGCAACGGCTAGGAGGACTTCTGAAACGGTGGTCCCAACAGTGACAGAGGGATATTTGCTGTCCTCTTAATTATTGGCTTCGCGCATTTAAGAAATTTTTACTTTAGAAGATTTATCAGATTTACTTACTAAACTTGAAATTGGGATTTATTTTGAAATCCATCCACCGGTATGCGTAGCTAATTGCGTCATGTCTAATCCGACTTATTAGACACAAAATTTTAGTTATATTCGACTAGCAATCCCAGTTTTCTGTCTTTTATGCCTGAGGAGGCTGTGGCTGTTGAGGCTATTTGTTACAACCCAATGCTTCGTGCCCTCCAGTTGCTAGTGGAGGCAGAAGTTTCTCGACATCATTTTACCTCCTTCACTCCGGAGCATAAATACCTTGTGCTCGTTTTCATGGACAGCTGTTGGAGCGCTGTAATCGAAGAGACAAAAAATAAGTTCAAATCATCCTTTTCTTTGGCTGAGGCGGATTAGGACTTTCCTTCAGGTGTTTTTTTTGAAGCCCTGAGACTTTTGGTGGCTGCCAAAGCTTCTCAAACACATTGCTTCCTTGTCTCCCGACGAGAAGAAGGTTGTATTTGGTTTCCTGACTACTCTGCTGAATGCGAAAACAGATTTTCGGTCTTTTCAATTTAGCAATCTGGACAAATTAGTGGCCGGCCTCCATCTTTTTGATGCCTCTAAGATCTCTCCACTATCTGATCGAAGAACAAAAGAAGCGGATAGCAATAATGTTTTGCCCGGGCATGATGGAACCTGGCAGCATGCTAAGTCTCAAAGACGGCGTAAATATGCGTCCAGGAACTCTAAGGACTCCTCAAACACAAATGTAAACCTAAACGCCGCCTGAGAGCCTTTTTGGCTTAGGGATCGGGGTTGACTGGATTGGGAATCTATTCCGATTTTGACATTTTGTTGCTGTAATATGCTGCTGATTCTTGGGTCTTGTTTTGTTTTGGGCGTGTGCATTCCCAATACTGATGGGGTCTTTTGGAGCTGATGTTGAACTCATTTTGTTTCAGTGCTGTAGATTTGATACTGAATGCAAATGTAGCTGGCACATCTTTGGCACTGCAAAGTTGTTGCTTTTGATATGATTCTTCTGGCCGAAGTGCAGCAGTTGCCCTGCTCTTTACTTGGGGTGCCCTGTTGATTCATTGAGGATGCAACTGGGACCGAGGTCCTTTTTAGTTGAGATGATGGTGTGTCCGAAATGGTTGATCAAAGCTTTCTGTTTTGAGTTGCTGTGCAATAGCTCCCCTGCCCGATTACTGCACTATTATGTGTTGAATTAGCATTATCATCCTTGTGTGCTGAACTAGCACCTGATGATTCTGCTAGTGGTGGTAGAGGTGGTTCAGCAGTATAGCTTATGCTCCAGTACTGTTGAAGTCTGGGAGCTCCTTTTCTCCTAAACTGAAGCCGGCCCTCTGATCTAAACTGTTGATATATAGGACTCCACTATGAGGTGAAGATCTCCCATGGGCTTTGTTTGCCTCTGTATCCTTTTTTTTATCTCTATTTTCATCTCCTCCTACTGGGAACCGGGATTGAATGTGATGGATAGCATCTTCCCACTAGTCTGGGATTTTCCTTTCTGCTATGGAGTGCGTTGGCCGAGATGGCTACCTTGGCTGAATGCCGTGAGGTATGCCTAGGAGGGGTGACTTTTGTGTCCGTGGTTGTTATGGCCGAGGATGGTTGTAATGCATAGTGTGCCATCTGTTGCTACTTTGGTCCGAAATGCATGCTAATCGACTTGCATTTGCCGAGGTGCTCCAACTAATATGGGGAAGTATCTGACCTGGCCGAGATGCTGTGGGGCTTGAATGCTTTTAGCGATTTGCTGTGGGACATGATCCTTCCCGATGCAAATGGTGGTGGTCCAACATGTGGTATCGTATTTCAAAACCATTTCCTCTGGTTCGTGCCGGATGGTTTTGAGCAACTGACCCAGATGTCGCAAAAGACAAATTTTATCCTTTGTCGTTATTGTAGCATGCTGTCCTCCTAAAGGACCCGGTTTTGGGTTATTTTTTGGTGTCATTTGATATATCATGGTACTCGAGGTATGCCCTAACGTTTATATTTTAACTCCAAGTTGGAAAATAACTTAGAGATAAAGTATAGATAGTGTAATTTTTTCTCAATTTAATCCAAATTTACTTACTTACCAAAAAAAAATTAGTTATATTTAATTAAATTTAATTTTAATTAAGTCTAATTTATAATAAGGATAAATAGTAAAATAATTATTTTTATATAATTAGAAATAAGAAAAAAATAAATGTGACGGGTATACTATAGTTAGGTTGGCCCAATAGTCAAAGAATATCCAAATGGCCTGTTGGATGGCCAATTCCAACATTGGCCCAACAAAAAGTGAAGGTCCAAATCCTAAAAGGTCCAAATTTTGAAAGGGTCAAACGCTTCACTGATTTGATCAGCCAAGGCGTTGGACCGATCGGCGAGGAAGGTGGCCAACTCACGCCGGGATGGTCAACTCAAACATTACTGGAAATCATCAGTATACTTGTGTGTTCAAAAATAAGAAGAACCTACGGCCCGGCCCACTTGGGCCCACGATCCAGAAGAGGCAGTTAAGATCTTCTCTTTTCCTAACTTCATGTTTCTTCCATAAACTCAGCCAACACCCACAAAAGATATTGACAAAATCAGCGCCCTTCCCGTAAGAAAGGCGTCAGATTTTTTCAATTTCCTACCATCCGAAGCTTTCCAACGGTAAAGTGTACGAAAGAAAGGTGAGCAATTGGGAAAGCCGCTAACCACCAGGAAAGGAAGCAATCTCAGCAAGTTAGACAACTTGCGCCTTCCTATAGAAGGAAGGCCGCCTGAAATGACACAGAGATCACGTCTTCCAACCAGAGAAGATCACCCTGCTACCATTCAAATAAGCCCTAGGGTTTTCATTCCTGGGCATGCTTTCTGAGAGGCCTTCAGACATTCTCTCAATTTTATGCTTTCAACTACGGTTCCAACCCCTCTCTGAGAGACCTAACACTCTCTGATATCCAGGCACTCTCCGTGACACTCGAGATATCCAAAAGCATACAAACGTGCTCCCTACAAATTAAGCCATCGCCTTCCCACCATCCTGTGTTCAAGAGCGCCAACCTCTCTTTCATCCGGACATCCAAACATTCCTTCCGACACATTCTCTCTTGTCCTCTCAATTTTAGTTCTTAACACCTTCCTAAATTTTGAAGGCTTTCTTACTGATTTGAGCGTCAGAGTATTTTC
This sequence comes from Nepenthes gracilis, assembly GCA_033239525.1. Lineage (NCBI taxonomy): Eukaryota > Viridiplantae > Streptophyta > Magnoliopsida > Caryophyllales > Nepenthaceae > Nepenthes > Nepenthes gracilis. The sequence goes on along the minus strand of BSYO01000014.1, from coordinate 4,914,125 downwards.
TGTGGGACAACTTTCTGCCGATACACTGACCTCCTATTTGTTTAGTGGTGTGCAGGATCCCAACTCGGTGAACGAAGCCGGAACTAATTAAGTAGACTAGCCCGAATCAGTTCAAAGTTCGGATCTAATGACGCATCATTGGCGCCGTCTGTGGGAAGCACTTACGAAAAGCCAACCACACTCCCCCGGAACACCCTCTTTTCACTGCCAGACTCATCCGCAATGGTGAATACGAGAGCCCAAGCTAGCGAGCCCGCTAGAGACGCCACTTCTCCTGACTAGGACCATGCTGCTGGTACCCTGGTCAACGAGACGACAGGCGGGGCGCCAGCACCTTTCTTTCAAAAACTGATGGAGCAGATGTAGACTAACAACCGTATGCTCCAAATACTCTGCTCTCGGCAAGAGTAGCCACAGCAGGGGGCTCCACCCGCAGCAGTCCCTTCATCGACCACCAGAAAAGGTGACCCGAGGAAAAAGAAGCCGGCCAGAAGGCCCAAGAGGCCAGCAAATAATCAAATCCCAGCCATTTTGCGCGCTCCAAACCAAAACAGGCCTGAAGAGCGCTCTGGGAGCACAATGCTGGAAAAAAGTCCAGAAAAAAAAGACCCCCCGATATTCTCGGGCGGAGAATGAAAACTCAGACTAGGAGCGAGCATCCAAGACTGCCAGGTCTACTGTAGGTAGTAGCCAGCCGACTACTGGACCCTCCGGAGACAAAATAGAGTTGAGGGCTTACCTCAACTCTAAGAGATCTGCGAACGCTGCTCGCGCAGATCCACGGATGGAAAAGATCAAGAACCACGTGTTCAAGGACAATGAGCACGTTGTTGACTATGACCGATCTCCCTTCACAGCGGAGACTTAAATCGTCCACTGCCCACCAAGTTCAAGATGCCTTCCCTTGACTCATACGATGGGAGCAGTGATCCAGTTGACCATCTGGATCACTTCCACACCCATCTAAGTCTACAAGGATTGGAACTCTCAGCGATGTGCCGCTGCTTCCCATTCACGCTGAATGGAGATGCCCGCATTTGGTTCCATCACCTCCCTTCAGACTCTATTCGAAGCTTCAGGGAGCTTACCGAGCTCTTCCTGGCTCAGTACGCCTTGAGCTGACGGAAAGAGAAGTAGCCGTGGCATCTCTCCCACATCAAGCAGAAGCCAGGGGAGAACCTCCGGAGATTACTGAACCATTTCGTGACGAAGGCTAGGCGAATTTCCCGGATCACAGAAGAGATGAAGCTGGGCAGTTTCATCTCTGCGTTGACCTACAAGGACTTCTTCAAGCACTTGGCCCACAAGAACTCCCAGACCTTCCAGGAGGTAGAATCAATCACCCGGGCTTACGCGGCTATAGAGGAAGCCAATGAAACCAAACGCCCAGAACGAGGAGACCAGAATCGCCTATTCCATGGAGAGGAAAAAAGAAAATACAGCGGCGGCGATCACTCCCGTCGGAAGCAGCACAGAATTGGGCCGTCAGAATGTAGAGATTACGGGCCAATCAGCTTTACACCCCTAACAGACACTCGCTCAAATGTCCATATACAGATCCAAGGGAAAAAATTCCTGAAGTGGCCAAAATCACTAAAGAAGAACACCGAAAACCAGTCAAAATACTGTAATTCTTACCGCTCTACTGGACATTCTACCGAAGACTGCAAGACATTGTAGAGGGAGATCGAGAAGTTGATTTGCAGGGGCCACCTCACCATTTTGTCAAGGGCCCTAGGTAGAGTTCTAGAGCAGCCGGCGGAGAACAACAGGAGCCGTCTCCTCCTCAAAATCGGGTTGCGACAAGGGTGGTCAATATGGTCACCACTCGACCTGCCAAAAACCCAACCGACAACAAAGAGCAGCCAGTTAGGAGGAAGAAGCAATGCACGGCGGACAACTCAATTAGCTTCAGTGATGATGACTTGACTCATGTAATGTCCCCCCATGCTGACCCCATTGTTGTATCTGCGCTCGTTTCAGATGGTGGTATTGACTACCAGCTGAAACAAGTGTTTATTGATAATAGTAGTTTAAAGAACTTACTTTACTTAGATGCTTTCTTTAAATTAAGCCTAAAAAAGAACCAATTAAAACCTGCCGATGGCCCACTATACGGCCTTAGTAACGAGCCAGTGCCCGTCCAAGGGACAATCCAACTGGTGGTCACCCTGGGCACATATACAAAAATAGCGAGTCGTACACTCACCTTCTTAATGGTCGACCTGCCCTCTGTTTATAACGTTATACTAGGCAGGCCGTGCCTAATAGCGTTTGGGGCAGTCACCTCGATTTCACACCTCAAGAAGAAGTTTCCAACACCTTACGGTGTAGGAGAGGTGTTAGGCGATCAAGTTATTGGACGGATATGCTACATGTTTCAAATTGCTCCCAGCGGCAGCACTAGAATGGTTAGGGAACTTGATCATTGAGACGAGACAACCCTACAGCAAGTGCAATCTAACGAAGCCACAGATCTGGTCCCACTGAACCCGAAGGAACTGAAAAGCTGTGTACAGATCGGTGATTCACTCGCCGAAACACTGCGTGATGAACTGATCGCGTTCCTATGTCAGAATGTTGATATTTTTGCATGGACACCAGCAAACATGCCCGAAATTTTGGCTGAGGTGATAGTCTTCAAGTTGGGGCTTGATCCTGGCCGGAAGCCCGTCAGGCAGAAGTAGAGAAACCACTTCGTAGAAAAGTTGATCGCCATCTTGGAGGAGGTGAAGAAACTGCTGAACGCAGGATTTATTAGAGAAATTCACTACCCGGATTGGCTCTCTAACATTATCGTGGTAAAGAAAAGCAACGGGAAATTGCGGATGTGTGTCAATTTCACCGACGTTAACAAAGTTTGTCCAAAGGACAGCTTTTCCTTACCCAGGATTGACCTACTGGTTGACTCGACAACCAAACATGAGTTGCTAAGCTTCATGGATGCCTATTCGGGTTACAACCAGATCTGGATAAGTCTGAAAGATGAGGAGCACACCTCGTTCATGACGGATCAGGGCACCTACTGCTACAAGGTGATACCCTTCAGACTAAAAAACGTTGGAGCAACCTATCAACTACTGGTCAACAAGATGTTTAAAAAACAGGTCGGACGTAACATGGAGGTCTACGTCGACGACATACTCGTCGAGCACAGAGTCACCGGTGACCACATCCGTGACCTGGCAGAGTCGTTTGGGGTGCTCCGCAAGCATCACTTGAAGCTGAACCCGGCTAAGTGTGTCTTCGGGGTAGCCTCCGGTAAATTCTTGGATTTCATCGTCTCCCAACGGGGGATTGAGGAAAACCTAGAGAATATTAAGGCCCTCGCAGACATGGCACCCCCGCGGAGCGTAAAGGACGTCCAGCGATTGACTGGACGACTAGCAGTGTTGTCCCGCTTCCTTGCAAAGTCGGGCGACAAGTACCAGCCTTTCTTTAAGGCCCTAAGAGGGATAAAATCTAACGAGTTTCAATGGACAATAGACTGTCAGATAGCCTTTGATGAATTAAAGCAGTATCTGGCCAGCCAACCAATGCTAGCGTCCCCCAAGGGAGGAGAAGAGCTGTATCGCTACCTACCAGTGTCAGAGGTATCCCTCAACTCATCCTCGTACGTCGAACTCTGACACCCAACGGCCGGTCCACTACATGAGTAAAACACTAATCAGCCCCGAAACGCGTTACTCACGCACAGAAAAATTGGCCTTAGCACTGATATTCTCCGCACGAAAGTTAAGGCCATACTTTCAAGTGCACCACATAGTGGTCCTCACCGACCAGCCCCCAAAGAATATTCTTTAAACCCGACATTTCGGGCGCTAGTGAAGTGGGCTACTCGAGTTGGCGAGTTTGACATCGACTCCACCCAAACTCGTGTAAAAGCGCAGCTCTGCGCGACTTTATTGTTGAGACCATGACCCGGTTCTCTCAAGAACTGACCCAGTAAAGTGCGGCAGCGGAGTTCCAAAATGGGTACTCCACGTAGACGGATTATCTACGGACACCGGCAGTGGCGCTGGAGTCGTCCTCACAACCCCAAATGGGTTTGAGGTGAAGTATTTCCTCAGACTCGATTTTCCGGCAACCAATAATGTTGCCGAATATGAAGCCATGTTAGCAGGATTGCGATTAGCAAAGGAGTGCTCTGCCAAGAGGTTGGCGGTCTACAGCGACTCCGAATTGATCGTTAACCAGGTTAACAAAGATTTCAAGGTAAGCAACCCTCACCTAGCCAAGTACTTGGCAAAGGCGAGGGAGGCCGCCTAGTGTTTTGACAAACTAACCCTTGTTCATATTCCCTTAATCCAAAACTGAAGGCAGATCACTGGTTAGAATCACTGCGGCCGAAAATCCGTAATAAGACTTGATGAACATGAGGGAGATTTTGAATGCTCCCAACATAGAGAAGTAGGAGGCGATACAGATTTTCGAAGTGAAAAATTGGATGACGCCCTCCCTTAGCTATTCGGCTGATGGATCATTGCCAGAAGACACAAAGAAGGCTAAGCGAATCAAAAAGACAGCCGAGTGGTATACTGTGGTTGATGGGCGGCTATAATACCGTGGTTACTCAACGCTATACCTCCGATGCCTAACTTTCGAAGAGGCTGACTACACTTTAGGCAAAGTACACCTTGGGATGTGCAGAGCACATGTTGGTGGAAAAAACGTAGCCTTCAATATCATGCGGTAGGGCTATTACTGGCCCTCGATGAAAAAGGACGCGCTCGAATTTATGAAAAAGTGTGAAAACTGCCAGCTTCACAGTAACCTTCACCATCAGCCTTCCACTGACCTGAAGTCGCTTTAGGCCCCTTGGCCCTTCGTACAATGGGGGCTCGATATTTTCGGTCCATTTTCCATTGCCACTAGGCAAATGAAGTTCATCATCGTGGGTATCAACTACTTCACCAAGTGGGTCGAGGCCATCCCACTAGCAAAAATCACAGAGCACAACGCTCTTGAATTCTTTCGCCAGAATATTATTTGCAAATTTGGCGTCCTAGAAGTCGTCGTAACCAACGGGACCCAATTCTCGGGGAAACGCTTCACTAAGTGTGATGGACCAGGTTATTTTCGTAAATAACCCTCCGCCAATAGTTACATCCACTAATGTCCATAACTGATATTATCAACTTTTATAGAAAACTTGGCAGACTTATGTTTGTAAATCGAATTCAAACACCTGTAATTACTCCTGTACGATAATCTATATATCAATAAATCACAGGATCACATAGCCACCACAACACCTCCGGTGGCACCGACGTCATAACTTAGGTACGACGCCGGCTCGGAAAGGATGCCTACTAAAGGATACCCAAATAATAACTTCAATAAGTAGCTTGCGGAAGCATGAAACCATAATATACAAGAAACTAAACTATGCATTCACATACTCATAATATACCTTTGGAATTCCTGAGATACCATCCCTTGTCTTTTTAGTAATCAGTCTAAGTCTTCTAGCCCCGTACAAGAGATCGTACAAGAGATCAGGTTGCCTATCTTGCTCTTACAGCTTACTTGTTGAGCATTTTCATCTGAAAGGAGAGATAGCAAGCGTGAGCTAAAAGCCCAGCAAGCGTAAACATACATCACTGTTTAGCAGCAAAGATGTAAAGATACGTAAAGGAACAAGAAGAAGGGACGACATGCATTCAATACAAGGAAACCCATTTAGAAGTACCGTTTTGCCATTCATTATGTTTTGGAACCCTTAGTTACCATTTGAACATACTTTATCAAGTTACGTTAATCTTTGCGGACCAGGGCTAGTAGGTCGTACTAGCGAACGATGCGAGAGAACGAGAAAAGGATCATGATACTCCACATGATCTAAGGCCGTGAGGGATTATCTTTAACGACCCTCCGGGGGGTCGTGCACATCACATCGTGCCCAGAATCGCCCCCATTCCTGTGGGTACTGTGGCAGTCCTGTTCTTCCACAATAGTATCCTAAGGCGTGACACGGACACCACCCGCTTTGGACAAGCTACCAGAATCACGTGGCCCAAGTATTCTTCGGTTCATACCGTGATGGACGTGCCGGGCCGAGACTACTACCCATCTAAGAGTCCATGGTCCTAGTTTCATGATTCTATTTCCATATTCATTTGAGGAAAAGTCCACCGTATCTCATGTATCGTATCTCCCGCCATTTGGGAGGTTTCCTCATTCACATATCAGTACATATCTCATTGTGGACTTTCTTCCGTTCATATCATTCGTTTCTCATTTCACTTGGGCACTTGTTTCTTATCTTGCTTGGAAACTTAAGCCTTTTACATTGTAATCACCGATGCCATGTGGATTTCCTTTGATTGCTTATACGATTCTTATTCTTTATTCCCTTTTTTTTACGATTCAATTGGAATTTAAGAGAGAACTTTAGCATTTCTTTTCTCATTGAGTCAATATCATTTTGGAGTCCACCGGTGCCCGTTTTATTGCAAGTGGTACACATAGATTTAATCCGAAGCTCATACTTTAACAATTAGTCATAATTTTCATGATGAAGGAAGATAAAACATGTAATTTTTTTCCTTCTTATTCATATAAACGGTGACAACATTTAGTTGAGGATTCGGACACCGTGAACGGGTTGATTCTTATGAAATCGGACACCCGGTCAATATGTATACATGTTTGGGACGTGGTAATTCATAATTTGGTGAGTATAGAGATGATAATATCCAATGGGGAACGAATAAAATTATAAGAGAACAAACAGTGAGTATGAGAACACTTGCCTCGATGTGCTCCACATTCTCTCCAACTAGCTTGAGCTTGGAAACGGACCCGAAAACCTCCATTTTCCTTCCTTCTTCTTTGTGTGGCTCTTCCTTTCTCTCTTTCTCTCTCTCTCTCTTTCTCCCTCTCTTTCTCTCCCTCCTTCCTCTCCCTGCTTGCTCTCGCAATCTGGGCACGTGCATATTTATAGTCGTCGGGCCGCCCGAGCGCAAGCGAGCGAGCGGCGGTGGAGAAGATTCTGGAGGGTTCGGATTTTCGCCAAAGGGCGAGTGAGTGAGAGCTTTAGGAAGGTTCTAGGGAATATCCGCCGAGCGGGCTTCGAGCATGCAGCGAAGTACCGGGCTTTTGGTGTTTTCACGAGCGGGCCTCGGTACGATCAGCGGCGGGCTCACTGGATTCGGTTTTGAGCGACTGAGTGTGTGGTGAGCGGGAAGCTTTAGGTGGTGTTTTAAACATCAAAGGTTCCAAGATACATATACTTAATCATCCAATATTATGTAGAGAAATATGCCTAACCTCATGTTAATTCTATTTTTGATTTGGGAACCTCACACTAAGTATTGCGCCAGCCTTAATATCAAGTTGGTCCACACTTTGGTGGCATACCCCCAAGCGAATGGACAGGTGAAAGTCACGAATCGAATGCTACTCCACGGGTTAAAGACCAAGTTGGAAGATGCAGGGGCTCTTGAGTAAACGAGCTCCCCTCAGTTCTTTGGTCTTACCGGGTAACCCCGAAAGAACCAACCCGCAAGACGCCCTTCAGTCTCTGTTACGGGACTGAAGCGGTAATCCGGGTCAAAATCGGGCTTCTAAGTCTTAGGGTGGAATCCTTTGACCCACAGGGTAACTTCCAGAAAATTAGGGAACACCTAGACTTGTTAGAGGAAACTCGCGACGCCGCCAGAACACGGACAGCGGCCTACCAATATCGAATTGCCCGATACTACAACAAAAAGGTAAAGGCGTGACAATTCGATATTGGGGACCTGGTCCTACGAGGCGTCGAGGCCACAGGCAAACTGGCCGGGCCGCAACAAGCTCTCCCCTAATTGGGAAGGACTTTTCCTAATCTCCGCTGTCCTGCAAAACAGAGCATACAAACTCCGGAACCAAGACGAAAAGTTAGTCTCACGAATATGAAATGCGATTTACCTCAAACGCTACTTCCAATAAGGGACCTAGGTATGTACTTACATTATTGTGTGTATGCATTCGCCTGCTTGTTTCAATTTGTCAAAATGAGTGTTTCCTTCGCATATTGCCTTCTCTTTTCTGTGTGCATATATATATATATATATGTGTGTGTGTGTGTTTACCTTGCAGGTTTACCCGGCCTAGATTGCCCTAAGTCGGGAGGGTCTTCACCTTCTCGTTACAAAACCCTAGTCATTCAAGCGGCCCATAAGTGGTCGAATATGAACCTTAATATCTGAGCCGCTCATTAGCGATCATACTTAAACCCTGGTCATCCAGGTGGCCCATAAGCTGTCTAGTATGAACCTCGATCATCCGAGCGGCCCATTAGCGGTCGTATTAAACCCTGGTCATCCAGGCGGCCCATAGGTGGTCGAATCTAAACCTCGGTCATCCAAGTGGCCTGTTAGCAGTCAGAATCTTAGGGGGTTAGCGTAGCACACGCAACGACCTCATTCACGAGAAGATAGAGTGTCACGACCTTAGACCATAATATACGCAGGTCAAAAATAAAATCAATAATAAGATTTCTATCAACCACAATAACCCATCCCGGATGTGACAATCATACACAAGCAGGACCCAAAATAAATAAAACCTGCACAAGATCTCATCGGATATGAATCCGGACAAATAATACATGACCTGCTATCCATAATCGCAAGGGAGGTATCCAAATTTACAACAACTCATCCACATAATGCAATAACTCCAATATTTCGCATATAATGATCAAGGCCACCATCCGGTCATAAATAATAACCATAACACATCATCGAGATCATAAATATACCAAATGTAACATCTCCAGCCCCAAAAGGAATATCCGAGCCCGATCACGTCCGAACTCCCTGCAAAGCGTATCCATGCCACTAGTCTCAAGGGATAAAACATGAAAAGTGAGCCTTAACTCAGCAAGCATCATCGTATAAAAACAATACTTATAAATTAGAACAGGATATCGCATAGCAATCACGTAAAAAACAAAACACCATGTCCGTGAAATCCTTGAAAATCGAGGAGATGTCTCATACTAAATCGTCAGTTCGTATTAACTTTCGCCCCTCTAGGACAAAATCATATAAATCATGATCCCAGAAAATCTCATAGATGATATCATATCATATGATCCGAGGTCAAATTATATAATCGCGACCGTCACCACATCCGCGTGGGACACATGCCGTCGTCCGGATCTAAAACTCATAATGCGAGAAATCAAGAGAAGACCGGAACTAAAATATAAATCAAAACACGCTCCGGTTTATCACATCAGTACGCATTTGAGACATTCCTATTGCCCATCCGCGGCCAAACCACGTAAATCAAATCAAAAGACACCCAAATATGTACAAAAATACAAAGCATGCACGAAACGGGAGAACCAAAGATCAATGATACCGACTTGAGGAAGGGTTACCATCGTGGTAGAACCACTTCGCTATATCGGCTACGAATTAGGCCGGGTTTGCTTAAGGACATCCATGTACTGCCTCCCATAGATTAGGAACTTGCTCACTATGTTTTACCACCCGCGGCTTTGGGTGCAACATCAAGTTCTAGTTATATATTAGGACGTCCGAATATATTAGTTTTCCGTCAATTCCTTACGATGGTTCTCAATTAAATACACAGTGGGGTAAGTCAGCTACAAATATCTCAACTTTCCTTTCGGCAGAAGTAGCCTATCATATACGTCCCCGTCGGGACTAAGCCTCCCCGTCGGGAGCGGCGCCACAAATAGCCAATGCCTCGGATCACAAATCGACCCCTAGGGTCTCAGACCGCCATGGTCCCGTAGTGATCCCACCCCCGGCAGCATGCATGGTTAGTGTAAGGCCTGATTTATGGTTCCACAATATACGGATACACAAACTTACATATATATCGTCCGGGTGTCCAAAATCCATCCAAATCATTAACACAAGTACAAAACCACCGCACAACCGATAAAATATACATGTATGTACACAATTGATAAATTAGGGGTATATAAAAATACATGCATGTTAGTAAAATCTTCCACAGTAGTTAAAATGCATCAGAAATTAAATCAGACCAAGAATGGGGCGAGAGGATACTTGCCTTAACATTATACTTTGCAAATCTGAAGAAATGATGTCCCGAAGCACTCCAAATCTAGCATTTTACTCTCCTGCCTCACGCGAGTGCTTTCTCTCTCCTTCTCCTCCCGCACGTGGCCGATCTCCCCTCCGCGCAACTCCTCCGCACACCGCGCCAGCAAGCCGCCGCTCCACCTCCCGCCCGGGAAAGCGCCCTCTCTCCCGCATCCCTCTCTCTCCGCGACATTTCTCGCACGGCTCACACCGCCATGGCCACCGCCTACCACTAGAACCACCAACACCAACCATCCCAACGACCATTGTCGTTACGTCCACCTCTTTGCTCGGCCGCGACCTCTCTCGCGTAGGCTTCTCTCTCCAAGCTGTGCACGCCGTCGATCTCTCCCCCCTCGCAGCATCGCCGCATGCCACAGCTCACAAACGCCACGATGTCATCCGCAACCATCGTCGCCGGCGTTCACCCACGCAGCCACCGCCTCCTTCCTCTTCCTTCTCATCCTCCTCCTTCACGCGGCAAACCCTAATCCCCTTTTTCCCCCCTCTCTCCTCTCTCCCTAACTCCTTTCTCCTTCTGATTTCCCATTTTCCTTTTTCTTTTTACTTTTATTATTATTATTATTATTACTTTTATTATATATATATATATATAGCTTTCTTTTATTTTTAAATCTAGCTCGGCATCCGGACAATATTACGGGTGCACCCCGGGCACCACTCCATACCTCCGATTGTTTCCAAAAATTTTACGATATTTTAAATTATTTTCACCACGTCTGAAATACCCAAAATCATAATTAACATTAAAATAATTCAATCGGGATCCGAAATATTACATAGAGTGATCAGTCAACGATGGTCGAAGGGAAAAAAATTCTTCTCCAAGGCTGGCCGCCCAAGTCAACACTTACGTGGCACCACCAGGCTTTACTCACAAGCCACTACTACTAGGCCGGCTAACTTGTACACAGCCGCCTACAAAGTAACCTAAGGACACCACACCTTTGGTAACACTATAAACTCAATTGGCAGGCAACCGGCCAACCTAGTTGGCCACCCAAGTACAACTACAAACATAAATTAAAAGCAGTAAAAGGAAGTCGACACACAAAGTGGAAGAATGCCCATTTTATTGCTTTCAAGTATATTTATATTGTACATTATACAACAAGAGAACATCAAAAATCAAGGAGGAGGCGGCGGCAGCCCCTAACCATCCCATGGCTCCCTCACGAGGCTCTCGTGGTTTTGGGCGGACTTGTTTGACATGTTAAGCAGGTCCACCGGGAAATTAGGGTCAATAATCTGTGCGATACACAGACATATATTGTTCCCCTCCCACAATCGCGATAGCATCATTGGCTCGATCTCGTGAAGGCGTATCCAGATACTCAGCCGGTTCTCCAAGACTGACATATGCTCGGCAAGATGGTTGAGGCGCTTATTGATCCGCTCATTCTCCTCTCTTAGGCGGGTGTTCTCCTCCTTTAGGATAGCGTTCTCGGCCTCTGTATCAGCCAGAACGGTTTGCAAAGCGGTAACATCCAACCGTGCCCGCCTAACGTCGCCACCCGGCGTCTGCCCGTGCAATCTCCGCCTCCTCAGCCGAGATCACCCGATCCTCCGATCGATCCCCTGCCCACGGCAGAGCTCAACACCTTCTCCTTCGCACCAAAGAACAAAACAACGAAACTTTAAAGGAGAATTAGGCGTAAAGCATCACAATAAATTATACCGCGGATCCTCCACGCGGGCCTATCCGGCCCGGCCTCCAAGTCTAGCTCCATGGCTGGTGGGATAGAAGCAAAACCCTCGCGAGCAGGGCTAGCAGTGGCGGCGGGCTCCTCCTGAGCAGCAGAAGGCTCCAGATCAAACACTGATGGATCCGCCGACTACTGCATAACTGAAGAGCCAACTGATGGCTCCTGCGACCCCTCTGGCGGCTCACCGAAGGACGCAGGCGGTATCTCCTCCGGAACAGACTAAGGAACCACCCGTGGCGTAGGCTGCACCAGTATAACGCCTCCAACCTCAGTTTTTGGCATGTCCTCAAACGTCTTCTCCATCCCAGTGGCACTGCCAGGACAGCTGCAAATCCCGACCGCGATGTAGTCTGGCCCTAAAGACGATGATGAGGGCGTCACCACAGCCATCCTCTTGGGCCCGGAGCCGATGAAGTCGTCGTCAATCTGGCGGGGACGGATGATCAGGCCCCTAAAGTCCTCCGGCGGCGGTGCCCTGAGCTTCTGAATAGGGGAAGGCGGTCCCCAGTTCACATTCTTAGTCTTTTCCCTACAGACCAAGAAATCTATCTTGAAGTCAAAGAGATGGGCTTTGACCAGTTTGGTCAACCACTCCAAGGACGCCGTCTCCGCCACAAACGGCGTCCCCGTATAAACTTCCGGCACCTGACCCCGATCCTTTGCCAGGGGTCAGGTCTCAGTCACACTCACGAAGAAGAACCGATTCTTCCAGTTCTTTAGTGAGTCGTAGATGGCCGTGTTGACCTTCAAGCCACTACACGGAACCAGGAAAATCCACTCTCCTCCCTGGTTTATCTTAAACAGCCCCTTCACCATCGACATCGTTAGCCGCCGAGAATGCTTACGGAGAAAGATACAAAAAGTGTAAATATACCATACAACATTGGCGTGGAGTTGGGCGACGAGTGAACGCCAGAGCCTAGAGGATCAACCGTAAGTCGTCTAGAAGATGAAGACGGAGGCCGCTCCTCGGGTGGGCCTCATACACCGTCACGTGTCCTCGCCTAGGCCAAGAGAAGGCCCCGCTGCCCTTATCCGAACCCTCCACGCGATGTCTTTGGGGATGTTAAATTCGATGCACAGCTCTTTGATGTCGTTCTCTTCAAAGAATAGAAGGAATATCAGAAACGGAGGTCGAAGCCATATTTGCATAGAGATTGTGGGTTTTTCTCTCTAGAATGAAAGGTGAAGACGAAGAAGTAGAGCAAGCGTAGGCATGAAAACTCTAAGTAGGAGGGAAACTTAAACTAAAGGTGTGAAACGCTTAAGCCTCTCGAGAAGGCACGCCATCATACACAAGGTGTCGCTCCCAACGGCTCCTTTTGAAACAAATCTTCCGACAAATTAATGGTGGGATCATGATTTCATCACCAAGACACGTGTCTCGCTTTGGGCCAGCGAGCGCCTAATAGTCACGTGTCACCGGGGCTCATACAAAGTTCTCTCGGATCTCGACAAAAACGGCCAACAAATCTCGATCAACTTTTCTTCTGGGATCCACCAAAGACGGCCAATAGATCCGATCAACTTCTTCTTCGGATTGACTCACAAAGACAGCTTAATAGATCCATCTAACTTTTCTTCCAAGAATCTAACCAGATTTGTAAAATGATTTCGTCAATGCCTCACCTTTCGTGGAGTTCTCCGAAATTTTCAAGTAGCAAAGGACAGTGAGGAGCATCCCATCATGAACATGTCGGAGTCGGAGGCAAGAATTCTGGCCACCGACATGGGGGGCTAGTGATGGATATACTGTAGTTAGGCTGGCCCGTTAGTCAAAGAAGGCCCAAATCCTGAATGGCCCAAACGCACGCCCGACGGCCAACTTGATGTCGATCGACCGAGGCACAAAGCGGCGCCTAACTCACTCGTGATCTGGCCAACTCAAGCGTTGACAGGAATCACTATAGCAGCAAACTCAAAAATAAGAAGGCTTCTACGGGCCTGGCCCACCTGGGCCCACGATCCAATAGACGGTTAGCAACGGCTCTATCGCAGACTTGCACCTTCCATAAACTCAGCCAACACCCAAAAATGATATTAACAAAATAAGTTCCCTTCTCATAAGGAAGACGCCAAATTTTTTTAATTTTTGCCAACTGGAGCTTTCCAAAGGTAAAGTGCATGAAAGGAAGGTGAGTAGTTGGAAAAGCCGCTAACCGCAAGGAAAGGAAGCAATCTTAGCAAGTTAGACAACTTGTGCCTTCCTGCAGAAGGAAGGCCGCCCAAAATGGCACAGAGATCATGCCTTCCAACCAGGGAAGATCACCCTGCCACCATTCAAATAAGCCCTAGGGTTTTCATTCCTGGGCATGCTTTTTGAGAGGCTTTCGGACATTCTCTCAATTTTATGATTTCTGCTACGCTTCCAACCCCTCTCTGAGAGACCTAACGCTCTCTGATACCCAGGCACTCTCTACTGATACTCAGAGATCCAAAAGTAAACAAATGTGCTCTCTACAGCCGTTTACTGCCTTCCCACCGTCCCAGGTTCAAGAGACGGCCAAGCCTCTCTTTCATCTGGACATCCAAACATTCCCTTCTGACACATTCTCTCTTGTCCTCTCAATTTTAGTTCTCAGTACCTTTCCAAATTTTGAAAGCTTTCTTACTAATTTGAGCGTCAGAGTATTTTCGGTGGGATAACTTTCTGCCGACACACTGACCTCCTATTTGTTTAGTGGTGTGCAGGATCTCAACTCGGTGAATGGAGTCGTAACTATTCAGTTGCACCCACCCGAATGCTCGAAATTCGGATCCAAGGACACATCAATAGGTGTTAGATAATCAAGAAATAATAATTTTTTAAAAAAGTATTATTTTTATAATTAGAATAATTAAATAATTTAATAGTAATTTCACTCAAAATAACATTGATGGGTATACTGTAGTTGGGCTGGCCCAATAGTCAAAGAAGGCCCAAATGGCATGTTGGACGGCCAATTCTAACGTTGGCCCAATAGAGGTGAAGGCCCAAATCCTGAATGGCCCAAACGCACGCCCGACGGTCAATGCTAGCGTTGACCGACTAAGAGACAGGCGGGCAACCAAATCACCCTCAGGACGGTCAACTCAAATGTTGACCGAAATCACTGTAGCAGCAGGCTCAAAAATAAGAAGGTTTCTATGGGCCTGGCCCACTTAGGCCAACGATCCAGCAAGCAGTTAGCAACGGCTCTTTCCCTGACTTGTACCTTTCATAAATTCAGCCAACACCCAAAAAGGATATTGATAAAATTAGTACCCTTCCCATAAGGAAGGCGCCAGATTTTTTCAATTTCCTGCCAACTGGAGTTTTCCAACGGTAAAGTGCATGAAAGGAAGGTGAGCAGTTGGGAAAGCCGCTAACCGCCAGAAAAGGAAGCAATCTCAGCAAGTTAGACAACTTGCGCCTTCCTGCAGAAGGAAGGCCGCCCGAAATGGCACAGAGATCATGCCTTCCAACAAGAGAAGATCACCCTGCCACCATTCAAATAAGCCCTAGGGTTTTCATTCGGGGCATGCTTTTTTGAGAGGCTTTCGGACATTCTCTCAATTTTATGCTTTCGCTATGCTTCCAACCCCTCCGAGAGACCTAATACTCTCTCGATACCCGTGCACTCTCACGCGACACTCGAGAGATCCAAAGGTAAACAAATGTGCTCCCTCTGATGTTCATTGCCTTTCCCACCGTCCTGTGTTCAAAACGGCAAGCCCTCTTTCATTTGGACATCCAAACATTCCCTTCGACACATTCTCTCTTGTCCTCTCAATTTTAGTTCTCGAGTACCTTTCCAAATTTTGAAAGCTTTCTTACTAATTTGAGCGTAGAGTATTTGATTAGGATAACTTTTCCAGGCAATCGACCTCCTATTTGTTTAGTGGTGTGCAGGATCTCAACTCGGTGAATGGAGTCAGAACCAGTCAAGCAGACCAGCCCGAATCTGTTCGAAATTCGGATCCAAGGACACATCAATAGGTGTTAGATAATCAAGAAATAATAATTTTTTAAAAAAGTATTATTTTTATAATTAGAATAATTAAATAATTTAATAGTAATTTCACTCAAAATAACATTGATGGGTATATTGTAGTTGGGCTGGTCGATAGTCAAAGAAGGCCCAAAATGGCATGTTGAATGACCAATTCTAACGTTGGCCCAATAGAGGTGAAGGCCGAATCTGAATGGCTGACGCCGCTCGACGGCCAGTCGATGCTAGCGTTGGCCAGAAGCTAAGAGACAAAGTGGCAACCAAATCACCACCAGGACGGTCAACTCAAATGTTGACCCGAAATCAATGAGGCTCAAAAATAAGAAGGTTTCTATGGGCTGGCCCACTTAGGCCAACGATCAATGACGATTAGCAACGGCTCTTTCCCCGACTTGTACCTTTCATAAATTCAGCCAACACCCAAAAGGATATTGATAAAATTAGTACCCTTCCCATAAGGAAGGCGCCGATTTTCAATTTCGCTAACTCGGGATTTTCAACGGTAAAAGTGCATGAAAGGAAGGTGAGCGGTTAGAGCCGCTAACCGCCTTGAAAAGGAAGCAATCTCGGAAGTTAGACAACTTGCGCCTTCGGGCAGAAGGAAAGCCGCGAAATAACGAGAGATCATGCCTTCCAACAAGAGAAGATCACCCTGCCACCATTCAAATAAGCCCTACGGTTTTCATTCTTGGGCATGCTTTTTGAGAGGCTTTCGGACATTCTCTCAATTTTTATGCTTTCTGCTATGCTTCCAACCCCTCTCTGAGAGACCTAATACTCTCTGATACCCAGGCACTCTCTACTGACACTCACAGATCCAAAGGCATACAAATGTGCTCCCTACAGTCGTTTACTGCCTTCCCACCGTCCCAGGTTCAAAAAACGAACAAGCTTCTCTTTCATTTGGACATCCAAACATTCCCTTCTGACACATTCTCTCTTGTCCTCTTAATTTTAGTTCTCAATACTGTGACGGACCGAATTATTTTCCATCGAATATCCTCCGCCAAAGGTAACATAAACTAAAGTCCACAATTAGCAATTATGGATTCTACAAAACTTTCGACAGAGTTCCCTTTGAAATTGGACAAAAACCAAAAATATAACCTGTTTAAAAGCATCCTGTACAAACACACAACTAATCATTATTGAATGTTTGGCTTACAACACACAACGCAGGATCATATAACTGCCATATCATCCATGGCTCCAGCACAGTAACCCTATCTACTATACTGGATCTAGAAAGATGTCATCTAACAAAACTCAAAATCTAGGAACATTAACATAACATAAATGCAAAAGTACAACTAAATCATCAAAACCTACGGAAGCATAACAAAACTATAATATAACAACAAGCCACATCCATCCATGAGTGGCTGTTTATGTTCTAATATTATAAACATAACCCAATCTTTAAGCTTCGACATCGAGCTAATATCTTCAAACAAGTCTCTCTCCTTACTCTAGCTAATCTAGTGCCGGCTAAGTGTTCAAATCTGGAAGGAAAAACAGTAAGGGTGAGCGTACAGCTCAGCAAATATAATCATACTCAATACTCGTAGGCAAATAATAGAACAACTGGAATGGGGGGAATACAAGCAATCTCAATAATCATGAATCAGGAGAGGGAACAGGAAACATATGTGAAAAAGCACTTTTTGTGCTAACGTAAACAATCAAGTTTTGACCCCGAAAAATTATAGTAGAAGCAACAATAAATAAATATCCAATACGCGTAAAGGATATTTAATACTAGATGCTAACGAGATAACAAGCATGCATAATATATATAACGATGAGCAACAAAGATAAAGACACAAATTTTTGATACGAAGTGAAAACTTGATATCCACGGTAATCGAGAAAAACACTCCGGACTTCAACGGCCAGGGAAGCAATGCACCATGAAAATCAACTTACAGACCGGCTAGTAACGACGCGCTAACCTAGCCGACTTATTCCCGTCACGTAATCCCTACTAATAAACTCCTTGGATTTGCCCGCGACAACGGAACTGGACACCTTCCGATCTTCACGTCAATCTTCCCTCAAACCACTTGAATTGCCAATCACAATTGAGTCTCCTTCTTCACGAACCAACGTCTCTAAACGAAGGTAGAAGGCAATGTTTCAATGGTGAAAGAAAGTTGGTGAGAAAACTTATATGAGCATGAAGAGCAATCTTATAATATTAAGTTTTCAAGAGAAGTAGGAACAATGGAGCATTAGAAGCTTTCTTCAAGGAAGCTTTGAAAAATTCAGTCAAATGGTGATTAGGGTTTCAAAACTTAAGGTATGTATTTATAGAAGTGCAAAAAAATCATTCAAAAATTTTGCATCGGGCGCTGAGTGGAAGGTGGTGAAGAATGACGGGCGCACTTTACGGATTTTAAATTTCGAGCAAATATCGAGCGCCCGGCGAGCCAGGTCACTTTGGATTTTCGGCAGGCAGTATCGGCGCACGCGAGCCGGGTACCTTTAGATTTTCGGCTCGAGTGGGGTTCAGGCACCAAAGTAGCGAGGTTTCGGGAGGCTCGGCGACTAGAGGGCGGAACAGACGAAATGGACTTTAACCCGACAACCCACAACCCGACATCGATACAATAATATATATGGTTATGGAATATGCCAATTAGACAAATGTCTCTAACAATATGGAATCAGATTCTCTGGTACATCGATTAGGCATTATTTATTTTCATCATTATATCATCTTTGCAGACCAAGGGCTAGTGAGCCATCTAGCCAACGATGAGCGAGAACGAGGAAAGGAATGTGTTTACTACACATTCTAAAGCCAACTACATTTTAGGTCTCGCAGCACTTGACCGCCGGTTGCATCTCCACTATGCAACAATTAACCAAACAGTTATATTTTAGGCCTGCAGCACTCGGCCATCTCAACACGCCCCATATCCCCTGGGGACCAGACAGTTCCTCGTTCTTCCACAGTAGTATCCTAAGGCATACTACGAATATCACCCGCTCCCACGAGCGGCTAGAATACGTTGCCAAGTATTCCTCGGGTTCACACCGCGATGGACATGGTAAGCCAAAGGTCACTACCCCTATGAATCATGGTCCTAGTTTCAAGATTAGTTCCAACACTTGGAGTGAAAAATTCACATTTGCCATACACATTCACAATTCGGAAAAACCTATTCCCGTCACATACATCTCCATCCGAGAGATCATTCCATCACAATGTACAATATGGATTTCCTTCCATTTACTTGCTCGGTTCACAACTTTCTGTGGGACTCAATCCCGTTATTACCATTCAATTCATGTTCACTAGAGAATTTCGAATTTTACACCTTCAATAGTCAAATACTGTCTTAGAAGCCTTCGGGGCTAATTCCCTTACTTTCGGTACACGGATAAACCTTTTCTGGGCTTACATTATATTGAAACATTTAGACATCACTTTCATAACAATTAAACGAGGGCAAAGCATGTAAATTTCCCATTTATTTTCGGATGAACAGTGTTAGGCCTCTTTTAGAGCATCAGGATGCATGAACGGTTCGATACTTAGAAATCAGGCGTTAGTTGATACATATGCATTGTGGGACATGGTAATTCATCTTTTAGAAGTCGACTCAACATCTGTGAAGGTGGAAATAATTCCCCCTTTACACTCGGATGAATAGTGTCGGGGCCAATTTAGAGGCCGGACATGATCGATCCAGTCGAAGCGTGCGAGATCGAACTCGCGGCCCGACATATATATATCTTTAGGATATGGGGATTCGCATTTTGAGGTCAATTTCACGATCACGAGAAGGAAAACGAGAAATCCCCAATTTCGTGGGTTAGGGTTTCGGTGAAACCAAAGCTGAGTGATCGGACACGATTCGAACAACTAACTACATATTCCTTGGTCATTAATCATGGGTTTCAAGATTCTAATATTAATAATGGGTATCAACACAAAATATCCAATCAAATCAAGCAAAACATTGAAAGAGAACAAGAAGTGAGCATGAGAACACTTGCCTCAACGCGTGCTTTCACCTTTATAACTAGCTCTCGGACGGATTCGGACTCGACAGCCCCGATCTCCATCTTTCTGTCACTAAAACCGGTGCTCCCTCTCTCTCTAGAAGCTTCTGGCTCGTGGAAAAAATGAGAAAATGAGAAGCAGCCGCAACTTAAAAAGGCGCCACTACTCGAGCGCGCCTTGAGCGAGCATCAGGCGGGTGCAATTCTTGAATTCCCGCTCAAGCGGAGCTCGAGCGGCCAGTAGGCGGGAGCAATTTTGAAAATCGCGCTCGAGGCAGCGCTTCAGCAGCACGAACCCGAATTATTCTCGATTTTCTTCCGATACCCAACCTTATTCATTCTATAGGCCTAGTATTGATCATTAACATACTAATCACCTCATCATTATCAAATTTTCAGACCCGAAACCTCACAAATACCTTCCCAGATTTTGAAGGCTTTCTTATTGACTTGAGCGTCGGAGTGTTTTCAATGGGACAATTTTCCGCCAATACACTGACTTTCTGTTTGTTTAGTTGCATGCAGGATCCCAACTCGGTGAACGGAGCCAAAACCAGTCAAGTAGACCAACTCGAATCTGTTAGAAATTCGAATCCAAGGATGCATCAAACATGTAATAAAATTTTCGTTCCATCTAATTAAATATAGTGTCAAAATTATTCATTTATCTTACTTTTTTTGACGAGTGTTATAAGTCATCAATAATTTGTTTTTACAAAAAAAAATATCCACAATTTTTTACTTAATAATTAGGAAGAATGGTCATAGTTTTGAATAATGGGAGAAGACTCTTCTCAATATATGAACACTACTATGCAACTTTAGCTATAGTGTTTTTTTTTTTTTTTTCTAATAAGTAAACTTTAGTCGGTTTATTTCAGCTGTTCTCTTCACGCCCTTTGGAAATTTTTAAAGGACCAATTTTTTATAGTCAAGCACTTTATCCTTTTGAATCTTCCATATGAGATTTTCTTTATCATAATAGGAATACAAGTAGAAATCTTAATTTATATATTATTTACCACAATCGATGTTAGTTTTTTTTTTTTTTTTTTTTTGGCTATCAAGGCTAATTATCTATAAATGAAAAAGGCATGATACTCAAAATAATATGTGATATGGATTTATAAAAATTAAGCGTTAATTATAATATCATTACGACATAAATCAAGATATAGATTTCCTAATTTAGTTCTTTTATATTTAAATGTTACATTCTTTTTCATCCAATTCACATAACATTGTCTATCGAATTTTCATGTTAAGAAGAAATCAAATATTGAGCCAACTCTTAAAAACATATACAATATCTTAGATATTTACAGCTCAGTAGAGTAACCCTCCCATCCTAAGGAATTACAAAAATAATTGTTTAGATATAAATCCCCATACACTTTGAGTGTTTACAAAAAGTTAGGAAACCTTCTCCAATAGACAATGTGTGATAATATGTGTCATAGAGCTTGCCCCCTCTATGATCTCCATCAGATATATGGAAAAGCTTTATTATACACTCTCTGAAGCCAATCTTTTAGTCATCAATCACATTTCTTACTCACCACCAATGACATGCATTTCTCTCTTCACTAGGATGGTTGTGCATGAATTTTGGTAAAATTACAGAATTAAAATTTCATGTTACTTCGTGATACTAACCAATTAATAAAATACCTAAATTTATCGTATATCTTGATAGCTAATCAAATCTAACGTTATTTTAAAAATAGTTAGACATCCTTTTATAATTGACTATATTATAAATTAACATAATAATCTTATTGTGTTTTGTGTTATGGAGGATAGGGGTCGGCATTTCCACTTTGGAATGTAAATTATAGGCCCCACAATTGGGGGCAGTTAACAATATCTTTCTAGAGAGAGAATGGCCTCATGTTCTAAATATCCCATGCTAAAAAATATGGAAGCTAAAGATAAGCAATTCATTAAAGCTAGTGTCTATAATCTTGCTAGGCTTTTAGAAATAGTATTCTTAAAGCAAGTTTCAGTATAACTCAAATCGAATAAAATAATAGATAACTTAGAGTTAGCCAAGGTGCAAGCGACCTAACAAGAAAACTTAGAAAAAGAAGAAAGGATTGCTTACCTACAAAGTAAATGATATTTGGATATACGCCCACATATGTCAAAATGCACCTCTTTAAGGACATAGTCGGCAGCACATGTAGTGTATTGAATGATCGCTTCTATATAGTGATCCATCCATTATAGTGTACTAGCATGTAATTTTTGTAATCCGCTTTACCTCCACCAGATCATGACAATAACATTTTATATTGAAGATATTTTAAATAAAGACTCATTCAAGTTATGTTATCAAACACTTAGAGAATTGCATCTTAATTATCAATACTAGGCATTTGAAAGATCTCACACAAATCTCGTCCATATTATTATAGGTAGCCCAATGTTACCATATTAGAAAGACGATCAATCTTCTAGTTATTTTCATTGAGAATGTGAATGATCTCAAACCCATCAAGAAAAAACAAGAGAGCCCAGGTTTTTGAAAACTATTTCGCTAACTTTAGATCGGTTAATAAAATTTTATACTCATCCATATTGTTGATTGTTGGGAACTTAAATATGCTTGAGTACTTAATCCTAATCCCTTTGGATGAAGTCAGGACAATTCCAACTCTGCTACTAATCTAGAAAGATGCTACATCCATGTATAGTGTGCACTTGGATGGGGATGTGTGTAGCATAGCTCCCGATGATTCCTCAACTACCTCATCTAAGATTAGTGTCATTGTTTCAATGACAAAATCCGTAAGGGTTTGATTCTTTATGGAGAATCAGGCCCAAAATTCTATATCAAATTTGCCTAACTATATTGACCATTTGATTAGGGATACGGATAATTCTAATTTTTATAGAATCCTTTTTAGAAATTAATCTGTTAGGATCACAATTTTATAGGCCTAAAAATATAGTCAGAGTTTCTTACAGTAAAAGCTAAGGCTAAAACAGTCTTCTCTGTTCCTACATAACAAGTCTCCGAGCTCGCTGGAAATTTCCTAACATGGTACAATGCCTATTGTATTCGTAACTCTTTCCTGACTAGACCAACACTTGGAGCTATTTTTAAAATAGTCAAGTAAAAATATAGATCATCATCTTCCTTAGGATGAGCTAACAAAAGAAAATATGACAAATATTGTTTCAAATCCTAGAAAGCTTGTTGGTACTCATACATCTAATAGAAACTCGTTCATCTCTACTCCTTAAAGTGTCTTGAAGAATGATAAATACTTCTCAACTGACTTGACCATGTATCGAGATAGTATTGCAAGCCAATCGGTTAGTTTTTGGATATCTTTGATTGTTTGAGGGGGTTCCATATTCATCAATTGCTTTAATCTTCTTCGAATGGGCATCTATCCCTTGTTGATAGACTATAAAATCCAAAAACTTAACAAACTTTACCCAAAAAATACACTAAATTGAGTTTGACCTTATTTGGTATGTTTTTAGTGTATCGAATATCTCTACTAGATCTTTAATATCATCAACGACAAATACCTTTTGACAAATATGTCATCATCATACATCTTTATATTTTCTTCAATTTGTTGTTCGAATATATTTTCACCGGCCACTAATATGTGGTCCCAACATTTTTTAAATTGTAATGCATCACTATTTAGTAATAGATTCTCCAAACTTAATGAGGTTATCTCTTCTTCATTGAGATTCATCCAAATCCTGTTGTACCTTAATAAACATCCACAAAACTTAGTAGTTAATGTCTGGATATTGAATTTGCCAGTTGATCGATCTTTGGGAGTGAAAAACTGTATTTTAGACATTCTTTATTTGTAGCAAAATGCAATGAATATGAATATCTATAAAAAAATAATAATAATAAAGGAATGAGTAGTAATCACAATAAACTATGCTGCAGGGATATAAAATTGCAACAGTTATAGACAAATATATAAAGACAACAGATTTAGAATGTATAAGACACTATTTTGCCAAAAAAAAAACCACTCCTGTTGGGTCCCATGTTCAGGCCCATGAAGAGTTTCGAGGCCCATGAGAAGGAAGACAAAGCCTGTGCAGGATAAAGAGCCCAACCCAATTGTCCAGGAAGCATATGCAGAGCCACGCTGGCAAGAAGGCGACGGGAACTCTGCGGCGCATTAATGCGCTCTCGTTAGCATGAGGAGCGAATTGCGACACGGGAGTTAAAACTATCTTCATCAAGAACCTCGAGCATTCGGCCAATCCATCCAACTCCTTCTCGGACACCCCGGGAAGGAAAAAGCCGAGATCTTCTTATTGCCTCTCGATGGTTGCTAAGGGATGAACTCCACTCGCTCGAGTGCCCCTCCTGTTATGGGCGAGGTGCACACCATTCTCTTGTCCAACGCAAAGACGGCAGTGAGGCGTCTTTCACGGAACAGGAAAGACCACAGTGGAACCTAACGCAGCGTGCGAATCTCGTCTAGTGGGTGACGAATCACGCGGCGCGGAAAAGCTGTGGTCTCTGGGGAAGGCGCCAGTCGAAAAATGGCAAGCGATAGCGCGGCACGAGGAGGGCTATGAAGTGCGGAATGGGCCCAAGGAACATGCTAGGCCCGACCCAGCTGGCCAGCCTCGAGCATGGGGGGCTAGTGTTGGTCGCATGTTCGGGCCCGTGAGAGAGTTTCGAGGCCCAGAAGGAAGACAAAGCACAGATGCGGGATGGCCAGACCTTGATTGTCAGGGAAGCATATGCGAGTCATTTGGCAAGAAGGCGGCAGGAACTGCGGTGCATTAATGTGCTCTTAAAAAGCAGAACAGAAAGGCGGAAAGGTCAGTTAATGGGGAAACGGGCGCACGGCGCCAACAGCTCACGCAGCCGCCTCACAGCGGCAGCCGCCAATCCCCTCGTTCGGGAAAACCAGCGTGGCCGGCAACGCCAAGAGGGCCGCCACCACGGCAAAATGACAGCCGACATGACCGGCGGTCCACGACAACGACAGCAGCAAAGAAGCCCTCACAAGGCATCTTGGTGCCCGTTCAAGGGGAGGGGCCTATAAGAGCTCCACATCCCAAAGAAAGGGATCCAATTTTTCGAGCTCGAGATTCCCTATTTACAATCCACTCGCAAACTCCGAAGTTTCCCTCTTCTCACCTCGATCACAAGAAAGAAAAGAGCTGGGCCGAGCGCTCTCACTTCCCTGCAGCGCACGAGCTAGCTCACGATCCACTGACCCCTTCGTCCTCGGACCACGGGAAAGTTGGCCACCCGTTGCGGTGCATTGAGAAAGCCGGGCCTTCCATAACTGCTCCTTTGCATTCTCCATACCATCCTACACGCATCTCTCACGCCATTACAAAGTTTCATCCATGCATCAGCTCTTAGAGTCGCCGTTCCGTCGTTCTTGGAAATTTGCTGACTTGAGCATTGGAGCGGCCTCGATGGGAGAAATCCTACCGGACCCCTGACCTCTTATTTGTTGTTTGTGTTGTGCAGGTCTAGGTTCATAGAGACGGAGACCGGACTCTTCTCCTGACGCCATCGCGTGCTTGAGAATCCGAAGGCTCTCTGTCCGACGGCAATTGCGGAGGAGGATAACATGACACACTCTTAGCTTCTAATTCTGAACTAAACCCTAGACCGATCTATAGCCACTTGATGGAGTCCTACGGTAAGGAAAATCAATAAGATAAACCTAACGACTAAAATACGCAAAATTAATAGCAAAAGGAAGATCGAATTTTGCAACATGCATGACAGCTTAAGCCATTAGAAGAAGAAAGAAGAAAGACAGTTCTCTGTGTACGTCGCGTTTTCTCTAATAGATTTTTGCTTGCTCTTTTAATCTTAATCTTCCAATTCATTTCTCCATAAGACACCATGTCCCATCTTCTGTTCTATTATATGTTGTTAGATATATTAACGCAGATGGTTCTCCTGACCACCTTATGATACATGTTGGTGTAAAGGAGACATGTTACTGTGCAAGTATCCCTCCCCCGGGTTTATTCTTCCCCCCTTTGAATTTACATGCCTCAACTTACATTTCTAAATATGTAGCTGATGCCTTCAAGTTATCCCACATGCTACCTCCTAAACAAGTAGTCTACCATTAGGAGTTTGAGAAGATAAAAGAACTTTGTTTCCTCATCTAATAATTAATGTTGTTGTCTGGTTATTTGTCACTTGTTGTAATAAAATTATCAGTTGTAATAAAATGTTTAGACTATGAGTTTACGGTTGTTTGATGGCAATCATGTTAACTCTTTGGCTAGTTATGGTTTCTTTTTTAATTAGAGCGATAGAGGGGACGGGAGAAAGTATCTAGGACATTCCTCCCCCTAAAAAAAAGTACAAAAGAGGGGGTGACATGCTATTATGCCAAACCCAGTGACAGGTACATACCGTGTTATATTTAATGTTCTCGGCCAGCATAGGAGGCTTCTCGCTGACGGAGAGGGAAATAGAGTGGCATAATGATGGCAAGCTATGCTTTTCTATTTTAAGTAACAATGATATATTATGATATGTATATTTGTTAAAAATTGGGTCGATCTTTTATTAGTCTCACGCCCATTAAAAGTATTGTATTTCAATATTGAAGCTGTCAGGTATGTTCACACAATATTCGTGTAAGATTTATTCAAATGATATTGTTTGTAGGAAAATTCATGAGAGGATCACAGCAGTAACTTAGGAGCCAAGTAAGGAGGATTTTAATAGTTATCTACAAAGGGACTGCAAGATGACCGCTTAACTGTCGCGACCACGAGGACATCGGTGGTGTATTATGAGACAGCTAGGAACTAGCCCCTCAAATGGCCACATGGGATACAAAAAATGCTATTTTAATGTTAGGGAAAAAAGAGAGATCATTTAACACAAAGAAGTACCATATGAAGAGAGGAAAAAAGAAAAGATTGAAGTCTGATTTGAGTTTCATTATTTTTTAAAATTGGGTATGCTTCTCTAATTTAATTTTAGAACGTATTATAGTTTGATTACTTATTTTCTTAATATTTTTTTCTAATGAGTTATTAAATGTGTTGGGATTGTTTTTAAATTGTCATCCACTTGGATAGTAGCAAAATAATTTCGGACAGGATTATATTTATAATTGAATACTATTATAGTAAATTTTTTTAAAATTTATCTATAATTTTTCTCTTAATTAAGAAAATTTTTTTATGTGATTCATTATTTTTATGAATATATGGATCATTACTTTTTAGTTGTTTATTTTCCCTCTAGAATGACAAAAAAATTTTAATTTATATATTTGATTTTATCTCTACTTGTGCAAAACCTTTTAAATTCAAAGGTTTTAGTCGAACAAGTTAATCTATATTTGTATTTACTATACTTTCTGTTGCGTCCTGAGTTTTTGTCCATCTAGCGAGCAGCGTCCAAGCGAAACTTACGAGTTCCAAGATGGACAGAAAGTAAAATGCGAAAGAATGAAGGGGACGGGGACTTCGAGTACGATATCTTTTACGTAGAAAAACCACGGTCACGGACGAGCATCCAGGAAATTCCACTATGGATCCAGGAGAATACAGCAGGACCCTTGATGGTGCTTTTTGTCACCCCCAGGAATTACAAATCTCAAGTTCCGTTTCTCTCTTTTTGCTTTTTCTGGGAAGAATTCTCTCAACATGGACTCAGGAGATGAATTTGCAGAATCCCCCCTTGGGGCCTGAAAGGAGGTATTTATAGGAAAAGGAAAAGTTATTCTGTTACGGAAGGGACACGTGACGCTGGCGTGTCAGTGATGCTTGCCACAGCCCAGCTAGTGCGGCGTGCTAGGGACACGTGTCGCCAGGGCAGTGGTTGCAGTACCTGCCCTGCAGATACGGCGCACCAGAAATGCCAGTCCTGCAGATACGGCGTGCCAGGAGCCGTTGGATTCATGATGATGCGTGCCTTTTCGGTTATAGGGAATCATCTGAGTTGGCATGCTCGGACACTTTGATTTCTTATATGGAGACGTTCTTAATGGTTCTCGGACGCTTCTCGAGTTTTCTTAATGACGCCAGCCCCCTTAGGGGTCCTTGTACTCCCATGGAATAAATGGACCTCTCGGGCTTTCATCACTATTTGGGCCCCTTGGGCCGTGGGCGTGACTTTGGGCCTTCCTTTTGGGCAATACTTTATGGGCCCGAGTATTGGAACCTAACACTAGCCCCCCATGCCAAAGGGTTCGAGGTCCTCAATCGTTTGGCATGACGCAGCTGTTTCTCCATGGAGGCTGGCCTTTTCTTTTGGTGATCATCCTGACCACTGTATCCTCGAGAAAATGTGACAAAAAGGTTTGGTAAAGAAGTGTAAAGCTTCTTTGAGTCCGAGGCCTTTCAGCCCGCCATTTGGACTTTTGCGGAACAATAAATGCAAGACTGACCGGTCCAAGTGCCTTGGGAAAGCAAGCCTATTTCTTTTGGGGGCAGAACGGTCGAGCGACACGTGGTGAAGGGCAATGAGTGCGCCTTTTCGAATTTCAAAAATATTAATAGGCCTTCTCGTTGCCAGCTTCCCACTTCTGTGTTTTGCTTTCGTTTCATTTTCAAAGTGTTGAAGCTTTTCGCTCTCTGTTCTTCTTCTGCGCCTTAACCATTTCTCCCAAAACTTTTCGTTGCCGTTCCTCTTTCGTTATTGAGGTCTCGCCTCTCGTTGCCATGGCTCCTTGGGTAAAAGACATCGCTTCATCCCTCACTCCCAAGGATCTCGACGAGATTCGGGCAAAGTACGACATCCTCGCTTCTACTGAGATGGTGGTTCAGGGGCTGCTAAGAGGGCTTGCAGTTCGCCTGAAGGCTTCATCACCGTTTACGAGGTTCACCTAAAAGGGGGACTCCATTTTCCAGTTCCTTCGAAGCTTTATAATCTGTTGCGCGAGTTGGCTGTTCCGTTCGCCAGGCTTCAACCAAATGCAGTAAGGTATTTTGGTCTCTATCTGCATTTTTGCACGCTGTTATAAGAAGGTCCTTGGGGTAGCCATGGTGAAGGTTATGTTCCGCTTTACTCATAATCTGGAATGGATCACCATGACTCCTCGTCCGGAGTTCGCTGAGATGAGCGGTGGGAACCCAGACTCCATGAAAAGATGGAAGGACAAATTCTTCTTTCTGTGAGTTCGAGAGGATTGGGAGCTCCCGGCCACATGGGGAAACGTGGTGAGCAAACATTGCTTGGACACCACCGCTGAAGAGAGAGAGGCTGCCAAGGAGGTCACAGATCTGGTTATGGCCAACCTTGGAAGTTTTAACGTGGGGAAAAAGAACATTTGGCTGTCCCCGGAGAAATTGGCGGATGCCAAGTGGGTGACGATCTGGGGATGCCTCATTTGGCTCTGCGGATTTCAGGAGGAGGAAGAAGAAGAGAGGCCGAGAAGGAAGGAGGCTTCTCGTTATCAGGGGTCCGTCAGGGGGCTACAAAAAAGCCCACGGATGGAGGCCTCGGGAGGTTCCACTGCGGTCATTGGCTGACCCTCGTCCGGCGACAACAATGCCGTTATTGCTCCAATGGTGAGGAGGGACATGAAGTTGGCTGTTGGTCCTCCCACGGAGCCTGAAGTCGCGGGTCCTTCTAAGGATCTGGCAGTTTTTGAGGTCTCGGAGGAGACTAGAATTGCTGAGGTTGAGGACGCAACTATGGTCGTAACCGCTCCTGTCCTGGAAGCCACTGAGGTTGAGGAGTCTCACGGGATGGAATCTACTAGTGTTGTCCCTTCTGAGGACATTTGTGAGGTCCTTGGTGGGCACACTTACTTACCAAAAAAAAAAAAAAGAGGTCCTTGGTGGGGAAGAGGCTGAGGTCGCGACCTCAGAATTCCTCGAGGCTCCTGGACCCGCAGAGGTGTAACCATGCAGAGGCGTTGCGGAGGCCACCCGATCTCGAAGATCTTTTGGCCGAGGCGATCCTTGACGTTAAGTGGCACTGCGAGTATTCTGCCCGGTGCACGTCTCTAGCGGAGTGTGGCCCAGTTACGACTCTCTAGTTTCTAAGGTACTTCATAGCTTATTTACTTCTTTTGCCTTGCTTTTAGTTGGCTGCCTCTTGAGGACCTATTTATCTTTTCGGCTCAAGACATGGCCGGAGCCTTAGCTACTGTCAAAGAAGCCGTCCCGAGTCTCGCTTGGAGATGGATTATTGAGGGAACTAGGAAGCCGCCATGACAGTCAAGTGAAGGCGTATTTGACAGAGGAAAATTGCCTCTTTGGAGGACACCGTCAAGCTCCTTCAGCTTAAGTTGGGGTTCTACGGGACAAGGTTGTCCGTCAGGACAAGATGTTGAGGGCGTCCATACAGCCCTCAGAGATAGCGTCGTTATTAGACAGCAGATACCGAGAGGGCATTCATATGTGCCGCCGGGTGCTGCGGTTGGTTAATCCGCGATTTTCGGGGGCTGTCCTCGATCCCAGGAATGCCGGTGCCTTATGCCGAGAAGACTTATATGGCATTGCTGGGAGGCCTTTCCCCGAGTCCTCTCGGGCAGGGCCTGACGGTGAACCTATCGTGTCCGAGCAGCCAAACCTGACAGATCAGGCGGGGACTTCTAGAGCCCAAGAGGTTCACGGACAAGGGAGTGAGGAGGAGCTCCCATGACTTGTTGTCTTTTGTCTCCTTTCTTTTTTTTTTTTTTTTGAACACTGTACAGAATATTGTTTTTGTTAATAAAAACTTACACTTTCAGAGTTGAAACCTAGGACTCTTTGCCCGGCCTGCACGAGTGTTTGTTCCTTCTATAAGGTGAGGCTAAGTAGTTCATCCTTAGCTTTTATCATGAGCCCTTTAAAAGATTATGCCACCTTTTGACTTCTCGGATCGTTTGGCCTTGCATGAAATTCTTAGAGCTTTAAACTTTTAGGGTACTCGGATGGAACCGAATTTTTAGGATACGACCTCTAGGACCACTCGGATGGGACCGAGTTTTTAGAATACGACCTCTGGGGCCGCTCGGATAGGATTGAGTTTTTTAAATAAGACCTCTAAGGCCGCTCGGATAATATCGAGTTTTTGAATACGACCTCTGAGGCCGCTCGGCTGAAGCCAAGTTTTTAGAGTACGACCTCCAGGGCCACTCGGCCGGAGCCGAGTTTTTAGAGTACGACCTCCGGGGCCGCTCGACCAGAGTCGAGTTTTTAGAGTACGACCTCCGGGGCCGCTCAGCCGAAGCCGAGTTTTTAGAGTACGACCTCTGGGGCCGCTTGGTTAGGACCTAGTTTTTAGCAGGCGATTCGTCCATCACTGAAAGTATTTCCTGAGGTGCGTGGCATTCCAAATCCGCGGTACCAGCTTGCCTTCCTGGGTGCGTAGCTTGTAGGCCCCTCCCCGAAGGATGGCAGAGACCAAAAATGACCCTTCCCAATTGGGTGAGAGTTTATTCCTGCCGGCATTTTTTCTCATGGCTTCCACGCTCCTTAGTACTAGGTCTCCAATCTCGAACTGCCGCATCTTTACCTTCTTGTTGTAATCGCGGGCCACTCGTTGTTAGTAGGCTGCTATCCTGAGCCAAGCCTGATCGCATATCTCCTCGAGCGCATCGAGGTTTTCTCGGAATCTCCGTCAGGTGATTCTGGTCGTCTTTGAAGTATCCCACTCGAGGGCTCGTAAGGCACTTCTCTTTTGGAATGACGGCCAACCCCACAGCGGAGGGCGAAAGGGGTTTCCTGCAGTGGCTCTCCAGGCGTCTCCTATATGACCAGAGGACCGAGGGTAGCTCATCTACCCATGAGCCCTTAGAGCACTCTAGCTTGGTCTTGATTCCATGCAAGATCGTGCGGTTCGTTACCTCTACCTGTCCGTTGGCCTGTGGGTATGCAACTGATGTATGTACCAGGTTGATCTTCAGACTGGTGCAGTACCTTGTGAACCGCTTCTCGGTGAACTACGTTCCGTTATCGGTTACGATGTATTCTGGGACTCCAAATCTGCACACGATGTTCTGACGGAGGAACTCCGTGGCGTTTTGTTCCGTTATCCTTGCACTTTGTCTTTGCCTCCACCCATTTGATGAAATAGTCGATTCCAACGATTAGGAACTTCCTTTGTCCGAGAGCGAGCGGGAACGGTCCGAGAATGTCGAGCCCCCACTGGACAAATGGCCATGGGGATTGGAGTGCCCGGAGATCTGTGTGGGGGCGATGGCTCATGTTGCTATGGAGTTAGCAGTTTTCACACTTACGCACAAAGTTTATGGCATCGTACTTCATTGTTGGCCAGTAGTACCCTTGCCTCATGAGTTTAAAGGCCAAGTTCTTCCCTCTAATGTGGGATCCGCATATTTCGATATGTACCTCCTGGAGGGCATACTCGGACTCCTCTGGGGTAAGACACCTTAAGTAGGGGGCCAAGAAGCCCCGCCGATACAACTGTCCATCCACGATCGTGTACCATCCCACCATCTTTTTCACTTTCTTGGCTTTGTTCGGATCTTCAGGCAGTGTGCTGTCAGATAAGTACCTTAGATAAGGGGTCATTCAGGTGCTTTCGCTCGTCACTTGCAGTTCAGGGTCTTCGATGCTGGATCTGTCTAGGACTTCGCGCATTCCTCGAGCATACTGTTTAGGATCCCCGGAAGCTGCGGCCCTCACAAGCGTGTCAGCTTTGAAGTTTTCCTCCCTCGGGATGTAGACAAATTCGGCGGCCTTGAAGTCCGAGATCATGCCCTTAACCTTGGAGAGGTATTTGGACAACTGTGAGTTGTTGACATCAAAGCTCCCGCGAACCTGATTGACGACTAACTCAGAGTCGCTGTAGACGACCAACTCCCTGGCCAAGCACTCTTTGGCAAGTCGAAGCCTAGCTATCAAGGCTTCGTACTCTGCAACGTTATTTGTGGCCGAGAACCCTAGGGTT
Organism: Nepenthes gracilis; assembly: GCA_033239525.1. Classification (NCBI taxonomy): domain Eukaryota; kingdom Viridiplantae; phylum Streptophyta; class Magnoliopsida; order Caryophyllales; family Nepenthaceae; genus Nepenthes; species Nepenthes gracilis. The sequence goes on along the minus strand of BSYO01000014.1, from coordinate 4,881,502 downwards.
AGAGAATACTTTATCTCCAACCCCTCTGGCGTACGCAAGACAACACCAGCTCCGCAGCCATCCTTCATTGAGGAGCCGTCCACGTGCAGGGTCCAGGCTGACGCCTTGCTGAACTCGTCTGCACCAACTTGGTCCTGATCACCGCTGGGCAACGCCGTTGTTTTGACGAGGAAGTCCGCGAGGGCCTGCCCCTTCAAGGCAAGTCTCGGACGGAACTCTATATCAAACTCTCCCAATTCGATGGCCCACTTGATTAGTCATCCAGATATCTCAGGCTTCTGCAAGATTGCCCTTAGCGGCTGGCCAGTCAAGACCACTATCCTGTGTGCCTAAAAGTATGGCCTAAGTTTCCTTGCGGAGTACACCAATGCCAAGGCACCTTCTCCGCGAGGGGATATCTGGTCTCGGCATCCGCGAGAGTTTTGCTCACGTAGTGCACGGGTTGCTGCCTCCCGTGTTGCCTTCGTACCAAAGCCGAGCTTAATGCCGTGTCGGACACGGAGAGGTACAAGTACAGCTCTTCGCCTATCTGGGGAGAAGCTAAAAGAGGTGGGCTAGAGAGGTAACTCCTGAGCCCTTGGAATGCATCTTCGCAGTCTTTACTCCACCAGAAGTCCCGGGTCTTGGTCCCTCACAGAGCTTTGAAGAACGGCAAGTACTTCTCGGCCGATTTTGCCAAGAATCGAGAGAGGGCGGCCATGCGCCCGGTGAGCTGCTGGACTTCCTTTATCGTCCATAGGGCCCGCATGTCCAAGATCGCCTAGATTTTTTCCAGGTTTGCCTCGATTCCTTGATGCGACACGATGTAGCCCAGGAATTTCCCAGATGACACTTCGAACGTGCATTTGCTTGGGTTGAGCTTCATTCCGTGGGCTCTAAGTACGTAGAAGGTCTCGGCCAAGTCCCTGACATGGTCGCCGCTTTCCTTGCTCTTGATGAGCATATCGTCCACGTACACTGTCACATTCCCGCCTATCTATTCTTCGAACATCTTGTTCACAAGTCGCTGATAGGTCGCACCCGCGTTCTTGAGGCCAAAGGGCATCACCTTGTAGCAATAAGTCCCTTGGTCAGTCATGAGCAGCGTGTGCTCCTAGATTATCGGGACTCATTACGAGTCTGGTTGTATTTCGGAGTATACGTCCATGAAGCTTGAGCTCGTGGTGGGACATTGAGTCCCTGGTTGGTCGATCCCCGGGAAGTGGAAACTATCCTTTGGGCACGCCTTGTGAGGTCGGTGAAGTCCACGCACATCCTCTACTTTCCGTTATTCTTCTTTACCATGATGACGTTCGCTAGCCAATCCGAGTACTGAACTTCCCGGACGAATCCGGCGTCCAGGAGTTTCTTTACTTCCTCGCGGATGGCCACTAACTTCTCTACGAAGTAATTCCTGCGCTTTTGCCTAACTGGCTTATGACGAGGATCAATGCCCAGCTTGTGGACAATGATCTCGGAGAAGATCCTGGGCATGTCACTGGGGGACCAAGCGAACACGTCCGAGTTCTCTCGCAGGAAGCTTGTCAGCTGGTCCCTGACACCCTTGGGGACCGAACTCCCAATGTGGACGCATTTCTCCAAATCCGCCGGATCCAGTGGGACCTGGACGGTTGGCTCTCCAGGCTGCACGTGTTGCAGCGTGGTTTCATCCCTGAGGTCGAGATCTTCCATCGGTTGTGGAAGTGCTGCCTGGGTGGTTTGTGCTAGATAACACATCCTTCCCGTGGACTGATCCCCGAGGACCTCTCCCACATCCCACGGGGTAGGAAACTTCATCTTGAGATGAGGGATGGAGGTCACCGCATCGAATGCGACCAAACACGGTCGTCTGAGAATGGCGTTCTGACCAAGGGTAGATCCACAACCAGAAAGGTTAGGACCTTGGAAGAAGTCCTCGGATATGTTCCCAGGGTCACTTTCAAGTGGATGATGCCCTGAACAGGCATTGGTTCATTGTCCAGCCCATAGAGTGGTTCTTCCGACGCTTTCATCTATTTTTTCTTAAGCCCTAATTTGAAATAGGCGTCAAGGTACAGCAAATTCCGGGAGCTTCCATTATCAACAAATTCTCGTTTCATCCGGTAGTCATTTGCTCCATCAGAAACGAGTGCGATTACAACCAGGGGGTCGGAGTGAGGAGAAGTTACATGATTCAAGTCCCTACTGCTAAAGCAAATATTTGCCCCACTCTGGGAATGGAGGGAAGTCGTCTTGATCCAGTGTCTTTCCTCGCTTCTTTCTTTGCTGCGGGCTCTTTTGTCTCCTCCTAGCTCAGTCGCCGGAGATCATATTTATGACCCCATGCCACTCGGTTCCTGGGGGTTTACCTTCACCGTCATTTGCTGTCCCGAAAGCCTGTCCGAGTCTTTGCAGGAAATGGTTGAGGTGTCCCCGCTTGATTAAGTCTTCTATCTCCCTCTGCAGGGTCCTACAGTCCTCCGTGCTATGGCCCCCGGAGCGGTAGTAGTCGCAGTACTTTGTCTGGTCCCCACCCTCTAGATTCTTGAGCGGCTTGGGCCACTTCAACAACTTCTCCTATTGGATCTGCATCAAGACGTTGGTGCGGGAGTCATTTAGGGGCATGAACTGCACAGGCCGCGGCTCCCTTCGAGCGCTCTGCTCGACCCTGTGTTGTTTCTTTGAAGCCTGAAGACCCTGATAGTCCCCGGTCTTCCTTTTGCCTTCTGTGGCTTTGTGAGGGGGGACCTCATCCCTTTCTGGCCGCTTGGCGTCATTGGCCTCCTCGGCCGCGATGTATGCCCTGATCACGGCCTCGGCTTCCACAAAGGTTTGGGGACCCTTTTAGAGGAGGTGCTTAAAGAAGGCACCCCATTCAAGAGCCGAGAGGAAAGCATTTAGCTTCACCTCGTCGGTCAACCTTGGGATGTTCCTGGCCTCGGCCACAAATCTGGCCAGGAATCCCCTCAGACTCTCCCTGGAACCCTGCTTGATTCCAGTGAGGTGTCAGGACTGCTTCTCCACCCTTCTGCTGGAGGCAAATTGGGACAGGAAGGCTGTCACCAAGTCGCTGAAGTCTCGGATGGAGTCTGCCAGCATCCCGTAGAACCACATCCGTGCGTCCCCTTTTAGAGTTAAAAGGAAGCACTGGCACATGGTGGTCTCGTCCAGTCCCTAGAGGCTCAGGTGCTCCCTGAAATGGTTGAGGTGGTCCATGGGATCACCGCTGCCATCGTATACCTCCAGATTGGGCATCTTGAATTTTGGATGGAGACTCCTCGTCCTGATCTCCGTAGAAAACGGAGACTGGAGCGCGTTAGCCCCTCCTCCACTGCTCTCTCGGAGCACTAGATTCCATCCTCTCTCAGGTCTATCCTCCACTCAAGGTGGGGCAGTTGCCTTCTTCTGATCGAGATAATGCCTCGACTCGTAAGACTCTCGGATTGCACGGCGCTCGGGGGCCGTGTGGCTTCAATGCTGAGAAGCTCCTCGCGGAACCTCCTCTTGGTGGTTGTACTTGCGGCGGCTCCGGTGGGCTCCATGGTGACGCCTCTCCGGGCTCACTTCGCGGGTTCGAGGATCCGGATGGTCCTCTGGCCTTCTGTGGGCTCTGCTGCTAGAGGCCACCTGGGTCCTTGGGTTTTCGTGTCGACTAGGGGGCCTCTCCTAGCGACTCCTCTCCTTGTCCCTGCTCTGGGACGCTCCAGCCTGGGAGGCCCTGGAGGGAGCCCCTTTTTCTTTCATCTGCTCCTCGAAGTTGGAGCAGAATGCATTGAAGGCCCGAGACATGCCTTCCATTCTAGCCGCCATGCCTCTAACCACCAGGTTAGGGTGGTTTTCGGCCCGTAGTGCAAAGGTCAGAGGCCGCTGATGCGAGCCACCTCCCCGGGTGCACTGCTTTGTGCTCTCATATTTACCATTCTGGTACTTTGAGTTGAAGTCGTCGGTGTTTTTCATGTTAAGATATGAGAACGGACTTTCGATCGCTCCCCACATTTGCGGCGCCCGATGTTGCGTCCGAGTTTACGTCCCACCGAGAAGCGAGCGTGTCCGGCGGAACTTACAGTTCAAGATGGGAAAAACGCACTGACCTGAAGTAAAATGAAAGAATGAAGGGACGAGGACTTGATTGCGATATCTTTACATGGAAAGCCCCTTTGAGATTGCAAAGGGGAAAAACCACGGTCACGGACGAGCGTCTAGGAAATTCCACTATGGATCCAGGAGAATACAGCAGGACCCTCGATGGTGCTTTTTGTCACCACCAGGAATTACAAATATCAAGTTTCGTTTCTCTCTTTTAACTTTTTCTGGGAAGAATTCTCTCAATATGGACTCAGGAGATGAATTTACAGAATCCCCCTTGGCGCCTGAAAGGAGGTATTTATAGGAAAAGGAAAAGTTATTCTGTTACGGAAGGGACACGTGTATTGGCGTGTCGGTGATACTGCCCGCGGCCCGGCTAGTGCGGCGTGCTAGGGACACGTGTCGCCAGGGCAGTGGTTGCAGTACTTGCCCTGCAGATACGGCGCACCAGAAATGCCAGTCCTGCAGATACGGCGTGCCAGGAGCCGTTGGATTCATGATGATGCGTGCCTTTTCGGTTGCCAAGGAATCATACGAGTTGGCATGCTCGGACACTTTGATTTCTTATGTGGAGACGTTCTTAATGGTTCTCGGACGCTTCTCGAGTTTTCTTAATGACGCCAGCCCCCTTAGGGGTCCTTGTACTCCCATGGAATAAATGGACCTCTCGGGCTTTCATCACTATTTGGGCCCCTTGGGCCGTGGGCGTTTATACTGTAAGACGGATAAAGATACATATGCAACATGAATATTATAAACAACAGTTGATAGACAGATACATAAACAGTATGAATTTTATAAAACATGATTGACAGACAGATACATATACGCGAAGAGTAAAACAACAACACTTGACGAGATAAATACATAAAGCAAGATGGATTTTATAGACTTGATTGTTCGGACGGATACATATACGGTAAGAGTAAAACAACAATTCGACAGACAGATATATAAAATGGCATGGATTTTATAAAAAACAACTTGATTGGTAAGTACATGTAAGGTAGTCGGAAGGTCAAAAGCGGTCAAATTCTGAAAATCGGGATAGAAAACAGAGTTGGTCATATTACAAAAATTCCTTTTCTCTTTTATTTTTATAGGTAAAGGTCGTCACTAGCGGAGGGGGTAATAATCGAGGATAGATTGTGCACATTTCCTCACAATCATGGCAATACCTCCTTGTACAAAGCCCCGAGGACGGCTCTCACTTCCTCCTTATACAAGCCCCGCGGAAGGCTCTCACTTTCCTCCTTGTACAAAGCCCTAAGGACAGCTTCCTTCTGTTATCTCCGATTACCACCATAATGTTCTAAGGTATACCAGAGAACTTTATCTCCCAGTGCTAAGGTCCATTTCTTAAAGGCCGGTTCACTTTTTCTTTAGTTTATATTCCGGACGGACACAAAACTTTCAGTCATCATATTACAAAGTCGATTTCAAGTTTATTTTTTTCTTATTTCGGTTAAGTAAAAATACTTTCAGTTGACGTGAAGCCGGTTTCAATCCATAAAACTCATTCTGGTCAATTATGATTCAAAGCCGGTTTACTTGTTCATTCTTATGCAATTCAAGTTCAATCATAACTTGAGCAGAAATTGGTAAGCAGAAAGCAGCAAGCATGAATTTGCCATGAAATCAAAATTATATTTCCAGTCCGATCGTGAAACAAGTATGTCGTCAGAGATACAGTTTATCAGGTAGTAATTAAAATGGCAAGTCTAATATACTATATGTTGAGGCATTTTAATCTGAAGAGAATACTTGTAATTTTTCCTAAATTTGGGATTTGAAAACAGAAGTAAAGTCTGAGTTTAAAAAGGGAAAGTACACTTGTGTTAGACCATTATTACAATTTAAGCTTGAAAACGGGGGTATACTTGCCTAACTATTGACTGCCCACTCCGGCTAATCTTGAAGCTTTTCTCCTTCCTCACTTCTTACCCTCCTTCATCACCAGGAATTTTCACATCGGTCTCTCATTTGGAGCTCAGTATATAAAGAGGATGGATTAGGTGGAGTAAGTGGGGTGAGTCATCTACTTAGTACTTTCCTTCAGGGTTAGGTGGGAGTGAGTGGGGTAAGTTACCCACTTAATACTTTCATGTAGAAGGTCAACGAGGTAATTTACTTGCTCTGATTAGATTGGGATCTAGTTGGGATCTAACGACAAGTTAGCCCTTGTCTTTTGAATTCGGCAGTCAATTCTAATCGGTCAACATTTTCTTCAAAGTCGGTCAACTTTTCTATTGGTCAACTTTTTTGGTCAACGCTCCTTACTCTAATCCGGCCAACTTTTACTTAAAGCCTGCCTATATTTCTTTTTCTTATTCAAGGTTGGTCAATATTAAAAACCGGTCAACCTTTCGGTCGACCTTCCGGTCAACGTCTTGACGCCGATCAACACCTTGACGCCGGTCAATATTTTGATGCCGGTCAACACCTTGACACCGGTCAATGTCTTGACATTGGTCAACGTCTTGACACCGGTCAATGTCTGATTGCCATTATTTTCGGTCTACCAGTGGTGTAAGGCCACTCCGATTTAAGTCGACATTAAAACACTCCGGTTTTTAAGTAGCCATATTTTACTTTGATTTCTGGACCTCATACTAATACGCGCACATACATATTTTGGTAGAATGATTGTGCCTTTCGACACGGAGGTGTCCCACCTTGTTTTGAATATGCCGAACAACCCTCCCTGTAGCACTCAGAAAGACTCCTTGAGATGGGCCAGGACTTGCAACGGCAATTTCTCGACTAAGTCTGCATACCTTCTCCTTCATCCCCCAAAACCTAAGGTGTGTTGGGCTCACCTTGTGTGGGGCCCATTCCATGTTCCCTCACACGCGTTCACCTTTTGGCTCGCCGTTCAGGGCAAATTGAATACCATTGACCATCTCCATTACATCCCTAACCTCTCGCCCATTTGCTCCCTATGCAACACGGGTGATGAAGACCACGCCCATCTGTTCTTCTCCTGCCCATTCTCTAGAACCCTATGGAATATCCAAAACATGTTGGTATTCACTGCCATACCTTGGGCATCAAAACATTTCTGGCTGCCTCCCGTTGGAGAGGAAAAAGTCTCTGTTTCGTTTTTCCTAAACGTTTGTCTCGGGCTGCCACGGTTTATGTCATTTGGAAGGGCAATAATAATCGGATTTTCTAAAATCTCCTCCCCTTGACTCCTCTGCCTCTTCTCTATGGTGGTTGATGTTGTGAGGCTGAAATTAAAGACCATTGCGCTCCGATTAGGGGTGTTCATAGGCCGACTCGGATTCGGTGGGGGTTACAATAAAAAAATAAAAATAATAATAAAATAATAATAATAATAATAATAATAATAAAATATGGCCGCTTCTTGACATATTACTTGAAGTGCTTCCTGGATGCCCTCTTCTGGAAGGTTTTTGTATTCATGGTAGTGCTTCCCCTCCCTTTGTTCTTGATCCGCGGGGGTGGTTTGCTTTGGTCGTTCCCTACTTGCCGGTGTTATATTCTTCTGGGCTGTTACTCATCCCTGGTTTTGTGTTCCTTTTGTTTCCCCCTCCTCCCTTAGCTCTGTTCCCCTCTCCCCCAAAAAAAAAAAAAAAGCGCCTGTTTGTGGTGGTGGAGTGCTCTGTCACCTGGTTTGGCGTTGTTTGATTTGTTTGCTATTCTTTGGGGGTGGGTCTGGTGCAATATTGATGGGTATGCCTTTTGGTGGTGCGGTGTGCGGTGTGGGTATGCCTTGGCGCGGTTATGATCTTTGAGTTATGGGTGTTGCATTTCATGTTGTTTATTGAATGTCTTTGAGTTAAAACACAGGTGCCAAAGGATGTTTCGGATCCATCCGATATCTTTGTTTGTTGTTAATGTAGATGGGTATGTGCATGCACCGGGATATTCTAATCTGATGTAGCCTCTCCGGTGGTTGCTGTTTTTGGTGTGGAAGGATGTGAGGTTTACGAGTTGGGTTTGAGTGTTGTGGTTGTATCCAGAAATGTGGGTTTTTTTCAATGGATAGGTCTTTGACTTCTTTATGGTTAGATGGTATTTGGGTATTGGAATTTATTCTTTGTCACAGACCTTGATATCTATGTATTGTGGGCTTCGTTTGGTCTATCTTTGATCTTTGCTTTGGGAATGGTGGTGATGAGTGGGCAAAATGATATCCGGTGGGTGGCGCGGGATATGATCTGAGAATATTGGGTGACATGTTTACTTACAGTATTTTCTGATCCCGATTTTGTCCACTGCCCAGGGAGAATTTGATTTCTCTATGGATCTTGCATGTTGTCTATTGTTTCTCTCCTTGGGCATATTGGATTGGAAGTATCTTTGGCATGGTA